>BLBF01000044.1:24754239-24823694 GCA_015471245.1 Laticauda colubrina | reverse complement strand
TCTCTCTCTCTCTCTCTCTCTCTCTCTCTCTCTCTCTCTCTCTCTCTCTAACACACACACACACAAATGTAATCTTTTCTGACTGTTATTTGGAGAGATAGACTGGAGATTTATTGGTTATGCCAGGATTTTACTAACCCCCATTTACATAGGCTTAGCTTTTTCATAGTTTCTGACATGAGTAATAATACTGCCATAAAGCTAAAAGCATATAAAGGCAGTTAATACAGAGTGGATGCCAGCAAAAGAATGACAGTCAGCATATGAAATTACAAGAAAAAGACTAACATGCAATACAATAACTGTAAAAAGGATTTTTTTTAATTGTAAGAAAAGTTTTAAAATATTTGTAGCTAACATCAGTAATATAAGGGAGGAATTTTAATAAAGTTGATAATTATTGGATTGATTAGAGATATTTTAATACCGTATGTGAGATAGATTTTTATCTTGGACTCTGAACAGAAATAAGAAACAAGTTCAGCTTTTATATGGAAGACTTATGGTATATATTTACCATCTGCTACTTAATACTCCATTTATATTTTTCTATTTTTATTTTGTTACAAAAAAGTTAAAATACAAACTCCAAAATTCTTTAACAGAAAGAAACAAAATAAAACCACAAAAGACATTGAAAAGGTTCAATTAAAAAACCCACCAACACATATACACATATTATCCCCTCAGCTTTAATACTGATAAATATATTGCAATATTACTTTCTCATCCTTTGCAAAATAAAATTTTAAAGGACTAATTATATTTGCAGATTATTAAATTGTCATATATCTACCATTTTAATGAAAAAATAGTTTACAGATAAAGCAATAATAAAAAAGCAAGATTAAAATTTCAAAACCCTCTGTTAACAAACTGCTATTATAATCAATTCATAGAAAGTTTACCATGGCTTCTTATCCAAATTGTCCTAATAATTAATACTGATTCTTCCTGGAACAAATATCCACGTTTGTTTCTTATCAACTGTTTTCTGGTTAAAAATAAATAAAGCCATTCTCTAAGAAGTCCAAATGAAGGTGTTTTCCATTAAGTATTATTAATCCATTTCCTAATACATTAAATTCTCTTAGGGAAAACCAATTTATCACTTCTTCACTTTTTTGTCATTGTAAAAAAATGAAAGCTTGATTTTCAGGAATCTACTTGGTTAGTTCTAAATTTGTAAGATCTATATATCTTTCAATTCCTACTAAATATTCTACTTTCAAATCTGATTTTTGTAAATCTGACTTATCTACAGTTATTTATATCTAAATTGATTTAGTATTATTGTTTCATAAAAAAAAATTAAAAATTTTCAACAAGGGATTGGATGTTACCAAATGGGCTTTTTTAGATATCAGCCACATTGGCTTGTCTGTAATCTAGCAGACAAGTTGCTCTATGTAACTTAGCAACATTAGATAAAAGAACACAGAAATAGAGAACATTGAAGTAATATTTCTCAGAGTAAAAAGAATAATAATAGAGAAGCATGAAAGATATTTTCAGGATATTTTGATCCAAAATTAGAAGAAGGAAAATAAAGCTCTGGATATTTGAAGATTAATAAAATGCAAAATCTCTCTGGTGAGAGTCCAATATATATAAACCAAGTAAAAACCCTTTCACTACCCAAGAATATTCCATGATTTCCTTACAGAAAAGCAAAAGTTATTCAAAACAACAACATAAATCAAAGAGAGAGGGGGAAAAAAATCAGATGAGGTCCAGCAGGGGGTAAAAATAGATCAGCATTCAATCAGCCAGTCAACTTTTAAAGATGAAGTGCCGGTATGCTTAAGAAAATGTACTGCAGAAAGAAAAGATGGGTGACTGGTGACTTTCCAATTGCTCCCATGGAGAACTACAATCTTCAAGTTTTCTGTTCTGGGGTCTGCCATTCCTAAGTATTCCCATTAAAATCCAGGGGGCAAGATTGCCAAAGAACCAGGCTTGGCAGCAAACTCAGCAGATTTTCGTCAGAAGAAAGAAAAATGTCTATCTTGCAGCAGCCATCTTGGTGGCCTTAGTACTTAGTACTTAGTAATGTAGAAGTTAAATAATGCACCCATCGCTATAATTTCCTCCAGGGTTGTCATTGTGAAACAGAACCACACTTTGTTAAGGCTACATACAAGGCACCATGGGGTTAACTAATATTTCTCAGCTAAGTATCGTACATTGATCCATTATGGAATGTTGAAACCTGAAAGTGACTTGGCTCTGAATCAAAAGGTTTTCAGATGTTTGTATATATAGATCTAATTTATAATTTACTGATTGAAAGTAAAAAGATAATTAGTTAAAAAATTTCACGGTCACATTTTTCACATTTTCTTTAAATTAGGAAAACAACAAAATGAAGCCATTCTTTACAGTCATGAGGAATTCTTTAAGGCTGAAGAGGCAGAGGTGGTATTCAGCAGGTTCTGACCAGTTCTGGAGAACCAGTACTGGAAATTTTGAGTACTTCAGAGAACCGGCAAATACCACCTCTGACTGGAGATTTTACAGTATCTTTCCCCTGCCATGCCCACCAAGCCATGCCCACAGAACTGGTAGTAAAAAAAAATTGAATCCACCACTGTGAAGAGGGTAGCATTGATATTCTTTACAGTTTTAAGAATGTTGCTTGGAACTAATTACTTTTAGCAAACTGCAAAAATAGAGATCCTTGATGAACATGAGTTCTTTCTTCTTGAACAATATTAATATTAAATATTAATTTATACATTAAAACTTGTTCATCAAAATTGCTGCACGCTAACAAGTTTTTATCTGTCTATACATACATTTATGACTTAAATGTATAAACAGAAAAGTATTTTGTTAAAATAGTGCATAACTAATAGTTATTTTGAAGATTTTTTTCACTGTTCAGAGGTTCCTTTGACTGGAAAAATAAAACACAAAAGTGAAACTTAATGTTAACATTATCCCATGGATAATTTTCTTCGTCTGTGTAGCTTCTTTAGACTTTCTGTTTCTATTTTTAGAAGACTTCTAACGTGTTATAACCTGCTCCCAAGAATAGCTGCATAAATGACATATTTAAAATATTGGAAGGTTTTATCTCTGGACAAATTTTGTAGTGCTGCATTCTGATGTTTGTGTGGTATATTCCAAACAACACTCTGTTTGCAGCTGGGGCCATTCTTTATGAATATCTTTTATAGATCTGCTATATGATGAATTATGTGACTGTTCGTGTGTATCAAATCCCTGCAAATCAACTGTTTTCAGTAAAGATCTTTAAAATATTTCTGTTAAATTAACCAGCACTTATCTAAGCTAAGAATTATCCTCAGTTTTATGCTTCAAAGCAAAATTGAGACCATTAACCTCAATAGCAACTATTAGATATTTAGACATGGGAGCTTTTGAAAAGCTTTTTATGCTTACACCAATCATTCTTTTATCTGCTCATTTATCATGGAAATAAACTTGAGCGATGCATGTATTTAGTTCTGGTTATCCTTATTACTCCTTATCACTCCAAACTGATTTTAAGTTTAAAAATAGTTTAATTGGATGTAGATACTGTTCTGCTACCAAAAATCAATAGTTTTTTTTTATGATCAGTATATACTTTTCTGAAAGCTATTCTGTATATATAAAGGCTTAGAAATATACTTGGGAGCGCAGGGCATAATTAACTGTTAGTTATATTTATAACTTATTGTAGTATTAAAATTCGAGATCGTATTTATAGTATTTATTTATTCAATTTATAAAGCTGCCCAACTCAATTTTGTCTCTGAGTATTTTATGGCTGAAGAATCTAAAATATTCTGTCTAAAAATGAAGAAAATAAATAGAAGAATGTATCTAAACATGAAGGTGAAACTATATAACTTAGTCAAGGAGAAGAATGCATGCCAAATGGACATAATATTAAACTATCCAAAGCTTGGGGTGAAGTTAATAAGGCTTGTTAAGTCACAGACCTCTGAATCTTCAGGTGGATGATGCCACAAAAAATGCCAAATGGAAGATGCCACAAAAAATGAAGCGTACTTCCCAACTCCCTTCAGGTGACATTACTTAATAGAGAGGACACAAAGCATATCTGCTCTGTCAGATTTCAAAAGAAATAAATGCTATATCACAAAGAGCGTTGGAATACATGTTAGAAGACATTTTGTAATGCAACAACCACAGGATTATTCAGCCAGTAGATGGCAGTGTTTAGTGTGTATCTATGGTCATAAAATATGGTTTCTTTATGTTCTGAGGAGAGTTTCCTGTAACAGTTGAAACAGGTAAAGCCCATATCCCACTGCACCAACGGCTGCAAAGAGGATGCAAAACGGACAAAAAAGCTTGCCATCTGGTGGAAAATGCGATGCATCCATTGTGTACTCACTGCGTACGTGTTTCATACGCTCTATCTGTCAAACATCCATCTACTGCTATTTCATCTGCTCAAAAAGTTTTGAACTGCACAAAACTTTTTGAGCGGATGAACTTTCTGCCGCGTACGATGTACACCTGTGACACATACAGGCAACAAACGTTCTACATCTGTTGTCATCCGTTAAACGTCCGCTGTATCCTCTCAGCATCCTCTGGACATCCTCGCAACTCACATCTGCTGCAGCTGAAAACGGAAAGAGGGAGGAAGCGAAAGGTACACAGAATGTCCACACAGCTTTAGTAGCATGGAAATAGAAAGGATGTAAGCGGATGCATCTCATATATAAAGGATTAAAACGGACAAAATGTTTGTATATGGGATGTATCTCGGATATTTAGGATGTCTGGAGTATGCCTAGAGTATGTAGAAGGACACCTAGCGGAAAACCGATATTTCCTAGGAAAAGGGGGAGGAAATCACCTGGATCTCAGTATGAGTCCAGCAGCCATGGTGTACAGACCTCTTCACCCTTGGTCTTGCTCTTCCACATCATCCATTGATCTCCACCATGGATCATCGCACAGTCCTTATGGTAGCTGCCATCATTCAACACCAGAACCAAGCCCTCTTCAGACTGTTTCACCTTTTCTATGCAAGGAGAAGAAGGAGACATCCAAGAGCTGTGTGGGTCTGACGATGGATCGGGAGAAGAGTGGAGTTTGGACTGTAGACAAGCTGATGGTGGAGCTGAGGAATGAAGACCCCCGTGCATTCCATCACTTCATGAGGATGCCACCAGCCATGTTTGACGAAATTGTGGAGTGTCTGAGACCAGATTGACCAAGCCGAGAACCAACTTCAGTTCCAATCTGGACCCTGGACTGAAGGTGGCACTGACTCTGCACCACCTGGCCTCTGGAACTACATACAGAAACATGCAGTATGGCTGGAGGGTGCCACACAACAGCATCAGCAAAGTGGTCAGAGAAGTGGTGCAGGCCATCATCGAAGAATACAAGGAGGAGCTCCTCCAGTGTCCCACCACTGAAGAAGGCTGGAGTAAAGTTGCAGAAGAGTGGTATCAGAGGTGGAACTTTCCCTACACCATTGGAGCCATAGATGGAAAGCACGTGGCCTGCAAAGCTCCAGCCAACTGAGGGTCCTCTTATTATAACTACAAGGGCTTCTTCAGTATCATCCTCTTTGCCATGGTTGATGCTGACTACAAGTTCATGTACATTGATGCTTCAGGCAATGGGTCAGCTTCAGATAGCCAAGTATACAATGCCAGTGACCTCAAGGATGGGCTGGAACGCAACCTCAGCATGGGTTTTCCAGATCCAGACCCCCTACTCAATGACACACAAGATGTGCCTTACTTCATCGTGAGTGATGACACCTTCTCCCTCAGAACCTACCTCATGAAGCCCTACACTTCCAGATACCTCACCTGTGAAGAGGTATACAGGCTGTCCAGGGCAAGACGGGTGGTGGAGAATGCCTTTGGCATCCTGGCCAACAGGTTCCAGGTACTTCTCACCACCATGCAGCATCACCCAGGGACTGTGAGGAGCATCGTGGAAGCTTGCTGCATCCTGCACAATCTCATGTGCACCCGCTACCCAGTATTGCAGAACAGGCTTGTGGACCGTCAACAAGGGAATGGGGACATGGAGCCTGGTGAATGGAGGCAAGGACTAAACCTGATAGACACTGTGGATGTACAAGGCCCCAACAGAGCTTCACATGAAGGGAAGAAGCAGCGCAACCTCCTGAAACACTGGTGCAACTCCCCAGCTGGAGCAGTGGAGTGGCAAGACAGGATGATAGATGGTTAATGGATGCTTCCTTGAGCCTGTCTCATAACACTGATGAAATTGTGCCACGTATGTTGAGTGGCCCTACAATGAATAGGGCATTAATAAAGAGCTTTGTTTATTTTGAAATGTGTTGATCAATGAATAAATTGTTATTGATAATAAAGGGCCATAGGTGTGGCACCTGGGAGGGTGGACCATACAGTCCCACTATGCTTACACTGGAGGTTTATCTATCCCACAGCTATCCTTATCTATCCCACAACTATCCTTACCCATCCCACAACTATCCTTACCCATCCCACAAGCATGCAAAGGCTTAACCCTTTTTTCAAAGTTTTCACCAACACTTCATTAAGTAAATAAAATGAACCAAGTGTGTGAAGCAAAGATAACCTTTATTAATAACTGTCTTAAGTAAACTGTATGACTTTATTAAAAAAGTAAAATGAACCAAGTAAAGTGTCTTTAAGCAAAGATAAAGTGAACAGGTAACAACTCAGTCTCTGGCACTGTTCTCAGTCACTCTGAGGCATGTCCATGGCCTCAGCTGTCAAGCGGGCAGGGACTGTGGCTGTGGCTTGAGTGCTGGTCTGAGGAGCCATTAGGGTGCTTGGCCCCAAGACTACAACAGGGGATGGTGTGTTCAAGAAGCTCTCAGAGAGCTGACTCAGTCCCGTGACGTTGAGAGGCACTTCATCAAGGACCTGGGATGATAGGCCCAAGATTGATGACAGATTGTCCATTGATGGGCTTGGCTGTGGGGTGCAGGAAGGAGGAGTGTAGTAGGGCTGTCTGGTCTGCAGCTGGGCGAGGTGAGGCGTCTGTGGCATGCGATGAACCTGGACCTGGACTGGGAAGGGCTGCCTCTGCTGTGGGAAGTCCTGGTAGTCGTAGCCTGTAGGGCTGTTGAAAGCCGTGGAAGGGCTGTGACATCGCCTGGGGTGGAGGAGCAGACCTGGACTGGGTCAGAGCAGGTTCAGCTGGGCCTGGAGGGTTGTGCAGAAGTGCTGTGATCTTCTGCTTCATCCCCTAGTACTGGGCCTCGGGCAGGTCCATGAGGGTCTGGCTCACATAGGTGATGAAGGGCTTCCGGTTAGAGGATGGTATGTCACTGTGGACCAGCTGAGAGAGAAGATCTGTGCTGATTTTGATTGTATGCCTGATCTCCAACAGGACAGTGTGGCTCTGACCCTCCAGTCTGCCTCTGCCTCTCTGCCTGCTTTCTGTGGAGGTGGAGCTGGGGGTGGGGGTGGGTTGGTCTCTGGTGGCTGCCGCTTCTTCCTCCATTTATGACAGGGGATCCTTCACGTCCTCTGGCATAGGGAGTGCAGCTGTTGGGGGGGTCCCTGCCATGGGGCCCTCTGAAGACACCTACCTGGACATGATAGCTGTCTCCTGGCTGGAAGAGGAGTGGCTGTCTGTAGGCTGTCTGAGGGAGAGGGTTGTCAGAGGGGCTGCTCCTCGGTGGCGGACCTCACCCTCCAGGAAGCTGCACTGGGCCATGACGTACATCTTCCGGTCAGTGAGCTTGACAGTGGCCTGTCCAGATTTCTTGAGGTGTAGCTTGCCATACCAGGTGTGCATGTGCTTCCACCATCCCAGGAGTAGGTCTGAAGTGTAGCCCAGGCTCTCTGCCTTGTCTCTCCACACTGCCTGCTTCCTCTTGGTGTCGCGATAGAGTCTGTGGCCCTTTCTCCAGAGGTACTCGTTCTCCCTCAGCCATTCCAGCACCTCTTCCTCATGGTCCTTGGAAAGGGTGTACTGTTTCCTCTCTCCCTTCTCCTTCCCTTGCCTCTTCCTCCCTCTGGCAGGGGCTTGAACAGCAGGGCCTTCAGGGGCTTGAGCAGCAGGGCTTTGAGTGCCTTGGGGCTAATCCACCACAGCAGCAGCACCAGCAGCACCAGCAGAAGCACCAGCAGCGCCAGCAGAAGCACCAGCAGCACCAGCAGGAGAAGCACCAGCAGCAGCAGCACCACCACCACCACCACCAGCAGCAGCAGCACCACCACCACCACCACCAGCAGCAGCAGGAGAAGCACCACCACCAGCAGCAGCAGCAGCAGGAGAAGCACCAGCAGCACCACCACCAGCAGCAGGAGAAGCACCAGCAGCACCAGCAGGAGAAGCACTGCTGACTGCTTGCGAGCTGCATCCTTTTATATCCACGGAGCTGACGCAATTCATCCTCCCCGCATGCGCAGTGAACGCTTTGCATCTGCTATGCATCCGCTATGCATCCTATAGGCATCCGTGATGCATCTGCGTCATCCGCTATGCATCCGCTCCTTCCGCTATGCGTCCACTTTGCAATTCTCCCCCGGAAGCCCTTTGGATGTGTCATCCACTTCCATCCGCTTCCTTCCGCTAGGCTTCCTACGAACATCTGCTTAACATCCCCACTACATACTACCCCCATCCGTTCCTTTCCATTCTGTTCCGTTCTGTTTATGCAAATTTGGGGCACTTTTTGGAGCGGATAACAACAGAGGAAGCCACCCCCGAAATTTTGCTCATCCACTGTGTCCTTTTTGTATACGTTTTGCTTCCGTCGGCCAGTGGGACCTAGCCTTAAGCAGCAAGGCCCATGGTTACTGTACACAGTGCACTTTATTTGATCTAACAATTGGCTAACAATGACTGCCACTTCAGCTCAGCTAACAAGCAACAGCTGACTACATCTGACAGCACTCCTTTTATAGTCAGCTGTCAGATGGGCCAACTAATAGGAACAAATCTCTTCTCCCACTAACAGAGGACTGAAGTGAAAACTTCAGTTCACAACAGTAAGATATTTGAAATGGATTAGGAACCATCCACAAAGGCTGAAGTTTGGGCAATTTCTTTTCAGAATTATGGAATCTAACATTTCAGTGCAGGCTTAACCATCCTCTCAACAGAGAACTTACTACTGTTTTGATTTTCTCTGAAGAATTTCCTCCTAAGAAGCTATAACCAATCAAAGAGGAACGTGGATTAAACAAATAGGAAACAGAATTAACAATCATAACTGTTAATCATATAAGATATATGTATATATACAAAACATATCTACTGACTGCAATTTGGCAGTTCAAATTCCACTCAGTCTTCCATCCTTTTGAGGTGGGTAAAATGTGGACCAGATTGTTGGTGGCAATATGCTGATTCTGTAAACTGCTTAGAGAGGGCTGTAAAGTACTATAAAGCAATATATAAGTCTAAGTGCTATTGCCATAACAATCCAGTCCATTTGGCTAGCAGTCACAGTATTGGAAATGACTCCAAATAACAAAACTTGGATCTGTGAAAACATAGAGATTTTATTTGGAAGCTTATATCAAAGCTAACGAAAAGAAAAACAAAAAAGCTGTTTGCAAAGAGCTGTTAGATCTCTGTGTAACTTAACATGAAGTTTGAGCCAAGACCCACACCTTAAGATTCCAAAACATACTTTATATACAGTTTCATCTCGTCACCCAAGTTCCCTCCTTTTTGAGACTCATTCCCTCCCAAGTTCAAACTCATTGAATTTGCCCTCAGGTGTTGCAGCTAATGCCAGGATGTCTCCAGGGAGAATTGCCTCCTTTTGTTATGTTCGCATCCATAACCTCCGTACCTCTTACTTTGGCTGCCCATGTGGCATTGTTAAGGAATGTAGCATCCCCTCATCAGGACCTCTTTCTAAACTCATACTACCACTTTTCCAAAGGGATTATAACAATCCCCTTCCCAAACATAATAATATAAAAGGCATATACATAAGATAAAAATATAAAAAGGCTTAAAAATGGAGCATATCAAAAGTATAAAAGCAAAGCATGGAAATATATTTCATTTTATAATAGATTAACAAAATTGGAAGGGATCTACAAGGTCATCCAGTCCAACCCCCATTTGTGAAACCTTTAAGCATTTTATATGCCTTTTTTTTTTTAATTTACTTATTTCTAACAACAGGATCAAGACAAGGCTGAACCTTAGCTCTACTGGATACCAGTTGGATACCAATTCAGAGCAATGTTAACCTACAACATAACATCAAAATAGTAATATACCAAAAGCAATATTTAGTATTATT
Organism: Laticauda colubrina; assembly: GCA_015471245.1. NCBI lineage: Eukaryota > Metazoa > Chordata > Lepidosauria > Squamata > Elapidae > Laticauda > Laticauda colubrina. The sequence continues at coordinate 24,813,454 of BLBF01000044.1, read as the reverse complement.
TATTAATCAGAATCACAGGACACTCGATCACTCACAAAATAAGAATAAATATAAAGCATAAACATAGAATATGGCACATAAATATTTTTCATAGTACTTTGGAAAAGCTCAACCTTCAGATTAATAATGCTTTCTCTGTTGCAGTCTCAACCCTCAGGAAAAGTATCCCCTCAGGTATCAGGAGAAGCTTTGAGAACTAGCTCTAGTTCCAGACCTGGGGTTGATGTTTGTTATTTATTTAATGTCCCAATATTGCTTGGGAGATTTTGTTAGAACATTTTAGTTCAGACTGCCTGTTAATTTAATATATTTAGTTGTTTTTAATGTCTTTTTCTGTCATTTTGGGCACTACCCAGAGTCCAATAGAATAGCCAATAATAATAAATAAATAAATATTTTTAAGGAAAAAATAGTGCACTTGGTTAATAAAAGCCTCCAAAACTCATCCCAAATCAAAGGTAGTAGCTTTTTGAAATCTTGGTGAGTAAGGATCATGTAATTTTGTAGGAAGCGTGTTCCAGAGCAAGGCAGGTAGTATTGAGAAGGCCTGACTCTTGGGTCATATCTTATGTAGTTCTTCTGGTAGTGACTTTCTCAATAGGCCTTCATAGCTGTTCGGACTAGTAGAACGAATCTTGTTTTCCTGATACAGTCCTGTATACTTATATTTATTCCCATTTGATTGAGGTGATCTTAGCAGCACTCATCAAACTATTAGTTGGGTAATGAAGGCAAAGAATAACTAACATTTACTAATTACAACAATATTATTAGAAAAATATTGATGTTGATCTTAGGCTTGAAATCTTGGCTGCAAGGAAATATTTCCAGTTCTTTCCAAGATCTCCACACTCTAAACTTTAGGATTAACAAGGATGCCTGTATCCTATGCCCAGAAGAGCTGAGTATGTGTGCCATATGAATCAATAAAATATACGTTCAGGGCTTGCTGATCCTTATTAAAGGCTTTAGAAAGGAATCAAATAAATAGGGAAACTCTTTCAAGAGGTCCATAGTTGACTAGTATTTAAACATGCAATTGACTTTTTAGAATTATTTCAAATGCCTTTTCCATGAGCATGATTAAGACAGGCAATCCTGATCTGGGTTGATTAAAATGATTAAAAGATGGACAATCCAGGATTAAAATGATTAAAAGAGAGGCAATCCATTTTCTTCACTGAACTACAAATAACACTTGAAATCAAGAAAATATTTTTTAAAATGACACAAAATTCCTCACACACACATACACACACACCATCGTACATTTTTAAAGAAATATACACTGTACAATATACACATTCAGTAGGACATGCAGAACTCTGCAGCCTCATTTCAGCTTCATGAAGCTTCAGACAAAGCACTTCACAAAAGCATAATCATGAGATGATCCTGACTTCTTAGTAATAAAATATTCTTGAAGCATTATCTCAGCTTATCAAAATAACTTCTGGAAGTTTGGGAAGCTATTTCCCAACTATACAAAATGAATCATGGTGAGTCTGTTCTACAAAAGCAAGCTCCAAGACAGACCACATTCACTTTACATCCATTGTATTCAAACATTCAGGAATATTTTTTGTAAAGCAAGATTTTACATGATGCTGTTTTCCAATCACAATGATAAATTTATCTTGAAAACATCAACAAAGGTGTTGCAGATGAAAATTAAGTAAACATACTACCTTTATCTAAAACATTGGTTTTTTAAATTATTCCTTCATTAGGTAATCAGTAGAAAAAGGAAGGAAGGGAAGAGGCAAGAAGTGAACAGAATTCTTGACTCACAATTTGATGTTTTGTAAGGGCTTGAAGTATATGTCGGGGGTGGAGGAGAAGGGGAAAGCAATATTTAATTTTACTATATAGTGTTTACTTCCATAAGAAGCATAAAGGATAGATTTGGAGTGGCATCAAGTACAAGAAATACATTTGAAGGAAGTGTGTATATAAAAAAAAAAGCTGTAAAAAGAGTGAATTAAAGAGAAAATTTTGATAGAAATTAAAACTAGCTTTGAAAGTAATGAAAAAGGCCAAATAAGAGTAGATGGGGACATTTGAAATCACATCATATCAATTAAGAATATAAATTATTATATTAAAATGAGAAGGGTACCTAGAACATTCCATGGAAAACATAGTGATAAGATAAATTTTAATACTGAAAAAGCTACTTATGTTTTTAAGAATAATGATAAAGATTTAAAAAATAATGATAAAAGGCCATTATAAATCCTGCGAATGTTAAACAATGGTCAGGTTGAATACATAGATGTAGTGGTGGGATTCAGTTGGTTGGTACCCATTTGAGAGAACCATTTCTTAATTTTCTGGGCATTTCAGAGAACCAATTGTTGGAAGAAATCTCCTTCCAACAGCCTTTTGTTTTTCCCACTTTACAGGGCTAATCCTGTCAGGAAGGCAGGAAGGAAACATTCTGGTGTGTCTCTGTGTTGTTTCTAACCTAATCCTTATCTTTATTGCCCTGCTTTAAGTGTTCTAAGAAACTGCCTCTCTGGTTAAGCCTTGTTACATTGTAACAGCAGGTAATGGTTCTTAGCAGTACACCGACTATCTGGAGCCACTTCTCTGGAGTTTTTTGTTTGTTTCTTTTTGTTTGCTGGTACTTTTATTAGAGGCTTGACCTTTTTCTAAGTTTTTTACACACTGCTTTAGGTGTGTAAAGATGCCAGCTTGGCACTGTCTGATTTTTTACTACCTTTCTGAGAACATGTGATCTTTCTTTCATCTGGATGATTTCCTTAAGATACCTTGTGAGGTGAGTGAGATCAGCTGGTATCTTTAAGTGGTGCAAATGGATCTAAGAATTGCTTCTCCTGGATGGAAAAGGGTGCTTTGTCAGTTCACTGAGTACAGAGTCTTTTGTCTATGGGGATTCTCCAGTTCTCCGGGTCATGGTTGTCCCAGAGGATTTTTTTTTCAAGTATGTTGGAAGAAATATCCATCTGGTTCAGTTCCAAGTATGGAAAAAGGCACTGGAAACATGGAGGCTGATTGGAAAGATGGTTTATTGATGAACAGGACCACATGGTTTGAGGTCCTGAGCAGCTGACCAATTGGTTTGATGAGTATATGGATTTTAATATAGTTTGTTCTACAGCATTTTGTAATTTAGAGGCTTGTTTTGTGTATTTTGTTATTTGATTTTAATTAGTTTGTCTCATGAAGGCTAGAAATGAGTTGAGGTTTTTAATCTTAGCAAATGTAATTAATTCTAGATACCGGGTTTTAATCCTGTCTTAAATGGATTACCAAATTTGCATTTTTAAAAGATGACCTCTTCAGTTTTTGGGAGGCTATAAAGAAAGACTATTTCCTGCCTTTTAAGAGCATGTTTCTCTATTTCTCATTTCGAGAAATATAATTTTCTGCTTTTTTAATATTTCTTAAAATATTTCATTCTTCTGGAGGAAGGATGCTAACTTTTGACAAGATGTAGCTGGACTTTCTTGGTTTCCAGAAAGTCCCATTTCCTCTTGAAAAAGAACTTTTGGGACAGGAGTCTATTTTATTGCTTTAGAGTGATCAAAGCACATGACTGCTCACTGATAGTAAGATTAAAAAAAATAGGAGGTAGGGGTGTGGATCCTTCAATTCATTTTAGTTTTCACTCATGTTAATAAGGCTTAGTAACCAGCCTTGAAATTTATTTAAATATCTGTGGCATGTATTAATTTTATTGTGATCCTGACAAGCTTGGGAGGGCAGAGACTTGAACTTGGGTCCCCTATATACTTTGTTAAATTGTCTCTTTAGCTTGGCATTTTGTAGCTGAAGTGTGCCCACCCACTTGCACACTTTTTTCACTTTATGAGCAAAAGTTGGCTGCTGATAGTTATATTTACATTTCAACTATTCTAATTCCTCAAGATGTTCTGGCATCATACCTGATTTGTAATTCCAACTTGAAGGTATTGCTGATACCGTGTTTTTCAAAAAATAAGGCCGGGCCTTTTTTTTTTTTGACCCCCGAAAAAATGGCTAGGCTGTCTTTTTGGGGGTGACTTAATTTGCCCCCTTGCATCCTCAGGTGGGCAGGCAGGGACAGCTTGGATATTGATCTCGGTGTTGGTGGGGCACTTTGTATCGGGAGACCTTCTGCCACCGTTGCTTTCCCTTCTCCCGTGCTGCTGCAGCATTTAGAGCAATGCCGTGGTGTTGAATAGCATACATAACAGAACCCTTTTTTCTTTTTAACTTCCTGGGTCAGCTCTTAGAGGTGATACTTGAATTGTAACCATATAATATGCATGACTGTTCAATAATGAGATCAATAAACAGATCTCCAAAGCAGATAGAGAATCTGATTCTTTGTTGTTTTGCTTCAACTACCAAGATATAAAAGATTTGTTTTTAATAGACTATCAACCATCCCAGGCAGGTCTTTATCAAAAGAAATCTTAGGATATATATCATTTGTACCAGGTTAGACTGAATGTTCTGTATAGCTACAAATTATTTACAAAGACCTTTCATTCCTATAGCAGACGCTAAGTAGCTGGAGAGAGCAAGTTGAATTGAGTTTTTTTCCCAATCTCCCAATATTTTAAAAGTATGCCCATTTTTTTGAAAACTAGATCGCTGTTTTTTTTTTTAAAAAAAAAACAGATCATATATGGATAAGGTCTGCCTTGAAGGACTACATCTCTCTTCTATAGTATCTGCTAGGTAAATTTGACCTTGCAAGTTTGGTTATGCTTTGAATCTGTTCAATTAAACATCTGTCAGGACCCAAAAATTGTGCCTTTATTTAACAGTGCCTGTTTTATAGAATGAAGTGTTCTCTGAGATTTGAATATCCAAAATCTTCTTAGTATTTCAAAGGAGACTGAAGTCCTGGTTCTTCTCCCATTCTTTTAGTGAGAGTGAATTAAATATATATATTTGTGTATTTGTCTGTACATGTGTTTATGTGTGTATTGCCATTGATCATGCCAGTCAAAAACTCCAAAACAAAAGAAAAATATCTCTACCAATGACCTCCCAGACTCCTGCACATGTTTCAAATCTCTTGAAACCATCAATGAAAGAGAAATTTACATCAAATGCCACCTATGCAATAATCTAGCTCACCCTGCCTGCTTAAATGCAAACAAAAGCCTTGCGGATATGGTTAAACATTTAGATACATTCTTTTATCTATGTCCATCATGTTCTCCTAAGCTAAACAAACTGAGTACCCTACCTGACAGAGTTGCAAGCATAGAATCATTCATTCACTCAGTAGAACGCTTAGCAACACATTTCGAAACAACTATACAAACAAGCCTAATCTCTTTTGAAAAAAAAAATACAGCACAGAAGTGAGTACGTGAGTACCTATCAGCTCAAAATCAAATCCCACAACCACAACCTGAACTACAATCACAACTACAACCAAAAATAACCACCAAACCACAGCCACAAACAATTATTATTCCTTCAAATAATTCCACAAACAATATCTCCTTACTCATCAGAGACACCATGGAACATGAACAGAAATGTCCAAATGCCATCTTCTTTGGTCTCGAATACACCAACAAATCAGACAACATCACCAAAGTTCGCGATGTCATAAGCAACTCAAATACAACAAAAATCTCTCCTGAAGATATCACTGAAATAACCAGAGATGGCCTCGGTGCAAATACAATGATGGCTCTGTGGCCCCAAAGATTTTGTAGAGTTGTATGCAAAAATGAGTCCAGCAAACACATACTCATTCATACAATAAATGCCATTGCAAAAACCAGTCCCAACCACAACAAACTTTGCTCAAGACCAGACTTATCTATACTGCAAAGAATCTGCTCCTGTGAACTCCGCACAAAACTTAAAAACCATCTAGACAATGGAGAAAAGGACCTACTACACTGACTACAGAGTTGATTGCATCAAAAGAAAGTCACACAACCCACAACTCCACTTCCAAACCCACCCCATCCAATCCAACATCACTCAAAACTAGGCACACATGACCCTAACTACCTCTATTCCAACCACAACTGGCCTTAAATGCAAGCTACTCAATGCAAAAAGCCTTGTAAATAAAATACCTGAATTTCTCCTCTTACTAAATATGGCTAAATTCGACATTATATTTGTCTGTGAAACATGGCTGAATGCATCTCTCCCTGACTCCATTACCACAGTAAGAGACTATCATGTTTACTGATCAGATCATGAAATCTATAGAGGCAGTGGTATTGCTATCTTCTATAAAGAGTCCCTACATCTAGAAAATATCCAAGTTACCCAGGAGCTTGCTATTCCTGAGACCATTGTCTGTGAACTGTCCTTAAATATCACATTTCAGTTCTTACTATGTTACAGAGCCACTGATTATAACATTGAACATGCAAACAAGCTAAATACTACTAACATGGACAGAATCCTGGCCAAAAGCTTTTATCTTTCTTGGTGACTTCAATCTACTTCATATTAACTGGACCCTTAACGAATGTACAACTGAACCCACACATGCAACCTTCTACAATGCAGTAACAAATCTGGGACTAGAACAACTAGTAACCAACAACACTAGACTTAACAACTGCCTTGATCTCATCTTCTGCAGTAATTTGGATTCAATTTACGGAATACAAATTAAAGAACCCTTTTCCAATAATGACTACAACATGATTGACTTTTGTCTCAACATACGTCCACACAAAAATCATCACAATGACGTAATCCCCAATTATAACTTCAAAAAAGGCAACTATGATCTTTTAAACAATGATTTCTCATCTCTTGATTGGCAATTTCTATTCTCTGGATGGAATACTGTAGAAGACCATTACAACATATTTTTACTTGAAGTCAAAAGAGTCATCAAACTATATACCATTACAAATTATGTACCATTAATAACTCCCAAAACCAGATAAAAACAAATTACCTATAACAATAAGGAAGCTTCAATCCAAAAAGAAACCACTTTGGTGGAAAACCAAATCTGATCACGTTGCCAAATTCAAAAGCCGATACAAAAATTTATGCCACCAGATAAAAACTGAATGCACCAATTATCACATTAAACAAGAAGAAAGCCTTCTATGCATCAATTCCACCCGCGCTTTCTACAATTTTGTAAACAACAAACTAAAAGACTCAAGGTCCATCCCACCCCTGAGAGGACCTAATGGTAAAGACTGCCTAACTGGTAAAGATGACACTATTAAAGCCAACCTCTTTAACACATTCTTGGCTCAGTATTTGTAAACAGCAATGGATCATATCCAGTATTTCCTAGTCGAACCACAGACAACTACAATGATCTAATACATATCGATTTTATGGAAGACAATGTAGAAAAAGCACTACACAATCTAAAACCATCTCTATCTATTGGACTGGATAGAATATGTGCCCACTTCTTCAAAAAGCTATCCCTTGGCATAGCCAAACTTCTCAGCATAATCTTTGAAAAATCTTTCAGGACCAGCTCCTTGCCAAAACTATGGTCACAAGCCATGATCATTCCCATCTTCAGAAAGGGAGACCCCAGCGTAGTTGAAAATTACAGACCAATCTCTTTATGCTGCGTCACTTGTAAAGTCATGGAATCAATTATTAACCAATACATCATCTTCCACTTAAAAACAAACAACCTACTCTCTAATAAACAATTTGGTTTCAGGAAAAAAATATCCTGTAATCTGCAACTCTTACACTGTAAAAACATATGACTACACAACTCGATCAGAGCAAAGCAATAGATGCAATCTACATAGACTTTTGTAAAGCCTTTGATTCAGTGGTACATGACAAACTACTCCTATTTTCAGTATAAACTTTAAATCAGTTTTCTCTTTTAATATAAATAACAAGTATCCTTCTCTTAGAAATTAATATTTGTAATGTAACTAAACTGGAGCTGTTTTTGAACCATGAAATGCATATAGATATAAAGTCTCAATACATTCTAACTGAGTAATTGATCAGCCTGAGGTTTTTATAAATTTGCAAAAACTGTCTACTTTCCAACCTTTCCCCAGTCATTAAAAATATGTATTAAAAAAGTTAGGAAAGACCATCTGCATAAATGGTATCCAACACAGGTATCTCCCAGACTGGGTGGTTAGGAAAGACAGACCATTAGCTCCATTTGCAGTGAAAGATATTTACTAAAGTCAAGTGGTTACAGCACAGGCAAAGACAGATCTGAGATTAGTTTTCCTCCATTGCTTCTTTTCTTGCCCTCAGGTGCTTCGGAAAATAGCTTGACTCCCTCTTCTTTGTGGCAACCCCTGAAATATTGGAACACTGCTATTATGTCCTAAACTGTATTAACAGAGGGATACAATCAAGATCAAGGGAAATACTAATACCACTCTATAAAGACTTAGTAAGACCACACCTAGAGTACTGCATCCAGTTTTGTTCACCACATTTATAAAAAAGATGTTGAGACTCTAGAAAAAGTACAGAGAAGAGCAACCAGGATGATGAGGGGACTGGAGGCTAAAACATACAACAAACGGTTGCAGGAACTGGGCTTGCTAGTCTAATAAAGACTTCTCTTTAGACCAGGGGAGACATGATAGCAGTCTTCCAATATGTGAGGGGCTGCCACAGAGAGGAAGGAGTCAAGCTATTTTCTAAAGTGTCAGACAAGGAATAATGGATGGAAAATGAACAAGGAGAGCTTTAACCAGGAAATAAGGAGAAACTTTCTGACAGTGAGAACAATCAACCAATGGAACAGCTTGCCCTCAGAAGTTGTGGGAGCACCATCACTTGAGACTTTCAAGAAGAGATTGGACTGCCATTTGTCAGAAATGGTGTAGGGTCTCCCGCTTGGGTGGGGGGTTGGACTAGATGACCTACAAGGTCTCTTCCAACTCTGATTATCTGTTAAATCTGTTAAATGTCATCCCTAGTCCTTTTTTTAAAATTAAACTAGACATATCCAATTCCAGTAGCCAATCTTTATATGTTTTAGCCTCCAGTCCCCTAATAATCTTTGTTACTTTTCTCTGCACTCTTTCTAGAGTCTCAACATCTTTTTTACATCATGGTAACCAAAACTGAATGCAGTAAAAAAATAATTATATCATGCCTCCCCTACCAAAGTTACTTCATGGGAGCTAGCATGTGCCTGAAGAGCACTACTTATGAAAACTTCCATTCCATTCAATCAATCGTCACCTCAATACAAAACCTAAGAAGTTGTACATGATATGCTTCATTCCAACAGTTTCAATGAACCCTAATGTCCCCATTTTAGAATAAATGCACACTTAATAGCCCAATTTATATTTTGCTTTAAAATTGCTAAATGTAAATGAATTTTCCTTGGGGAAGTTATTAGAAAAAACTCTCCTTTGTTTGTAATTTTAGCCTGGCACAAATGGAAGCCATTGTAACATTTATTTTTTATTAATTAAAAATATTAGATGAAACTAAAGTTCTGAGTGGGATACCTTTCAAAAGTCCTAATTTTAAATACTGATCGAATCTAATCATTGTAGCCAAAAGGTTTCAATCCATGTCTGAACCAATTGTAGGAGCTCTTAATAAAAATATCTACTGCTACAAGAACCTTGCATGGTCTGACTTTTAATTTTAATTACTCAAAAAGTTCCAGTAGGGATAGATAATGCAAGTTGACTACTTGGTATAAGCTCAACTCCTAATTGTAAATTGGACATACCATATTGCAAATTGGACATACAAAAATAACTGCAAGAGGGATCTTGGAGTCCTAGTGAGGAATCACTTAAATATGATGTGCTGCAGCCAACTCTCCCCCCAAAAAAGCCAATACAATCCTAGGCTTCATTAACAAAGGGATAGACTCAAGACCATGTGAAGTATTAATGCCACTGCCAGAATTCAAGATACTACACCCATAGCAAGCAGAACTCCGAGGCAAGTAGATTCCTCAAGGAACAGGTTTATTGGACGCATCATATTGACACAGACTGGCAAAAAACTGACTGTAAAGGTTCCTGTGGTTTTCACCTAATTAAAAGTAAAAGTTATTCCCCCCTTTCCCAAACAATCAGTCACATGGTCCAATAAAGGTGCTGTCCAGTTGCTTGGAAACTTCACTCCTCTTTCAGACACCTGTGGGAACATGCTTGGTTCTCAGGAGAAACTACTTTGCTTTGGCTACAAAACCCCAGTTATCTCTATTCTCCCCTGCCTATCCCTCAGCATCACTGTGGCCACACTGAAGCTTCAAAGATCACCTCAGTCAGGCCAGCTTTGGAGTTGACAGCCACTTTATAATGCCTTAGTGAGACCACACTTGGAATACTGCATTCAGCTTTGGTCATCACAATATAAAAAAGACACTGAGACTCTGGAAATAGTGCAGAGAAGAACAACAAAGATGTTTAGAAGGATGGAGATTAAAACATACAAAAATGATTGCAGGAATTGGGTACATCTAATCTATTGAAAAGAAGCACTGGGGATGACATGATAGCAAATGTTCCAAAAGTTGAGAGGCTGCCACAAAGAAGAGGGGATCAATCCATTTTTCCAAAGCACCATAAGGCAAGAAAAGAAGCAATGGAAGGAAAGAAGCAACCCAGAACTAAGCAGAAATTTCATGAGAATTAGAACAATTATCAGTAAAATCATACTTTCATCTGTAGAGGCTTTTAAGAAAATACTGGACAGCTACTTGCCTGATGAAATGGTATAGGGTCTTCTACTAGAGTAGGGCCTTGGACTAGAAGACCTACAAGGTACTTTCCAACTTTATTCTTCTTTATTTTATTTGGAATCTGTTCACTAGTTCCGGTCTTTTCATTAATATTTTTGTTAGCTTCTTAAATCTAAAACAAATTCCTGTATTCTATGGTGAAGCTGCCAGTTTATTCATATGCATTATCCCTCCTGACTGGCATTCTTTCAGTTTCCTGATTTATTTTTTTCCTCCTTCCATGATTATTTGCCTGCGTGTAAAACTGTGTTTTTGATCATAGTATTTTAAAAGGTATTGCGAACCTGAATCAAAGATATCATTTTCCCCCAAAACAAAATAAAGCCTCAGGTATTTGTCAGTTTTGATGTATAGAAGCTGAGGATACAGGAAATCCACAATTCTTCAGAATAGTCTTCAGGTATAGTCTGAGAAACTGGATATTTTTGGCAAGAACTCTTAGTTATTCACTAGATTTCATAATCCTCCAGATACTCAGTTCTCATCAATTATGCATTAAAATAAGCAGAGACAAAATACACCTATAAAAATAGACTATAGAGGATTTAGCAAACAAAAATTTGCATGTGAAAGTCAACAGAGACAGAATGTAATTATGCACTTGTAACAGTGATGCAAATAATAACAGATAATTTGTATATATTTAACACATCATGTAATCCCATGATTACAATGAAAATGTAAACCAAACTCTTAGGATAAGATTTGAGAATATAACAGGGAGAAGAGGGAACTGAGAAAATTCCTGGAAAGTCTTAGGCATGGCCAAATCTAACTGTTGGGAAACCCTTACTTTATAACTTAACAACAAGGATAGATACAAAGAAATAATATAACATTATATAGAGAAGAACAATTTGGATAAATAATTTTATTTGGGGAATAGTGGTAAATAATGAATCACTGAAAGAAACTGATAATGTAAATAATAATATGTGACTGTCCAATACTGAGAATGACTTCGTCTCTTTTTTCTTCAACATACCTTATTATTATATTCCAGTTGCACTAATTAGGTTACCCACTTCTCTTTTTCATTATTTGAGCCCAACACTGCTTTTATAGTAGGCTTGCCTTAAATTGTTTAAAGTCTAAATTCTTCTAAACTTTATTGCACCTAATTGCACAATAAAACTTGTCACCTCTGTTGATTTCTTGCAAATGTTTGCAACCTTCTATTTGATAATCACTACATTTTGTATTTTTTTAAAAATTTCCTTGCTTAATATTAATGATGAAAAGACTGCATCAATAAGCTATTTGTTTTTTCACTGACAGCAATGTCTAATGTGTTGTTTTTTAGATGTCAATTAGTCTGAATTTTTAAATCCTGGAAAATTAATTTGTGATTTCATATTTCCAGGATTTACAATGTAAACCAACTTAGTAACTCAATTGGGCTTTAAAAAAAAATTCAGTGTAATTTAGTACATCCAGTTATAATATGGCCAGTTTTTCATTCTTGTTCTACTTTTGCCTTGATGACATTTGTTCATAGTGCTTTTTCGTTTCTTTTTTTAAATGTACTATTCTCAAGCCCTTGCCCTGTTCTGTTATTATACAATTTTCCATCAATATTTTTCAAAAAATGAGGAGGAAGAGGATATATAATGAATATAATGAAAATAACCCTCTCTATTTGAGTACCTTCAAGATCACATATCTATTTGTAGCCTGAAGTGGTACAATATGGTATAAATATTTTAAGTCTTATATTTATTATTATTATTTTTAATGCTTTTTATTTGTATTGCTGGTTTGTGATCAAAATAAAAATTATGATTTAGGGTAATACATGGATGCATATTTTACTAATATATAATTGTTAATATGTAATTTGTTTATATTTCCACATGCCTAGGGACAAGAACATATTTAGGGTAAAGACAATTGTTTTCCCTAATCTACTGTTTTAGATGTAAAGGGAAAAATTAAAATTAAATATGTTTGGGTGGTCATTTGAGGGCTGTTTCAAAGGCTGCTTTTCTGCATGCAGCATGCTGATGACAATTTACAGCCGTACCTGACAGCATGCAGGGAAGCACATCATAAATCACCAAACCTTGTAAATCCCAAACCTGTGGTTAACCCTGTTGTATCCCACCCCTGGTTGGTATTATCCAAAGAAACAACTAGCACAAGGATTAAAAGATACAAATATTGCAGTATCAAATGTAAGTATCAGCTCACTGCAAAAAAACAAACCACCTAATTATAGCTGCAGTTATAATGAATTTCTGTGATGCAAAATCAACAAAGAAGAAAAAAAGCCAAATGGTGTGCCACGAAAATGAAAGATCAGACTGGAAAATAAGATAAGCAAGCTGAAATCATATGCAAGCAAGCTAGAACAGATGGAATAAAAGAAACTGATGAACAAGAAGACTAAAGAATACCTAATTAAGAAATACCACTTAGGAACAGTGGTGTATTAACCATTAAGCAGACTAAGCACATGCTTAGGACATCAGGCCCAAAGGGGGCACCAAATACACTTTTATGTAGCCTAAGCTTGGCTTCGTTTGTACAGTATGTACAAAGGAGGGGGGCAACCAAGATTTATCAGTGCTTAGGGCACCAGTGAGCCTTAACCCGCCACTACTTAAGAATAAGAAAGATCAAAGAAGCATTGGAAATAATAAAGTAGCAAATAACAAGATCAGCAGAACCAAAACTCAAATTGCAAATTACGAACAGAATCTCCAATTTCAATCTAATAGAAAATGTTTCTACCAGCCCACCAATGAAGTGATTGCAGTGAATCAGTCAATACCAGAGAAAGAAGAAATAGTATGGTTCTGAAAAACCCAAGGAAATACAACAAAACACAACTTGGTTAAAGGATGTGGATAAGAATAAAAAAGAAATGAAAGAATTTGTAGTAAGAGCAGAAATTGTGAAGAAAAAGAAAAGGAAGACTACAAATTGGTCAGATGCTTCAGAAACTAGCATGTAGTCTTCTCAAATATTGTGAAAGTTTAGTATCTACTTTTGAATATTTTAATATGTTAATATTTCCCCCTCCCTTCCAAATTTTCTTCAAACTTTCCATGAAAGGGAAAACATGAGAAGTGGAAATGAACTAACAATTTATAACAGGTAATGTACAAACTGCTCAAACCTTTTTGAAGAATAGGTCAAAAGTATTAAAATGGTTCAGTCTATTATTGTAGGTCAATTAAAAGAAATTGTAATTCCTTCATGATCAGGACCATGTTTTAAAAATCATTTATCATTTAGTGTATTAAACTTTTTGTAGTAATTTGTCTTATTTCAAAGCAAAAGTCTCCGCTTCAGCAATGTGTTCTTTCATCTGTTAACTAAGAAAATTATTGGTGATCACCTGCAGCCAGGCACCACTTTAAGCCCATGTCACACTGGCCAATGGATGCAAAACGGACACAACGGACGAGAAAAATGTTCCATCCGTTGTTATCCGCTCTCAAAAGGGGCAAAAATTTGCATAACCGGAGCGGATAACACGGACGCGGGGAGGACGCAGGTGGATGGAAAGCGGATGCGGAACGGAAGCCCAGTGGATGGAAGCGGATGGGAGTGGATGGCGCAACCGCAGGGCTTCCGGGGGGCCTCAGTGAAGCAGACACGGAACGGATACAGCAGATACAGAACGGACGCCGAACGGATGAAGCGGGTGCACAGCGGATGCACAGCGGATAAAGCGGATGCACAGCGGAAGCCTAGCGGATGCACAGTGGAAGCAGAATGGATGTCGCGTGTTCATTGCGCATGCGGGGGGGAAGTATTATGTAAGCGCCCCGGATATAAAGGGAAGCAGCTCGCACATGGCCAGCATTCCGAGGAAAGACCTGCTGCTGGACACTTCGAGTTCCTTGCCTGCCCTGCCAGCCTGCCTTCCAGCCAGCCTTGGTGCCTGCCTGCCTGCCTGCCTGCCTTCCTGCCAGGCTTTCTGCCAGCCTTCCTGCCAGCCTTCGTGCCTGCCAGCCTCCCTGCCAGCCAGCAACCCCACAACCATGGGGAGGAAGCGAAAGCCTCAGCAACCTGCCGCCATCCCTGGCAAGAGGGACAGGGCCAACCTCCCGCCCCCTGCCCCTGACTCTGCTGGTGCTGGGGCTTCTGCTGAAGCTGCTCCAGGCGGTGGTGCTTCTGCTGGTGCTGGGGCTTCTGCTGTTGCTTACTCTGTTGAAGCTGCTCCTGGTCCTGCTCAACCTGCTCAACCTGCTCGTGTTCCTGGATTTGCTCGTCCTGCTCGTGCTCCTGGTCTTGCTCGTCCTGCTCATGCTCCTGGTCCTGCTCATGCTTCTGGTCCTGCTCGTGCTCCTGGACTTGCTGGCCCTGCTGGTGCTTACTCTACTGCTGCTGATCCTGGTCCTGGTGTTCCTGCTGCTGCTGATGATGATGATGATGATGATTATGATTATGATCCTGCTGGTGAGGATGATGATGCTGATTATGATCCTGCTGGTGAGGATAATGATGGTGATGGTGATGATCCTGCTGGTGCTGCTTCTGCTGGTGGTGTGGAGGAGGAAGGGAGGAAGGGAGGAAGATGCATATGCGACAATGGGAGAGGAGGCAATACTCCATTGCGGAGACGCACGAGGATGAGGTGCTGGAGTGGCTGAGAGAATGACTATCTGTGGCGGAAGGGACACCGGCTGTACAGGGACACCAAGCGGAAGCAGGCTGCTTGGAGAGAGAGGGCAGAGAGTATGGGTTACACTTCGGAGGTGCTCCTCGGCTGGTGGAAACATATGCACACCTGGTACGGGAAGCTGCACCTGAAGAAATCTGGCCAGGCCACTGTGAAGCTGACAGACAGAGAGACCTATGTCATGGCCAGGTGCAGCTTCCTGGAGGGTGAGATCCGCCACTGAGGAGCACCAGCAGCCCCTCTCACTACCCTCTCTCTCTGGCAGCCTGCTGCCACCCAGTCCTCTTCCGGCCGAGGGTCAGTCCCTGTCTCCAGGCAGGTTTCTGTGGAACGTGCCACGGCAGAGAACCCGCGGAAGCATGGTGGAGTGCATAGAGGACTCCCTGGTGCGGTGGGAGAAAGGAGACATTGAGTCCACCACAGTCCTAGCCGCATCCTCCCCCCCCAGCTCCGCCTCCGCAGAAAGGCAGAGAGCCGGACAGCTGGAGGGGCAGAGCCACAATGTCCTGCTGGAGATCAGGGATACCATCCACACCAGCATAGATCTCCTCTCTCAGCTGGTTCACACCGACTCCTCCTCCTCCAACCGCAAGCCCTTCCTCACCTATGTCAACCAGACCCTCAAGGGATCCACAGAACCAGCAGGTGAGGGACCGGATCACCAAGCTGCTTCACAACCCTCCAGACCCAGAGGAACCTGCTCCCACCCAGTCCAGGCCTGCTCCTCCACCCCAGGTGATGTCCCTCCCATTCCAAGGCTTTTCACAGGCCCTCACCTACCAGGGCTACGGCTACCAGGAGGTTCAGCAGCACAGGCAGCAGCCCTTCCCAGTCCAGGCACAGAGTCATCGGGTGACACCATTGCCACCTGTTTCATTGATGCCACCGATGCCACCCATGCCAATGATGCCACCGAGGACAGCGATGCCACTCACGCCAATGATGCCACCCACACCAGTCCTCACCCAGCTGCAGAGCAGACAGCCCCACTACACTACTCCTTCCTCCACCCCACAGCCAAGCCCGGCCTCAGTACATCTGTCATCAGTACTGGGGCTGACACCCCATGGCATGGAGGAAGGACCTCTCAGCATCGCGGGGCTGAGCCAGCTGTCCGAGACCTTTCTCAACACACCGTCCCCTGTTGTCCTCTCGAGGCCAGGCACTCCAGCACCACCCACCAACACAGCACCTGGACCCTTCACCCCTGAGACTGGGCACACCTCCGAGTGACCAAGAAGAATGCCAGAGACCGGCTAGCTGGTTACCTGTGGACTTTATTTGGACACTTGACTTGGGTCATTTTTTTTTTTACAGCTTGTTGTTCAATAAAGTTTATCTTTGTTTCACACACTTGCTTCATTGCTTTTTTTAAATAAAGTCTTGGTGGAAACTTTTAGAATTGGCTTAAGCCTTTACAAGCTTGTGCGATGGGTTAAGATAGCAGTGGGGTGGGCAGGGATACCTGTGCAATGAGCAGGGATACCTGTGGAATGAGCAGGGATACCTGTGGAATGAGCAGGGATACCTTTGGAATGGCTAATAGCTGTGGGATAGATAAACCTCAGATGCAAGCATAGTGGGACTGTATGGTCCACCCTCCCAGGTGCCACACCTATGGCCCTTTATTATCAATAATAATGTAATCAATCATCCACACATGTCAACACAAACACAACTCTTTATTAAACGCCCTGTTCATTATAGGCCCACCCAACATACATGGCCCAATCTCATCCGTGTGATGAGACAGGCTGAAGGAAGCTTCCATGAAGCATCTACCATCCTGTCTTGCCACTCCACCGCTCCAGCTGGGGAGTTGCACCAGTGTTTCAGGAGGTTGCGCTGCTTCTTCCCTTCCTGTGAGGCTCTGTTGTGACCTTGCATATCCTGAGTGTCGATCAGGTTTCGCCCTTGCCTCCATTCCCCAGGCTCCATGTCCCCATTGCCTTGTTGACGGTCCACGAGCCTGTTCTGCAAGACTGGGTAGCGGGTGCGCATGAGATTGTGCAGGATGCAGCAAGCTTCCACGATCCTCCTCACAGTCTCTGGGCGATGCTGCATGGTGGTGAGAAGTATCTGGAACCTGTTGGCCAGGATGCCAAAGGCGTTCTCCACCACCCGCCTTGCCCTGGACAGCCTGTAGTTGAAGATCCTCTCTTCACGGGTGAGGAGTCTGGTACTGTATGGCTTCATGAGGTAGGTTCTGAGGGAGAAGGTGTCATCCCCCATGATGAAGTAGGGCACATCTTGCGTGTCGTTGGGCAGGGGGTCTGGATCTGGGAAGCCCACGATGAGGTTGCCTTCCACCCCCTTCCAGGTGACTGGCGTTGTATACCTGGGCATCTGAAGATGAGCCGCAGCCTGAAGCATCGATGTACATGAACTTGTAGTCAGCATCGACCATGGCGAAGAGGATGATGCTGAAGAAGCCCTTGTAGTTGAAATAAGTGGACCCCGACTTGGCTGGAGCTTTGCAGGCCACTTGCTTGCCATCTATGGCTCCGACAGTGTGTGGGAAGTTCCACCTCTGATACCACTGCTCTGCAAATTTCTTCCATCCTTCTTCAGTGGAGGGGCACTGGAGGAGCTCCTCCTTGCATTCTTTGATGATGGCCTGCACCACTTCTCTGACCACAATGCTGATGGTGTTGTGTGGCACCCTCCAGTCGTACTGCAGTCTTTTGTAGGTGGTCCCTGAGGCCAGGTGGCGCAGAGTGAGTGCCACCTTGAGCCCAGGTTCCAGGCTGGGCCAGAAGTTGGTGTTTGCCTTGGTCAACCTGGGTGTCAGCCGCTGCACAACTTCGTCAAACATGGCTGGAGGCATCCTCATGAAGTTCTGGAACGCCCGAGTGTCTTCGTTCCTGAGCTCCACCATCAGCTTGTTATACAGTCCGTACTCTGCTCTTCTCCTGATCCATTTTCGGACCCAGACGCTTCTTGGCCGCCTCTTTTTCTTCCCATAGTAGAGTTCACAGAGCCTGTAGATGGCTTCGTACTGTTGCAGAAGGATGGTGGCTGCCAAAAGGACTGTGGTACGATCCACAGTGGACATGACTGGATGCTGTGGAAGAGCAAGAGTCAGATGAAAGCTGCAGAGGTCTGCATAGGTGGGCTGCTGGTCTGAAAGTGAGATGCAGATGAGTTGCTCCCCCTTTTTATGGGCAGTGTAGGTGTCCCTTTGCATCCTCTAGGCATCCTCTAGGCATCCTTAATATCCAAGATAGGTCCCCTCTGCGAACGTTTTTTCCGTTTTAAACGCTTTGTTTCCGCTAGGCATCCGTTCTGCATCCATTCTGCATCTGTTCCTCCCTGCGTCCGAGCGGATGCGAGTTGCGCGGATGCGCAGCGGATGCCAAGCTGATATAGCGGATGCATAATGGATGCAGAATGGATGCCTAGCGGATGCGTAGCCGATGCAGAACGGACGAACTGGATACATTTTCCACCCAAAAGTTTTAGGCAGCCCAAAACTTTTGGAGTGGAAGAAACGTCCGTAAACGGATGCTGGACGGATAGAGAGGATGAAAAACGGAGGCAGTGAGTACAGAACGGATACATCGCATTAACCAACGGATGGCAAGGTTTTTTTTTGTCCGTTTTACATCCTCTTTGCATCCGTTGGTTCAGTGTGACATGGGCTTTAAATTGCTTCCTCCTAGATGGCCAAATGTTCTTCTTTTTTAAAAAAACAAAACAATTGTATACAGAGATTAAGCCTAACCAAAAGTTGTCCTTTAATCAGAATGACACCATTTTACTTTAGGATAGGACAACTGTAAACTCTACATAAATTTTATATATGGTTTATAAATTATAACAAATAGCTATATTGGATTTCATTCTTACCAATATATATGAAATGATTGAGGGAATGAAAGTTATAGAAACATTCAGGGAAAAGTGATCATTTCAGACTAAACTTCACCACAATTCAATGCACAGGTACCTGAACAAAGTCAAACTAGTATTTTAGACTATTAGAAAGCTGATTTCAACAAACTGATATAGAATAGAAAGGATTGTAAAATTAGATAGTAAAGATTCGAACAAAAAGAATAAAAAATAGAAAAAAAAACAGCAGATTATAGACTAAACCTGAATGGTGGTACAAAGAGCTCTCTAACAAACATAGGAACAAAAAGGATAAATATAAAAATGAAAAGAGGGCATATAACTAGAACAGAATGCCAGAAATAGACTTATTAATCTTCAACCTCAGGGAGAATGAACTATGACTTGCAACAAATGCCAAAAATAACAAAATAGTTTCTTTCCATATGTAGGAAGCAAGAAGAAATATGTGCAATATTCTAAATGCCGTCTAACTAAAGCCCATGTCACACTGCACCAATGGATGGGAAGAGGATGTAAAATGGAGAGAAACACTTGCCATCTGTTGGTTAACGCGATACATCCGTTCTGTACTCACTGCATACGTTTTTCGTACTCTCTATCCGTCCAGCATCCATCTACTGAGATTTCATCCGCTCAAAAAGTTTTGAGCTGCACAAAACTTTTTGAGCGGATGAAGTATTCAACGCATCCATTATATATCCGCTATGCATCGGGGAACATCCGTTATACATCTGTCGTCATCCATTACACGTCTGCTATATCCGCTAGGAATCCGCTGCGCATCTGCGCAACTGAAATCCACTCCAACGGAAAACGGACACAGGGAGGAAAAGAAACGGATGCGGAACGGACACACAGTGTTAGTAGCACAGACGTAGAATGCGTGAAAGCGGATGCAGCTCGCATATAAAGCATTAAAAAGGAAAGAACGTTCGTATAGGGGACGTATCTCGGATATTTAGGATGTCTGCAGGATGTCTAGAGGATGCAGAAGGACACCGAGCGGGAAAACAATATTTCTAATAAAAAGGGGGAGAAATCATCTGGATCTCGCTTTCAGTCCAGCAGATGTGGGGTGCAGACCTCTTCAGCCTTGCTCTTGCTCTTGCTCTTCCATAGCATCCAGTCATCTCCACCATGGATTGTCGCACACTCCTTTTGGTAGCCGCCATCATTCTACAACAGTGCGAAGCCCTCTACAGGCTCTTTCACCTGTTCTACGCAAGGAAAAGGAGGTGTCCAAGAAGTGTCTGGGTCCGAAGATGGATCGCCAGAAGAGCCAAGTACGGACTGTATAACAAGCTGATGGTGGAGCTGAGGAACGAAGACCCTTGTGCATTTCAGAACTTCATGAGGATGCCTCCAGACATGTTTGACAAAGTTGTAGAGTGTTTGAGACCCAGGTTGACCAAGGCAAACACCAATTTCCGGCCCAGCCTGGACCCTGGGCTGAAGGTGGCACTGATTCTGCGCCACCTGGCCTCAGGGAACAGGTACAGGAACATGCAGTCCGCCTGGAGGGTGCCACACAACACCATCAGCATTGTGGTCAGAGAAGTGGTGCAGGCCATCATCAAAGAATACCTGGAGGAGCTCCTCCAGTGCCCCTCCACTGAAGAAGGCTGGAGGAAAGTTGCAGAACAGTGGTATCAGAAGTGAAAATTCCCCCACACTGTTGGAGCCATAGATTGGAAGCACGTGGCCTGCAAAGCTCCAGCCAACTCAGGGTCCACTTATTTCAACTACAAGGGCTTCTTCAGCATCATCCTCTTTGCCATGGTCGATGCTTACTACAGGTTCATGTACATCGATGCTTCAGGCAATGGCTCATCTTCAGATGCCCAGGTATACAACGTCAGTCACCTCAAGGAGGGGCTGGAACGCAACCTCATCATGGGCTTCCCGGTTCCAGACCCCCTGCTCAACGACACACAATATGTGCCCTACTTCATCGTGGTGGATGATGCCTTCTCCCTCAGAATCTACCTCATGAAGCCCGACACTTCCAGATGCCTCACCCGTGAAGAGAGGATCTTCAACTACAGGCTGTCCAGGGCAAGACAGGTGATGGAGAATGCCTTTGGCATCCTGGCCAACAGGTTCCGGGTACTTCTCACCACCATGCAGCATCACCCAGGGACTGTGAGGAGGATCGTGGAAGCTTGCTGCATCCTGCACAATCTCATGCGCACCCGCTACCCAGTGTTGCAGAACAGGCTTTTGGACCGCCAACAAGGCAATGGGGACATGGAGCCTGGTGAATGGAGGCAAGGGAGAAACCTGATAGACACTGTGGATGTGCAAGGCCCCAACAGAGCTTCACGTGAACGGAAGAAGCAGCGCAACCTACTGAGACACTGGTGCAACTCCCCAGTTGGAGCAGTGGAGTGGCAAGACAGGATGGTAGATGCTTAATGGATGCTTCCTTCAGGCTGTCTCATCACACTGGTGAGATTGGGCCATGTATGTTGAGTGGCCCTACAATGATCAGGGCGTTTAATAAAGAGTTGTGTTTATGTTGAAATGTGTTGATGAATGATTACATTTGTATTGATAATAAAGGGCCATAGGTGTGGCACCTGGGAGGGTGGACCATATAGTCCCACTATGCTTGCACTGGAGCTTATCTATCCCACAGCTATTACCCATCCCACTGGTATCCCTGCCCATCCCAATGCTTTCCTTACCCATCCCACAAGCATGCAAAGGCTTAAACCATTTCTAAAAGTTTCCACCAAGATTTTATTTACTAAAAGAACTGAACCAAATGTGTGAAGCAAAGATAACCTTTATTAATAACAAACTGTAAAAGCAAAATGACTCAAGAAAAGTGTCCAAAGAAAAGATAGTCAACAGGTAGCAACCCAGTCTCTGGCACTCTTCTCAGTAACTCTGAAGCGTGCCCATGGTCTCAGGGGTGAAGGGTCCAGGTGCTGTGGAGGTGGCAATGGCTGGAGTGCTGGTCTGAGGCACCATTGGGGTGCCTGGCCCCGAGAGAACAACAAGGGATGGTGTGTGCAGGAAGCTCTCAGAGAGCTGGCTCAGTCCCGTGATGTTGAGAGCCCCTTCCTCCATTACAAGGGGTGTCAATCCCAAGACCGATGACAGATGTTCTGAGGCCGGGCTTGGCTGTGGGGTGGAGGAAGGAGGAGTGTAGTGGGGCTGTCTGGTCTGCAGGTGAGCGAGGTGAGGCGTCGGTGGCATTGGTGGCATCTGTGGCGTCTGTGGCATCGGTGGCATCGGTGGCATTGGTGGCACCTGTGGTGTGCGATGTACCTGTGCCTGGACTGGGAAGGGCTGCCTGTGCTGCTGGGACTCCTGGTAGACGTAGCCTAGGTAGGTGAGGGGCTGTGGAAAGCCTTGGAAGGGCTGTGACATCACCTGGGGTGGAGTAGCAGACCTGGACTGGGTCAGAGCAGGTTCAGCTGGCCCTGGAGGGTGGTGCAGAAGACCTGTGATCCTGTCCTTTATTACCTGGTACTGGGATTCGGACACGTCCATGAGGGTCTTGTTCACGAAGGTGAGGGAGGCCTTTCTGTTAGAGGATGGTATGTCGGAGTGTACCAGCTGAGAGAGGAGATCTACGCTGCTTTTGATTGTGTCCCTGATCTCCAGCAGGATAGTGTGGCTCTGTCCTTCCGGTCTGGCTTTCTGCCTGCTTTCTGTGGAGGTGGGGCTGAAGGTGGGGGTGGGTTGGTCTCTGGTGGCAGTGGCCTCTTCTTGCTCCAACTGCGTCAGGGGGTCCTCCACGTGCTCCACCACGGGTAGTACAGCTGTCGGGGGGGGGGGTCTCCGTCATGGGGAGCTCCACAGATACCTGCCTGGACACAGGAGCTGACTCTTGGCCAGAAGAGGACTGGCGCTCTGTGGGCTGCCTGAGAGTGAGGGTAGACAGAGGGGCTGCTCCTCAGTGGAGGATCTCACCCTCCAAGGAGCTGCACTTGGCCATCACGTAGGTCTCCCGGTCGGTGAGCTTGACCGCGGCCTGGCCAGACTTCTTGAGGTGCAGCTTCCCATACCAGGTGTGCATGTGCTTCCACCACCCGAGGAGGACCTCCGAAGTGTAGCCCAGGCTCTCCGCCTTCTCTCTCCAAGCCGCCTGCTTCCGCTTGGTGTCTCAATAGAGCCTGTGTCCCTTCTGCCAGAGGTACTCATTCTCCCTCTGCCATTCGAGCACCTCATCCTCATGTTCCTCTTCAATGGAGTATTGTCTCCTCTCCCTATCTCGCAAATGCCTCTTTCTCCCTCTGGCAGGGCCTTCTGGGCTCTCATCAGTCGGGCTTTGAGGTTCTAGGGGCTGGTCCACCACACCACCAGCAGCAGCACCAGCAGTGGCACCAGCACCAGCAGGACCAGGAGCAGCACCAGCAGAGTAAGCACCAGCAGAAACACCAGCACCAGGAGCAGCACCAGTAGAGTAAGTACCAGCAGAAGCACCAGCATCAGGAGCAGCACCAGCAGAAACGCCAGCACCAGGAGCAGCACCAGTAGAAGCTCCAGCACCAGCAGAGTCAGCACCAACAGCCGAAGAAGCAGCAGAAGCAGAGTCAGCGCCAGGGGGTGGGAAGGTGGTCCTGTCCTTCTTGCCAGGGCTGGCAGGAATAGGCACAGGCTTCCTCTTCTTCCCCATGGTTGTTGGCTGGAGATGTGTCTGGCAGCAGGTCTTTCCTCTGAATGGTGACCTGCTTGTGAGCTGCATCCTTTTATATCCATGGGGCTGACGCAATGCATCTTCCCCGCATGCGCAGTGAACGCTTTGCATCCGCTAGGCATCCACTAGGCATCCACTAGGCAACTGCTCTGCATCCGCTCCTTCTGCTGCACGTCCGCTTTGCTGTGCTCCCCTGGAAGCCCTTTGGATGTGTCATCCGCTTCCATCCGCTTCCTTCCACTAGGCTTCCGTTGAGCATCTGCTTAACATCCTCGCTACGTCCTCTCCCCATCCGTTCCTTTCCGTTGTTATCCGCTCTGTTTATGCAAATTTGGGGCACTTTTGAGAGCGGATAACAATGGATGGAACATTTCCTCGTCTGTTGTGTCCTTTTTACATACGTTTTGCATCCATCTGCCGATGTGACCTAGCCTTAAGGCTTTATAAATTGGTACTAGTACTTTATGTGATCTTGATCATATCTTTTCTGTTAATGCAACCTGGGATCATGTTGGCTTTTTTTGGCTGCGGCCACACACTGCTAGTTCATATATAAGTGATTGTCCATTAAGACTTCAAGATCCTTTTCACGGTTCTGCTATTGGGCCAAGTTTTGCCTAATTTGTACCTGTACAATTTCATTTTATTAGAAAGGGCCTGAAGTGGGATGCTGCCAGTTTGCACTGGTTCAGGTGTACCAGTTGTTAAGATTCTGTGCAGTTGGGTGAACCAGCAAATACCACTACTGGTTGGCCCTGCCTCCCCTCCCTAACCCACACCATCTGCCTCTCACTGCCCTGCCGCCCTGCCTCTTACAGCAACTTCTTTTCTTGCGTCATCTACTTTGGCCATTCTCTTGCCTTGCTCGCAGTTCTCCCTAAGCCCTAAACCATGTGCACCCTATGGTCCAGCTGCTCTCCAATTCCTTTGCCCACTTTCCTGGCTCCCCAGCTGTCATAGCTTGCATAGGCTCTTTCTGGTTCCCTTGCTGGCTCTCCTGCTTTCCTGCTCCATAGCCATTGAAGCTCACCTAGGCACTAGCCTAGACTACATGGTGCCCATGACCCAGCTTCTCTTCAGCTTTCTCGTTCCCAACTTAAGCCTTCACTACCCCTAATTTTTGGTAAGTTGCTGTTTTACTTTATACCTTACTCCCAGGGCCATTGCATGCATTCTCTCCAGGTAATCTATGCTCACTGCCAACAGTTGTCTAGAGCCCCTGGCCTCAAACTATGGCCTCCTGGGCTGAAGCAATTTATCTGGCCTATGGCCTGCCATGCTCAGCCGAAGGGCCAGGGGAGAGGGCAGTGGGGAGATAATGTGGGCATGGGGGAGGACTGCAGGGGGGCAGCATGGGTGTGGGGGGCATGAATGCAGGTAGGCTGAATTGATTTGTGTATGATGTTTACTTATAAGAAGTTCTATCCAGAAAGCACTGCAGTGTTTTCCAGTGTCACTGCCCAGTGCTGGGCAGCTGGGTTGAATCTCCAGCATCTCAGATCTTTCTGCTGCTTCTTCTGGCCCTTGGTGCTAGGCGAGCCTTGGTCACTTGCAGAGATACTTCACGTGCCCAACCCAATTGCTTCTCTCTGATGTTGCTCTTGTTGGTGGCCTACCTAGAAAGGTTTTGTGCAGCACAGTGAAATTTAGCAGCCATGAGCTGCCACTTTGGGTTCAGAGTCAGACCTGTAAGTTCCATCTGGAAAATGCTGTGGCAGAGAGAAGCAGCTGGGTTGAATGCTGCTGCAGTGCTTTCCAGATGGGACTTACAGGACCCAAAGCATTGGCTCAGGCCTGCTAAATTTCACAGTGTTGCGCAAGACACTTTCCCAGCAAGAGCAGCTTTATTCTATATAAACTTTTGTACAGAGAACTTAAAGCAGTGTGGGCAGGAACAATTACAAAAGGATGAATGAAAAATATTTAGGTACTATTTGTAGAATATTCAATATAATTTACAACCTGGCACAAAAATGTAGGCCACTTTCATTCATGGAAGAAGTGATAGAATTGCAAATGGGGTAGACATGGAAATAGGATTGTATTCATATAAAATTGTAGTGAAAATAGTTGATTTCATTGCAAAAGAAATTAAAACAAAATTATTTACTAAAATTATTGAAAATAACCTGAAAATATGCTTGATTATTCATGAAGCCTCAATGTTACCTTGCAAACCAGTTGCTATACTTTTCTTAAAAGTTGAGGATTCAGTTATCTCACCAACAATTTATGTTGAGCTAATTGAATTAGAAAAACAAGACAAAGAGACAATATGTTCTTCAGTTATTGAAAGTTTAAATAATGTTGAGTTTACTAAGAACTACCTGGGAAAAAAAATTAATAGGATTTTGCTCCGATGGTGCCGGCATTATGCTTGGAAGAAAATCTGGAGTGAGCACTGGAATAGCAAAAGAATTGCCAAACATAATAACTGCTTAAACCATCGGCTCCAACTTGTTTTAGATTATTTGATAAAAGAAATAAAACAAGTAAATCATTTTAAAAATGTTATTGATAAGATATCCACTATTTTTATTAATCCAATAAGAACCAAGCTGGAGAAGGCGGAGCTACGTCTCGGTGTTACAGCTGCGATCTCGGGGCTCTGAGATCTCAGCTGATATTTTTGCCTCTGGTCGGTTCTAACGGACCTAAACCGTCCCGTAGAGACGGGGATTGTGAAGGGCATAGTCCCAGGATCCCAGAGACATCGCAAAATCTCTGGTTTGATCCGGGAGAAGCCCTTTTGCTGGAAGCAGAAAGGCAGCCTCTAAAGCTGCTGAAGTCGGGACAACTCCGGAAAGAAAGGGATTTAAATGAGCGTGTATCGGTTGGGTGAGAAATTATTTTGCATTATAAATTGATTAAGACTTGAAAGGACATCCTGAACAAAGAAGAAATCTGTGGCTTTATTTTTCTTTTGACTGAACCTGGGTTGAGCGGCGTTTAAGTGATGTCAAATTGAGACTTGGATTATTATTTTTTTCTTATTTTCTTTGAGGACTTTAAGGTGACTTTGTAGGTAACCGGATTGAATTTTCTCTTATATATATTTTTATTTTTCACTTGATTTTTATTTTTCATCTTTTTAACTTTCTTTTTAGGATAGAGGCTCCCTTTGACTATCTTTTTCTTTTGTTTGAGTTTTTTATAAACATTTTTTCTTCTGGCTGGGGGGGGAAAGAGTATTTAGAGATGCTGTAACACTGCCAACTAGAGGCTTGAAAATATTTTATTTGAATTGGGGAGAAAAGCACTTCTTTTCAAGGACATTTTAATGTGATAAGATAGAGGGAGAATACAGTAAAATATTATTACAGGTGCTCTCTTGGACTCTTATCAATATCTCAACATTTGAGGTTTGGCTTTGAAGCTGCTGTCATAATAAGAGCCTTGGATAAAGAAATAAAGTGCAGTGTACAGTGTATATATATATATATATATATACTTTTGAAACACCTACTCGCCAGCCTTTTTGGTTAATTCTAACTCTAGCATTTTTGCTTTTTATTTCAAAGGGAAAGCCTCAGAGTTTTTTCTTTTTTCTTCTCCTTCTTTGCTTCTTCCATCTATTTTAATTGGATTAGGGTCTAGAAGAACCTGAAGACCTTTCTTTTTCCTTTTTTCTTTTTTCTTTTTTGGCTTTGGGCTTTTTAATATTGGATTTTTTCTTTTTCTTTTTGATTTTTTGGACTATATTTGGTTACTATACCAGCTGGATTTAAAGTCAAAGAGAGCTTGAAGACTTGGAAATATTAAAATGAGCAGGAAGCCAAAATCATTCGGCGTTTTTGCTTCTACCTCTGCTTCCCCACCACTTGAAGGACAACTTTCAATTCAGACAATGTTGAAGCAAGATAAGGAACAAGAAAAAGTAAATTTACAGATGATTATGCAAGGAATTCAAGATATTAAGATAAAAATAGATACCATGGACAAAAAAATAGAGAAATCTGATGAAAATTTTAAACAAATGATGGGAAAATATGAGGAGAGATTCCAAAAAATTGAGGAAGAAGGAAAACAAAGAGAGGAGAAGATTGGAAATATTGACACTAGATTAACAGTGATAGAACAAGAAAAAAATGGGATGTTGAGGTGGGAGATGGAAAGATCAGAATTTTATCTTAGATTTCAAAATATAGAAGAGGAAAAAGGAGAAAACTTGGCTGTGATAATGATAGAAATATTGGCAGATCTTCTGGAAATTACTGAGGAAAAAATGATGGACGGAGTAGATGAGATATACCGAGTTTATACAAGATATGCGATGAGAAATAAACTACCAAAGGAAGTATATATTAGATTTACCAAAAAATCCATCAGAACACAAATATTACAAGTGGCAAGAGAGAAAGCATTGAAATATAAAGGCAAAGAGATTGTGGTTTTAAAACAAATACCTAGAAGAGTGAGAGAGATGAGAAGAGAATACCGATTTTTGACCAAAATGCTACTGGAAAATGAAGTGAACTATAGATGGCTGATACCAGAAGGACTAATTTTTACGTGGCAAGAGCAGAGACATAGAATTGACTCGATTGAAAAAGCAGAACTTTTCTATGCAGAATTTTTCGGAAGAAAAAAAGAGGAGGCAGAGAAAGAGGTCTCATTAATTGAGTTTCAGGAGGAACAACTGGAGATTGAAAAAGAGAAAGGAGTTGTAGGTGGACAGGTAGACAGTAAAGAACAACGTGAAGTGAGAGCTACGAGAGCTGTTAGACCTAAATATAAAGCATAATCATGGAAGAAAAAAAACTGATTACAATGAATATAAATGGACTTAACTCAGCTGTTAAAAGAAGGAAAACCTTTCACAAATTAGAGAAATTAAAATTTGATATAATTTGCTTACAGGAAGTTCATATTAAAAAGCAACATGAGCAATTGTTAGTACAGCCAAAATTAGGGAAAATATTTACTTCTTTGATTCAATGTAAGAAAAGAGGAGTGGTTCTCTACATTAAAGAAGATATTCCAGCAAAACTGATCTACATGGATGAAGATGGAAGAGTATTAATGGTGGAAATAATGGATAATAATAAAAAAATACTCTTGATTGCAATTTATGCTCCGAATGATAAACAAGAAGAGTTTTATAAAAAACTACATATGGAAATAATTAGACTGGACTATGTTAACATAATTATGATGGGAGACTTTAATGGAATTGTGGACAATAAATTGGACTATATAACAACAACAACAAAACAAAATAGAAAGATTCTCCCTAAATCTTTTTTTAAAATGACAGATGAACTAACTTTAAAAGATATTTGGAGGGAAAAAAATGTTAAAACTAAACAATATACTTTTTACTCTAATAGACATTTATCATGGTCCAGATTAGATATGATTTGGATCTCAACAGAATTAATATCTACTATTCAAGAAACAAATATTGAAATAAGTACTTGGGCAGATCATAGTCCAATGACAATTAAATGGAAGGGACAAAAAAAAAAGATCGAGATGGACATTAAACAATACTATTTTAAAGGAGAAAGACTTTATACAATGGATGGAGAAGGAATTGGTTTTTTTTTTTAAAGAAAATAAAAAAGAAGATACTTCAATACAGAATGTTTGGGATACAATGAAGGCATATGTAAGAGGTTTGATAATAGACTATACAAGAAAAAAGAATATTAGGAAAAGACAAGCCTCCAAGGCCTTGGAAGATGAATATATAAGACTTGAAAAAGAATTACAGAAAATACCACAGAAAAAAGATATTAAATTGAAACTGGATGTAATTAAGCATAAAATGGAATTAATAGAGAAAGAAGAATTGGCACAGAAAATTAGAAATTCTAAACAGAATTATTTTGAAGATGCAAATAAACCAGGTAGATGGCTAGCATATAAACTGAGAAAGAAGAAGGAATCAAGAAAAATATTGAAACTAATAGATGATCAAGGTCAAGTTTGTTGTGGTAATAAGGAGAAAAAGGAAATTATTGAGAGATTATTATGGACAACTATATAAACAAGAGAATATTGATGAGGAAAAAATTAAACAGTACTTACAGAATGTTAACTTACCGAAGATACCTAAAGAGACTGAAGAAATATTAGAAAGCAATATAACAATGATGGAATTAAATGAAGCATTTAAAAGACAAAATAATGGGAAAGCACCAGGTCCAGATGGGCTTCCGGCAGAATTCTACAAAAAATTTCAAGAATCATTGAACACCCCATTGTTAGAAATTATGAACGAAGTTATGTTAAAGAAGATGACACCTAAAACATGGTCAGAGGCTTATATTACACTTATTTTAAAGGAAGAGGCTGACCCGTTGCAAATTAAGAACTATAGACCTATTTCCTTATTGAATGCAGATTATAAAATCTTTGCTTCAATCTTAGCAGAAAGATTGAAAAAATATTTAAATAATTTTATTCATCCAGATCAAAATGGATTTCTGCCAAAGAGACAAATTAGAGACAATATGAGAGTAATTTTGGATACCTTGGAATATTATGAGGCTCATCCTGAAAAACAAATGGATTTGATATTCCTAGATGCTCAAAAGGCATTTGACAACGTGAACTGGAGATTTATGTTATTACTATTGGAACAGATGGGCTTTGCCAGAAAATTTATTCAAGCAATAGAAGCCATATATAATAAACAGACAGCAAAGGTAATGATGGAGGGAGAATTTACAGATCTTATTAATATAAGAAGAGGCACAAGACAAGGATGTCCCCTATCTCCTTTGTTATTCGTATTAACTTTGGAAGTGTTGAATAGAAATATTAGAGATGACAAAAATATAAAAGGAATGAAAATTAAAAAAGAAGAATTTAAACTACAAGCTTTTGCTGACGATTTAGCTTTTATTCTGGAAGACCCGTTAGAAACCGCTCCAAAGTTATTGGAAAAGATAGAGACATATGGTGAGATGGCTGGCTTGAAAATAGATAAAGATAAAACAAAGATTTTGACAAAAAACATGTTATTGAGACAAAGAGAAGAACTGACAGATCTTTTGAAAATTCAAGTTACAAATAAGGTTAAGTATCTGGGGATATATTTGACAGCAAGATGTAGCACATTAAAAGAGAATAATTATATTAAACTCAAACAACAGATAATTACAGATTTGAAGAAATGGGAAAATTTACAACTGTCATTAATAGGGAGAATTTCAACAATTAAGATGAATATTTTACCTAGAATTTTATTTCTCTTTCAAACAATACCAATTAGACTTGGAAAAGACTATTTTGAAGATTTAAATAAAACTATGTTGAAGTTTATATGGCAAGGTAAAAAAGCGAGAATAAAGTTAAAACTTTTGCAAGATGCTAGAAATAGAGGAGGTTTTGGCCTGCCTAATTGGGAACTGTATTATCAAGCTGCAAGTTTGATGTGGGTCAAAGAATGGATAACATTAAGAAAACATAGATTGTTGACATTAGAAGGACATGATTTATTGTTGGGCTGGCATGCTTTTTTATGGTACAAGGGAACTAAAACACAGGGGTATTTCAGAAGACATTATATACGGGAGTCTTTGTGGTTAAATTGGGAGAAGATAAAAAAACAATGTTACTTGAAAATTCCAGTTTGGTTATCGACTATTGAAGCATTTTCCTATCCTATGATCTATAAAAAGGAACAAACAGTTAGATATGGGGAACTGTTGGATGAAAAGGGTGGACTTAAAACGATCCAAAACTTAAGAGGAACAAGGTATAAGGATGAATTGGTTTTCATATGCGCAAATACACTCAAGATATCTTGAAGATTTTAAAACGGAAGGATTCTATGATAAACAGACTGATTTAGATAAGATATTGATGGGTACTGATGAGAAAGTGATTAAAAAGTTATATGGTTATTTATTGGGAATTAAGCTAGAGGAAGAACAAGTTAAAGAAACTATGATTGCTTGGGGGAAGAATTTTGGATATGGGATTGATTTAGAGCAATGGCAAAAATTGTGGTCTCAAAATTATAAAATGACAATGTCAATAGCATATAAAGAAAACTTGTATAAGATGTTTTACAGGTGGCACCTTCCCCCAACAAGAATAGCAAGAATGTTCAAGAACAAATCTGAAAAATGTTGGAAATGTCATCAGATACCTGGCTCATACTATCATATGTGGTGGACTTGTGAGAATGCCAGAAAATATTGGACTAAAATTCACATGTGGTTGGAAAAAATGACAAAGAAACACATAGATTTGAAACCAGAGATCTTTTTATTGGGAATTTTACCTGATATATATAATAAAGACTTGAAATATTTGATTGTAAATGTATTAACGGCGGCTAGGATTGTATTTGCTAAAAACTGGAAGAATGAGAAAATACCATTGCAGGAAGAAATTATTAAGAAAATATTGGAATGTGCTGAGATGAGTAGATTGACATTTGAAATTAGAGAACAAGAAGATAAACAATTTTATGCAATTTGGGGTTTTTTTTATCAATGGTTAGATGATAAAATACAATAATAGAGCATTAGTATTATATATATGAAGGGTTTTTAGGATTGATTTGTTATGATTATATGATAAGTTATAGAATAAACTGTTTGAAGTATTGTTATCTCACAAAGCATGAATGATTAAAAGTATAGTCAGAAAAAGATTTTTTTATTTTTTTTTAATAATATTAGAATATGGATTGACAATATGAGTGGTTATGAAATATAACTGTAATTGACACTATAAAATGAATGCACAAAACTGATGAACCAACCGATATACCGGAAGTATATATGAGAGTAGATGTTTTTAATGTTTTGTACGTTTGTCTATTTGTAGAAAATTAATAAAAAAAAATTTTTTTTAAAAAAAAGAAAAACTTGTGATAAGATCAATTAAAGCCTTTGAAATGCTTAAAAAGGAAAAGGATATGGAAAGGAAGAAAGGAAAAATATGGCAAAAAGTGGATGGATTAATTACTTCAGAAACATTCAAAAATACAAAAATTGTACGAAATCATCAATTTGTTAGTCTTCCTGAGGAAAATCTTTTAGAAAGCATCACAACAAATTTGAAGAAAAGACTAATGGATTGTGAACATTTAAAAACAGGTAGTCAGTTGCAAGACAGGACTAATTTACAATTCCTCAATTTTTCAGAGCCAAATTACTGGAATATTGAAGAAGTAGTGGTTCCATGGACAGCAGCTGAGGAACAATTGCTTGTATTTAGTGACATCTTTAATTATGAAATTAATAATAAAGATTATCAAGATTTTGTGGAAAATGTTTTAAAAGATTCCCAGAAATATACAATACTATATTCCCAGAAATATAGTATTCCAAAAACTAAAAATATTATTGGAACAATAGCTGTAAGATCAGCAGAAGCAGACAGGGGTTTTTCTAAAATGAACATCATATGTTCAGAGAAAAGAGAAGTCTCCTGTTTCCAATATAACAAACCTAAGTACCATTAGTGTAAATTGGCCTACCTCTAAAAGAATGGGACCCTATTCCTACAGTAAAAAAATTGTTGCGGGGGTTAAGACTGAAGAAAAGTGACAGTGAGGATGCCAATGACACAACAATTTGTAAATACCTTAAAGCTGAATAACATTTTTATTGTTCTTATGTAAGTATTTGTGTACCTCTTTTATTGTTTTATGTACATTCTTTTATTGTTCTTATTTAAGTATTAAATGCACAAAATAATAAACTGCCTTTTGATATATCTTTTTGTAGGCAAAGAATTGATGTTGAGTTGGCCATGCCCACCCAGTCACATGACTACACAACCATGCCCAACCAGCCAGTCATTAGGGCAGAGAATCAGTTGTTAAAAATGTGAAGTCCACTGCTGGACGTGGCTGTTAGGAATATAAGTCACCAAACAGCTATTTGGGTTAGAAATATATGAACCAGGATAGACATTTTAATACTGTCTCTTTAAGGGAATGCAAGAGCATGCTATTGGGTGTGGTTTCTCAAACGGCCATAAGATGGAGCCAGAAACCTGGATTGTTTAGTCTTAGTCTGAGTCTCAGAAGAGAGTGTGAGTGTATCTTTGTTTCCTTCTGTTGGAAAGTATTGCCATTGCTCCATTTTTCCTAATTGATGATATTTCTGGATTTAATGTAAGTCTGATACTGAACTGTTTTTGACACTGGACTTTGTTACTGGAATATCTCTGGATTGAAAACTGACTGATTTACTTGTGAATTATTTTGAACTGCCTATTTTGGACTTTGCTTAAACCTTTCTGGAAGTAAAAACCTACATTTACTGTACAGTGTATCTGTGTACTGTGTGTGTATTATTCAAACACTTATCTCAAAATACGTCTCCCTGTATGCGCTCATTCTCCTAACAGGGAATTACCTCAACACTAGTTATAGGCCCAGGCCATACCAGGCTCAGATAACTGAGAGTTAGCGTGAATACACAATGCTGTATACAGACAGCTGTTTATTGTTTAATTGTGGTATTGTTTAATCTGTCCTGATAAAGATGGCACAAGTCACTTCAACAAGTCTATCGCTCATAATCCAGTTGGATGAAACAAACTATGTTTCCTGGTCTATGAAGTGCAGTCTACTTCTGCATAAAGAAGGTTTATGGAATGTAGTTCAAAATCCACCAGATGTAAATGCTTAGGATCCAGCTAATGAGGATGATGCCAAGAAGATTGCTGACTTTAAACAGAACAACGAATGAGCTCTTTGTATAATTGGACTAACACTGAGTGACCAGCAGCTAGTCCATATTCATGGAGAAGAGACTGCTGCTAAGTGTTGGGAGAATTTGAAGAGGATTTATGTTCTTGACAGTGTAGGTGCACACATACATCTTACACGTAAACTGTTTAGAACATGTCTTCTGAAAGGTGGAGATATGTTAGCTCATTTAAACTTCATGAAAACAACTTTCCAAGATCTACATGAAAAAGAACTGATATTTTCAGAGGTGCATCAAGTTTACATCATTCTGTCCTCATTGGATGAAAGTTATGATGATAATGTATCATCACTTGAAGTCCTGCCCAGAGATAAACTAACGTTGACTGACATAACCAGAAGGTTGCTAGAAGAAGCAAGAAGATGGCAAGATAGAGACCAACTGAGGAAGGAACAACCACAAGAAGAGGATTTGTCTTTAACTGCCTGTACTGTTAGGAAATGTTTTTCTTGTGGGGCAAAGAAACATAGCTAAATTTTGTAAGAAGGGAAAACAACAGAATACTGGCAAACACCAGAAGGCTCAGAAGAATGTTAGTTTAGCTATGTCTAGCAATTCAACTGTAAACCATGATTTGTGGGTGTTGATAGTGGAGCATCACAGTGCATTACTAAAGATAGAAAAAGTTTTGTAAAGATGTCCATGAGTAAACAACATGTATCATTGACAAATAGATGGAAGATTAAAGCATCAGGTGAAGGCACTGCATATTGTTCTTGTATAAATGAACATTTAACGATGTTATATGCACCTAAACTAAAATTTAATTTATCATCAGTAAGGACTTTGGTTAATCTTGGTTATGTAGTAACCTTTAGGGGAGATAACTGTATAATAGAGAAAGAGGGTAAAAGTGTTACTGCTACTTTAAAAAATGAATTATATGTGATACATGATGACCAGTTGAAGATGGCTAACTCAGTTTATAACAATGTTAAGCCACATGATGAATGTATACATTGACCGCATAGACGTCTAGGGCACATTAATTTCAAAATGCTGAAACAAACTATTAAATTGTCAGAGGGAGTAAAATTAAAACCCTGTAGCAAGTACTTAAACTGTAATGCCTGTTATCAGGAGAAAAGCAAGATTACTCCTGCAAACAGACTGAATGGGTTTAAGACCAAAGAACCTTTAGAGGTTGTTTTTGCTGACATAATTGGTCCTAAGAAACCAAGTTTAGGAGGTGCCTGTTATATTTTGAGCATTATGGACCATTACTCAAAATATGGTTTCTGCTATCTTATGAAGAACAAAACAGAAACATTCCAACATTTCTTTAATTGGCTAAGGTTTGCTGAGAGAAAAATAAAAAGTAAAGTAATTACTTTAGTAACTGATAATGGGACTGAGTTTGTTAACAAAAGATTCCAAAATATGCTGAAATTGGCTGGTGTGGAGCATAAACGTTCTGCACCTTACAGACCACAACATAACTCATTCATAGAACGAAGAGGGCAAACATTACAAGCCACGGCTCGTACTATGTTATCTGATTCAGGTTTACCTGAAATACTGTGAGGTGAAGCCATAATGTGTAGTAACCATGTTTTGAACAATGTAATTAATACAACAACTGGAGAATTACCATTCACTCGTTGGCATGGCAGAAAACCAAATTTAAGTTACCTACACACATTTGGAATTCCAGCATGGGTGCATATTCCCTCACAAGTAAGATTGAAAGGGCAACATAGAGCTAAGAAGTTATTTTTGTGGGTTATCAGGCCAATCATAAATCATTTAGATTCTGGCATCAAGGCACAGTTCATGTTTACTGTAGTGTTCGTGCAAAATTTCTTGAGCACACTGGGTGGGATACACTGGAACAGGAATCCAGCAATGAGATTATTATTGACACCCAAATAGTCCCTAAAGATAAAATCAATAAACCCCAAATAGCCATTAAAGAGGAAGAACAGGAGGAAGTAGTAGAACAGGAACAGGGGGAGGTAGAAGAACAGGAGCATGTGGCACAGGAAAGTCCACCAAAAAGCCCTGTATTACCAAGACTTTCAACCCGAGTAACACGACCACCTGATAGATATCAGGCTAGTGTTGT
Organism: Laticauda colubrina; assembly: GCA_015471245.1. Lineage (NCBI taxonomy): Eukaryota > Metazoa > Chordata > Lepidosauria > Squamata > Elapidae > Laticauda > Laticauda colubrina. The sequence continues at coordinate 24,776,872 of BLBF01000044.1, read as the reverse complement.
ATGCCAAGTGAATACAGTTCCAAGTAACTATAATGAATTAAAACTGTATCCTCCTAAGGATCAGGCAGCTTGGCAGAAAGCAATGGATAAGGAACTGGAATCATTAAAAAGGCTGGAGGTATACGAAAATGTTAAGTTACCACCAGGTAAACATGCCATAGGATGCAAATGGATATATAAACTGAAGACAGGTGTAGATAGGACTATTACCCATAAAGCCAGGTTAGTAGCACAAGGGTTCAATCAGACAGCAAATGATTATGATGAGGTGTTTGCACCTAGTCTGAAGGCTACTATATTAAGGACAGCATTAGTATGGGCAGCTAAGGAGAAATACATTGTAAATCATTTGGATGCAAAGACAGCTTATCTGCATGCACCATTGCAACACACTATATATTTAAAGAAACCTTTAGGTCTCAAAAATGATAATACTGATAATAATGATTGCTGGAAATTGAAACAGAGTCTTTATGGTTTGAAGCAATCAGGATATGAGTGGGACCAACGTGTAGTTAAAGAATTAGCTAAAATAGGTTTTGTAACTGGCATGGCTGATCCATGTTTGTTTAAAAAGGAAAATAATGGTGTAATGTCATTATTGTTATTATTTACTGATGACATAGCATTAATCACCAAAACTGAACAAGAAGCTACTGAGATAATTTCACAATTGGAAAAGAAATTTAAGATAAAATAATTAGGAGAAATCAAACAATATCTTGATTTGAAGATTGATAGAACTAAGGGAGGATACAAAATCTCACAGGCAGAAAAAGTTAACCAAATTACTAAAAAGTTTTAAAATCGAACTTTGTAAACCGGCTAAAACACCAATGAGCCAGGAGTTTAGCCATAGTGATGTTCAAAGTCCTGTTTTTGATAAGAACATTTATCAGTTCTTGATTGGTAGTTTATCTTATCTCAGTAATTGGTCAAGGCCTGATATTGCATACAGTGTTAATCAATTAGCGAGATTTAACGCTGAACCCACTGAAAGGTACTGGCAAGCTGCTAAAAGTGTGTTAAGATATCTGAAACGGACAATGCATTATGTATTGTATTTGGAGCGAAAAGATGAATTGAATTTGACTGTATACGCTGATGCAAGTTTTGCTACAGACATAAATATATCAAAAACTGCATCAGGTACTGCTGTATTATTGGGAAAAGCATTGATTGGATGGAGATCTATTAGACAGAAACATCTAAGTTTGTCAACAATGGAGGCTGAATTCTCATGTTTGTCTTTATTATGTACAGTTTTAATTTTGTATAAGCAATTATTAATTGATATGGGAATTAATGTTACAGATCCTATTGTTGTTTACGAAGATAACCAATCAGCAATACAGGTGGCTTTAAATATTGCTGTTAAACAAGAACGAAACACACAGATTTAAGATATTTAAATGTGAGACAATGTGTGCAAAGTAAGATGATTAAGCTAGAATACTGTATGTCAGAAAACAATATAGCAGATCATTTTACAAAGGCCAAAGGCTCCATAAAGCATAAGGTTTGCTGCGAAGATTATGGACTTAGAATGTAAGGTTGTATATAATATCTTACCCAAAAGGAGAGAATATTAAGGCCCTGTCACACTGGCCGACGGATGCAAAACGGTTGTAAAAAGGACACAGCGGACGAGAAAAATGTTCCATCTGTTGTTATCCACTCTCAAAAGTGCCCCGAATTTGCATAACCAGAGCGGACAACACGGAAAGGAACAGACGGGGGGAGGACGTAGGGCGGATGGAAAGCGGATGCTCCACGGAAGCCTAGCGGATGGAAGCGGATGAGAGCGGATGGCACATAAGCAAGGCTTCTGGGGGACCGCAGCAAAGCGGACGCAGAATGGATACAGCGGATGCAGAGCGGACACCGAGCGGATGAAGTGGATGCACAGGGGATGCCGAGCAGATGAAGTGGATGCAGAGCGGAAGCCTAGCGGAAGCCTAGCGGATGCCCAGTGGATGCCTAGCATTCACTGCGCATGCGGGGAGGATGCATTGCATCAGCCCTGCGGATATAAAGGGAAGCAGCTCCCAAGCATGTCAACATTCAGAGGAAAGACCTGCTTCCAGACACAGCTCTCAAGCCTGCCTGCCTGCCAGCCTGCCTGCCTGCCTGCCTGCCTGCCTGCCAGCCTGCCTGCCAGTCTCCCTGCAAGCCAGCAATCCCACAACCATGGGGAAGAAGAGAAAGCCTCAGCCATCTGCTGCCAGCCCTGGCAAGAGGGACAGGGCCACCCTCCCACCCCCTGGCCCTCACTCTGCTTCTGCTGGGGCTTCTGCAGCACGGGCTCGCTCTTCTGGGGCTGGGGCTTCTGCTGCTTCTGCTTCTGGAGGAGCTGATGATGATGCTTATGGCGGTAGTGCTTCTGCAGGTGCTTACTTGGCTGATGCTGCTTCTGGCGGTGGTGCTTCTACTGGTGCTTACTCTGCTGATGCTGCATCTGACGGTGATGCTTCTGCTGGTGCTTACTCTGCTGATGCTGCTTCTGGCGCTGGTGCTTCTGCTGGTGCTTACTCTGCTGAGGCTGCTTCTGGCGGTGCTTCTGCTAGTGCTTACTCTGCTGGCACTGCTCCTGGTCCTGCTGGTGCTCCTGCTGGTGCTTACTCTGCTGGCGCTGCTCCTCGTCCTGCTGGTCCTGCTGGTGCTCCTGGTCCTGCTGGTGCTCCTGGTCCTGCTGGTGCTCCTGGTCCTGCTGGTGCTCCTGGTCCTGCTGGTCCTGCTCGTGCTCCTGATCCTGATGGTCCTGCCCGTGCTCCTGGTCTTGCTGGTGCTGCTGGCACTGCTGGTGCTTACTCTGCTGCTGCTGCTGCTGCTGCTGTTCCTGATGGTCCTGCTGGTGCTGCTGCTGCTGCTGGTCCTGCTGGTCCTGCTTTTGCTGCTGCTGGTGGTGGTTGTGGTGTGGAGGAGCAGCCCCTAAAACCTGCCAAAGGGAGGAATAGGCATACACGAGAACGGGAGAGGAGGCAATACAACATCGAAGAGGAATATGAGGATGAGGTGCTGGAGTGGCTGAGAGAGAATGAGTATCTATGGCGGAAGGGACACAGGCTCTATAGGGACACCAAAAGGAAGCAGGCTGCTTGGAGAGAGAAGGCGGAGAGCCTGGGCTACACTTTGGAGGTTCTCCTCGGCTGATGGAAGCACATGCACACCTGGTACGGGAAGCTGCACCTCAAGAAATCTGGCCAGGCCGCGATCAAGCTGACGGACAGAGAGAATTACGTCATGGCCAAGTGCAGCTTCCTGGAGGGTGAGATCTGCCACCAAGGAGCAGCCCTTCTCACAACCCTCTCTCTCAGGCAGCCTGCTGAGAGCCAGTCCTCTTCCGGCAAAGAGTCAGCTCCTTTCTCCAGGCAGGTATCTGTGCAATGTACCATGATGGAGAACTCCCCGACAGCTGTAGTACCCGTGGCGGAGTGTGTGGAGGACCCCTGGCGCAGTGGGAGTAAGGAGACGGTACTTGCACCACAGCCCAACCCGCATCCACCCCCACCTCCACCTCCACAGAAAGGCAGAGAGCCAGACAGGAGGGGCAGAGCCACACGGTCCTGCTGGAGATAAGAGACACCATCAGGAGCAGCGTAGATCTCCTCTCTCAGCTGGTACACACCGATTCCTCATCCTCCAACCGCAAGCCCTTCCTCACCTATTTCAACCAGACCCTTATGGACATGGTGGAACCCCAGTACCAGATGGTGAAGGACAGGATCACCGATCTGCTTCACAACCCCTCCAGACCCAGCTGAATCTGCTCCGACCCAGCTGAATCTGCTCCTCCAACCCAGGTGATGTCACTCCCATTGCAAGGCTTTCCACAGGCCCTCACCTACCAAGGCTACGGCTACCAGGAGGTCCAGCAGCACAGGCAGCAGCCCTTCCCAGTCCAAGCACAGGTTCATCGGACTCCACCGTTGCCACCGGTTCCACTGATGCTACCGATGCCACCCACGCCACTGATGTCACCGATGCCACCGATGCCACCCAGGCCACCGATGCCACCGACGCCAGCCCTCACCCAGCTGCAGACCAGACAGCTCCACTACACTGCTTCTTCCTCCACCCCACAGCCAAGCCCGGCCTCAGTACATCTGTCCTCGGTACTGGGGCTGACACCCCATGTCATGGAGGAAGGGGCTCTCAACATCACGGGGCTGAGCCAGCTGTCTGAGAGCTTCCTCAACACACCATCCCCTGTTGTCCTCTCAGGGCCAGGCACCCCAGTGGCACCTCAGACCAGCACTCCAGCAGCAGCCACCTCCACAGTACCTGGACCCTTCATCCCTGAGACTGGGCATGCCTCCGAGTGACCAAGAAGAGTGCCAGAGACTGGGTGGCTTCCTGTTGACTTTATTTTTGCTTTAGACACTTGACTTGGGTCATTTTTCTTTTACAGCTTGTTATTAATAAAGATTATCTTTGCTTCACACACTTGCTTCATTTATTTTTTTTCAATAAAGTCTTGGTGGAAACTTTTTGAAATGGTTTAAGCCTTTGCATGCTTGTGGGATGGGTTAAGATAGCAGTGGGATGGGCAGGGATACCTGTGGGATGGGTAATATCTGTGGGATAGATAAACCTCCAGTGCAAGTGTAGTGGGATTGTATGGTTCACCCTCCCAGGTGCAACACCTTTGGCCCTTCATTATCAATAAAATGTAAGCATTGATCCACACATTTGAACCTAAACAAACTCTTTATAAAATGCCCTGTTCATTTTAGGCCCACCCAACATACATGGCCCAATCTCATCAGTGTGATGAGACAGGTTGAAGGAAGCATCCATTAATCATCTATCAACCTGTCTTGCCACTCCACTGCTCCAGCTGGGGAGTTGCACCAGTGTTTCAGGAGGTTGCGCTGCTTCTTCCCTTCACGTGAGGCTCTGTTGGGGCCTTGCACATCCTCAGTGTCTATCAGGTTTCTCCCTTGCCTCCATTCCCCAGGCTCCATGTCCCCATTGCCTTGTTGGAGGTCCACAAGCCTGTTCTGCAAGACTGGGTAGTGGGTGCGCATGAGATTGTGCAGAATGCAGCAAGCTTCCACGATCCTCCTCACAGTCTGTGGGCAATGCTGCATGGTGGTGAGAAGTACCTGGAACCTGTTGGCCAGCATGCCAAAGGCGTTCTCCACCACCCGCCTTGCCCTGGACAGCCTGGAGTTGAAGATCCTCTCTCTTCATGGGTGAGGAGTCTGGAAGTGTAGGGCTTCATGAGGTAGATTCTGAGGGAGAAGGCGTCATCCCCCACGATGAAGTAGGGCACATCTTGCGTATCGTTGGGCAGGAGGTCTGGATCTGGGAAGCCCATGATGAGGTTGCGTTCCAGCCCCTCGTTGAGGTGACTGGCGTTGTATACCTGGGCATCTGAAGCTGACCCGTTGCCTGAAGCATCGATGTACATGAAGTTGTAGTCAGCATCGACCATGGCGAAGAGGATGATGCTGAAGAAGCCCTTGGAGTTGAAATAAGTGGACCCCGACTTGGCTGGAGCTTTGCAGGGCACGTGCTTGCCATCTATGGCTCCAACGGTGTGGGGGAAGTTCCACTTCTGATACCACTGCTCTGCAACTTTCTTCCATCTTTCTTCAGTGGAGGGACACTGGAGGAGCTCCTCCAGATATTCTTCGATGATGGCCTGCACCACTTCTCTGACCACAATGCTGATGGTGTTGTGTGGCACCCTCCAGCCGTACTGCATGCTCCTGTAGGTGGTCCCTGAGGCCAGGTGGCACAGAGTTAGTGCCACCTTGAGCCCAGATTCCAGGCTGGGCTGGAAGTTGGTGCTCTGCTTGGTCAACCTGGGTGTCAGCCGCTCTACAACTTCGTCAAACATGGCTGGAGGCACCCTCATGAAGTTCTGGAATGCACGAGGGTCTTCGTTCCTCAGCTCCACCATCAGCTTGTTGTACAGTCTGTACTCCAGTCTTCTCCTGATCCATCTTCGGACCCAGACGTTTCTTGGCTGCCTCCTTTTCTTCCTGTAGAACAGTTGAAAGAGCCTGTAGATGGCTTCGCACTGTTGCAGAACGATGGTGGCTACCAAAAGGACTGTGTTATGATCCATGGTGGACATGACTTGATGCTGTGGAAGAGCAAGAGCCAGATGAAGGCTGCAGAGGTCTGCACAGCAGGGCTGCTGGACTGAAAGTGAGATCCAGGTGAGTTGCTCCCCCTTTTTATAGGCAATATAGGTTTTCCACTATGTGTCCTTTTGCTTCCTCTAGGCATCCTCTAGACATCCTTAATATACGAGATAGGTCCCCTCTGCAAACGTTTTTTCTGTTTTAAATGCTTTCTTTGCGAGCTGCATCCTCTTTCATCCTTTCTCCCTCTTTGCTACTAACGCTGCGCATCTGTTCCACATCCATTTCGCTTCCACCATGTGTCCGTTTTCCGCTGGAGCGGATTTGAGTTGCGCGGATGCACAGCGGATGCCTAGCGGATGTACCGAACACGTAACGGATGACGACGGATGCAGAACGGATGTTCCCCATATGTGTTGCGGATGCAGAACGGATGCGTTGGATACATTTTCTGCTCAAAAAGTTTTGAGCAGCTCAAAACCTTTTGAGCAGATGGAACCTCAGTTGACAGATGCTGGACAGATAGAGAGGAAGAAAAACGGACGCAGTGAGTTCTGAACGGATGCATCGCATTAACCAACGGATGGCAAGTGTTTCTCTCCATTTTACATCCTCTTTCCATCCATTGGTGCAGTGTGACATGGGCTTTAGGAATACAAGTCACCTAACAGCTATTTGGGTTAGAAATATGTAAACCAGGATAGACATTTTTATACTGTCTCTTTAAGGGAATGCAAGAGCATGCAATTGGGTGTGGTTTCTCAAACGGCCATAAGATGGAGCCAGAAACCTGGATTGTTTAGACTGAGTCTGAGTCTCAGAAGAGAGTGTGAGTGTATCTTTCTTTCCTTCTGTTGGAAAGTATTGCCGTTGCTCCATTTTTCCTAATTGACTGATATTGCTGGATTTAATGTAAGTCTGATACTGAATTGCTTTTGACACTGGACTTTGTTATTGGAATATCCCTGGATTTAAAAATGACTGATTTACTTGTGAATGATTTTGGACTGCCTATTTTGGGCTTTGCTTAAACCTTTCTGGAAGTAAAAACCTACATTTACTGTACAGTGTATCTGTGTACTGTGTGTGTATTATTCAAACACTTCTCTCAAAATACATCTCCCTGTATGCGCTCATTTTCCTAACAGGGAATTACCTCAACAATGGCCAACTGTTCAAGTCTGTAGACAATGGATCTTGAGCCTATATTCTGGAGTATTGAGATGTGTTGGAATGTTGAGACCTCCAAGGTTTTTTTCCAGCCTGTGATTTTTTAGTTCTGTCATTATTTATATAAGGAGGAAGCAGTTGACATGCCCATCCAAAAGCATAATCAGATCTCTTCGTGGCTATTCCTTATGGTAACAATGATGCTGTTTTATCATTTATGACTACAATCTATTCTGGGCCATTCATGATTTGTCATAGATATTTTGTATTAAGTTTTCTTTTTAAAAATCCTCCAAAATTTCTTTAATAATTACTAATCATGAAATAATTATTTCTTATTAAGCCTGCTACATATAATTTAGGAGTTTGGGTTAAATCCTGCTGAAAAGCATCATCAATAGCAAAACAGGATCAAGTGATGATCTGATAAAAGGGTATTTTAAATCTTTTCCAATCCCTTCCTTCCTTCCTTCCAATTTATTCGGCCACCCAACTCACTGTGACTCTAAGAAGCTTATCAATAAAAAATATGAGCATAAAATTTTCCTACAAAGTCAAAGAAATCAGAGTGCTATTGTGGAAATGTAAGTTATTTTTATTCTTAAATTGGCAAAGTCACATAAAATCTCTAAACAATCCCATTCTTTGTTTTCTTTGTATTTTTATTTTTTAGTATACATTCTTTCAAATTCCTTGCAGACAGGAGGAATTGTATGCTCTATAACTCTAAATGTTTTATTTATATTGTTTCTGGTGGTATAATCATGGTCACATTATGGCTTTGAGAATAATTTTCTGTACTACAGTTAAGTAAATCTGAGCCTGAGTGATTTTCTTAATATTATTAATTTGCAGTTTAAAATTATACAGGATATATGAGATAGACTACTTGGCCCAAACCAAGATCCGAAGCTGGAGGTCACTACCCAGATGTAAAAATAGATTAGCACTCTCAAACTCTGTGACTTTCTAAGTTGTGCTTTCCCTAGGGTAATTTAATTCCTGTCTCTGAATATTGCCATTTGTTACAACTTTCAAAATGGAAGGTGATCATCATCAGACTGTGTATTAACTTGAAGGAAATTATTTATGAACTAGGCCAGATCATGCTAGAGGAAAATGAAATTGTATCAGAATATTCTCTGCACCAATACCTAAGCTCCTCATCCAGTCTTTTTCATTCATTAAAGATACAGAATTTAAATCTAGTACTCATTTGTACTATTTCCCATTGTACATGTTTAATATCCAATCCCTTTTTTTAACTTTAGGAAAGAAAAGAAAGAGAATGGCTTATGGGAATGGCTGCTGTCCAAATGAATAAAGATTTATTGATTTTGTTCCCAGCCATTAAGGTGAGGTATAAAAATAAAAGTACTTCTCCTTCCCTCAAATTTCCCTGCCAAAATTTCTCCTGTCTTTTATAATATTATTTTAAATTTGTAATAAAGAAGATAAAAATTAGTACAAATTAATAAAAAGAAATAAGGGGAAAGAAATAGAGAAACCTGAAAGAAAAAAAAAATTAAAAGAAAAAAAGAAAGACGAGATATAAGAAAGTGACTTCCATTCTTTTTTATAGCAGTTACACGAACAATTATAAATATACCTCTTTCTCAAAAATTGCAACATCTGACTTCTTTCTATGAACTATGCTGTCTAATCATCAAACAATAAATCACAAATTCATTTTTTGACTTTTCTGAAAAAGTTCATATACTTATTTATTAATAAGTGTAGATATTATATTTTCTCAATTAAGAAAGACAATTAAGGCAAGCTACATCCTCTTTACCAACCATTCCATATCTTCACTTTATATTAATTTTTAAATTGCTTTGAATCAATATATAGTATTCAAATCTGATTTTTTTCTAGCTTTTTACATGTCCAGTACAGTGGTAGGATTCAAAAAAAATTACTACTGGTTCTGTGAGTGAGTGGATGTGGCATGGCTTGATGGGTCTGGCAGGAGAAGGTTACTGCAAAATCCCATTCCCTCCCCACATCACTAACTTGCTTTCCAGCTCCATTCTCCAGTGCAGGGCAACAAAAGAAGATCCAGCCAATCAGCTGGGACTCGGGAGGCAGAGAATAGAATGGGGGCAGGGCCAGTCAGAGATGGGATTGGTTGGTTCTCCGAACTACTCAAAATTTCCACTGCCGGTTCCCCAGAACTGATCAGAACCTGCTGAATACCTCTGGTCCAGTAAGCATGATAGAATTTCTCCTTGTTCACATTTCCAACTTAAACTTGCTTTGTACATTCTAGAGAAGTAGCATATAGTAGAATACAAAGGTAGTTCTTGATTTATGCCCATAATTCACTCCAGAACTTTTGGTTGTATGTTATTGTGGTTGTATGTTGGGACATCATGTGATTAGACTTGATTACTGTTTTTATTATGGTTGTTTAGTGAATCTTATGATTATGAACCTGAATCTAACTTATCCAGTGGGTGTGTTTTGCCAGAAAGTACAAAACTCAATCATGTGATTACAATTATATTATATACTGCAACTGGTCATAAATGTGAACTGATTGTCAAGTTCCCAAAATGTGATCATGTTATAGAATATGACAAGTCAAGATCATATGATGGATCAAGTCTGTCATCATTTTGAATAGCTGTTAAGCAGCCAGTCATAAGTCAAAGAAAATCTGTACCAATGATACATCATTTTGTAAAAAATCTCTTTGATTATAATAGAGTATAAATTTCAATCCTTTCAAACATACATTTTCTCATTGTTCCTCTGTATTTTTTAATAATTCACCCCATATTCTTTCACTTGTTGTTCTTTTGTTACAAATTTCAAAAAATGTTTATACATCTTAGCAATTCCCTGTTCATTATTTGTATACAATTGTATTTCAAATTAGTTTTATAATGTTCAACTCATGTCTATTTAAATAGTTCTAATAACTGTAAATAAGAAAACAACTGACAACTCTATCCCTCTTTCATTAGTATTACTTTTGATTTTATTTTACATTTATCTATTCTAATTTCTATCTCATGATGATAAATTAGCCATTTGTACTTACCCATTACTGTGATACCTCAGTACCCATTGTTAATTGATTCCAGGAAGTGGAATCAGTACAAAACACCATGAATACCAAAAATGTTTTTCCTTTTGTGCATGGGTGTCAAATTCAATCACATCATGGGCCTGGTTGTGACTTATCACAATGCTTTTTGCCTTTGTGGACCTGGGATGGGCATGGCCTGCAAGTTATGCATCCAGCCAATGGGCCGCCAATTTGACTGACCTGCTTTAGGAAATAATGTAGTGAGTCACAAGGCTAATGACACTGAAAAGTTGTAGCTTGTGCATTGAGTACCAAGCAAACAATGAGTACTGGGACAAAATGTTCATGTCAAAATGCATTGTGTACCAAATTCAATGAATTTCAAAGCAACTGAGTACCAAAGTACCACTGTATATACAATCTATAAAGTGCTTCTTGTGCTGAAAGTCACAAAAGTATTTTCAGGCATAATTTGGATTTGGATTTATTCCATATTTTCAATAGACACATGATTTTTAAAATTCATATTAACCTTGACTTTGTTATAGTACAAAAGATATAACATGCTACCCAAATTTCAAGTCATATTATTTTAACGAGAGAAGCCTTCTATTTCTCAGCAGCATCTATTCTTTGATTGAGCTGAAAACTAGAATTTCAAGAACTTGTAATACCTGTGGGTTTTTTTCCCTGCAACACAAACACCTTTTTGCCACACAAACACCCTTTTGCCACACAAACACTCTTTTGCCACACAAATACCCTTTTACCACACAAACACCCTTTTGCCACACAATATACCTTTTACCTCTTTTTAAATCGTGCACCAGTTGTCAAAACAGCTTTGTCTGAAACAAAAATATTGTTTTAGGCAGAATATTAATTTTTATCACAAAAATTCTCCTTAGCAACAACAATTTTCTCCTAACATAGAATAACTTAATTGCACACTTAACGTAATTATTTTGGAATAATATGCAATTCATTTGTCACATTGATATTCATATATTTTACTTTCTTCTCAATATTAAAACCCATTTTATTTATCAATTCTGTTTTTCTTCTACTTTTATGGGTTTTTTTTTTGTTAACCTTTGTCTTCAATGTTGTTGATATTAAAATCTGAAGATGCACTAAATTCTTCTAATTTCCTATTAATGTTCGAATTCCCTTTAAAGGATTTTTAAAAAGCAAGTAATCTGTAGAATTCCCTAATTTATAAGTTTTTTTTAAAATCCTTTTCCCACAATGCTCTTATTTTGTCTTATATGAAGAAACAAACAAGAGAAGAAATAGTAGGCATCCCTGTCTTGTTTCTTTTTGTATCTCACAAGAATTTATTAAATCTCCATTAATTATTATTTGTGCTTTCTGTGAAGTATAAACCATATTTACATATTTTATAAATTTATTTCCAAAACTTTGAACAAGAAAATCAAATTCAAATTTATTTATTTAATTAAATTTTTTATTATAGCTACCTTCTATATGAAACATTATATAGCCACCCTACATCAAAGTCTGGACAGCTCCCAATCAATGATGAAAACATCACTAAAACAGCATTGTACATTCTTAGATTAAAATTATACTTATTTATTTAAAATATTTATATAAATTTTCAAGGTCCTTTCCCACAGAAGAAAACCAATGATGCATGTTTTTCATTATGTTGCTGCATATATTGCAAAATATCCAACACTTTTCTAAGATTACAATGAGGCCAAGGCAAATCTACGGAGAGGCATCAAGATAGCTGAACAAAAATATAAACAAAAGATGGAGAACCATCTAGCAGACAACTATCCGAGGCAGGTATGGCAGAAACTGCAGCATCTAACCAATTTGAAGGGCAATACAATGAAGACAGTCAACTCTGATGGCTCATTGGCAGAGGAGTTGAACACCTACTTTGCCCACTATGAGGTCAAGAGACCTGACCCTGTAGCCCCAGCCCATCATCCTTCCAACTTCCAGCCACTCACCTTGCATGAACACCAAGTGAAAGCTGTATTGAAGGCCATGAATTCCATTAAAACTGCAGGTCCAGATGGGGTGCTGGGGACAGTGGTTAAATCCTATGCTGACCAACTATCAGAGGTCCTACCATCAGGCAGGAGATATAGAAGCATGGCCAGCCGAACGAGTAGGCTGAAAAATAGCTTTTATCCATGGGCCAGACTTCTGAATGCAACATAAACACCACAATTAGGTTTAATATGATAGACTTGCAGGGCCAGCACCAAGGAGGCTCATTTCAATTTCATTGTACACATGCTGTGCATTGACAATAAATGTTTGATTTGATTTGGTTTGATTAGATTATCCTTTAACTCTTTTAGGTAAAAAAGTATGACTAAAACAAAGATACTGTGGTTTTGGAAAGAAGATGACCAATATTTGCTGGTTTGTTTTCTCTTTTGTTCAGCTACCAAAGTGAAATGGTCAGGTTATAACATGTATCACTTTGGAGGAAAACATTTATCATTCACAAAAGTTTAATTAAAGACATTTTTCAGGAGATTACCAAAATCTGTTCTGGAGAAATGGTATTTTATTTAAAATAAATTAAATGGAAACATGCATCACAACATTTATTTATTTATTTTGAAACCAAATTCATGTGTTTTTGACATTTACTTTTAAAATTAAATTATCTGGTAACTCTTGTGATACTATTTTTTAATTGTACTTTCTGGGCAGAATTTAGCAATTAATGCTCAAACTCATTCTGTCAAAAATAAATCAGACTATTTAATTAAATATTTAGATAGAAGATAAATCAAGCAATCAGAGCAGCTTATTATTAAAAAATACTGAAATCACCTGTACCCAAAACATTTACCATAATGCCAAGACTATATGCATATTATGTCTATTTTTTATAGTGTCATGTATCCATTACTGCCTAATTTTTTAAAAAATCTTCGCATGTAGTTGAATTTTTCAAAGTCTGGCATAGTAAGAACTAGATATTTCACAAAGTTTTCCAACACAGGGCAAAGAAAAGATTGAACAAATTTTTAATTTGTTTAAAATGGCACATTCTGTTCTCTAGCTATAATACTACAGAAGACCATTATAATGCATTCTTGCTTGAATGTGAAAGAGTCATTAAACAATATATACAATAAGTAACCCCTCATAAAAAACAAATTACCCATAACAATAAGGAAACTTCAATAAAAAAAGTCGCCATGGCATAAAAACAAAACTAGCTATGTAGCAAACTTTAAAAACCGATACAACATTTTATGCTGACAAATAAAGGCAGAATGCACATATTACCACTGCCAGCAAGAGGAAAACCTCCTACATACAAAATCTACTTGCACCTTATTTTTGCACCAATTTTTAAAAAACCAAACTTAAAAACTCAAGAACCATCCCACACATAAAAGGACCAAATGGGAAAGATTGTAGTGATAAGGCCAATCTCTTCAACACGTTCTTCAGTTCAGTTTTTGAAAACACAACTAACTGTAATGATCTACTATATATTGATTTACAGAAGATAACATAGAAAAGGCACTACATAACCTAAAACCATCCCTATCTATTGGCCCCAATGGATTATTTGCATACTTCTTAAAAAAGCTCTCTGCCATACCGGAATCCCTAAGTGTTATATATGAGATATCATTCAGAACCAGCTCCTTACCGAACCTATGGTCCTTAGTTAAGATCATCCCAATCTTCAAAAGAGGTGACCCCAGCCTGGTTGAAAACTACAGACCAATCTCACTGTGTTGTCTCATGCAATCTCACTGCAAAGTCATGGAATCAATCATCAACCAATTCATCACCCTCCACTTAGAGTCAAATAACCTACACACCAAATAACAATTTGGTTTCAGGAAAAAATTTGTCCTTCAATCTACTCTGCAAAAACATGGATTACTCTATTTGACCAAGGTAAAGCTATAGATGCAATTTACATAGACTTCTACAAAGCTTTTGATTTAATGGTACAAAACAAACTATTGTTAAAACTAAACTCTTATAGTATTTCTGAATCCCTTCATAAGTGGATTACTGCATTCCTGTCAAATAAGCAACAAATAATAAAAATAGGGAGCACTATATCAAACCCTGTTGCAGTTAACAGTCGTGTCCCCCAAGGCAGAGTTCTAGGACCCACATTTTTTATACTCTATATAAATGACCTTTACGATTACTTTATAAGCAACTGCATCCTCCTCGCAGATGGTGTCAAACTATTCAACACCACCGACAACACTACTGTCTTTAAAATGACCTTGATTATGTGTCTGATTGGTCAAACAATTGGCAACTCCATATCTCGACCAACAAATGCTCTGTCCTACACATTGATAAAATAATCAGTACACCAAATACAAGGTAGGCAGATATGACCTCATTGATGACCCTCACTCTGTCAAGGACTTTGGAGTATTCATATCAAACAACCTAAGCGCCAGAGCTCACTGTAGCAGTATTGCCAAAAAGGCATTAAGAGTTGCAAATCTAACCTTACGAAGCTTCTCCTCCAGAAATATTGAATTGTTAACTGGGACATACAAAACTTTTGCTGGATTAATATTTGAATACAGCTCATCAGTCTGGAATCCACCCTGTATATTGGACATTAATAAAATTGAGAAAGTCTAGAAGTATTTCACAAGAAAAGTACTACACTCCTCTGCTCACAACAGAATACTCTATATCACCAGGCTTGAAATTTTGGCCTTGGACAACCTTGAAATATGCTGCCTATGGTTGGCCTTAAGTGTTGCACACAAAATTATGTTAATTATAGACATTTGCCAGGTGTCAAGACTGACATTAAAGCATGCAGACACTTATACAAACAAAATATTACCTTAATTTTTTAACTTTAATTAATTTTTAATCAAAATATAATGAAATATGAGCCCCTACAGTTAATATTTTGGGAGGTTTTTAAAGTACATTTTTTGTACTTATTCTTTTTGTCTTTCAGTTTCTTTGTGCACTCATGCTATTTTCTTCTAGGATTTTTTCTTTTTCTTTTTCGTGGTATTGTGCTGGACTGGGCTTTTATGATCTTTTTTTTCACAGTTTCCCATGATTCTTGGATTGTTTTTCCCTTTAGAATTTTTTATTTATGGATTTTTTCTTAGGATTTCTCTGAATTTATCAAAATCAGTTCTTTTAAAGTTTAAGATACTAGTTATATTCTATTGCTGTTATTCTATTTTTTTTTCTATATTCTATTTTCATTATATCAAATTTCAGTGTGACGTGGTCACTCTTGCCCAAGATTCCAGCAACTTCAAATCCCTCTATCACTTCTTCTATATTAGTAAGAATTAGTACCATTATAGCTTTTCCTCTGGTTCCCTCCTTTATCTTTTGATGACAAAGTTGTTACTGAGTTAGTTACAAATCTCTTTGATCTCCCACTTGCTGCAGAGTTGTCTCCCACTTGATATCAGAGTAGTTAAATCCCCAATAACTACTGTAGTATGTTTCCTACATACATGCGTTAATTGATTAGCAAAGAGTTTATCTATTTCTTCTGCTTGATTGCATTGCTCCTGTAACATTAAGCCAGTACCACCCCCTCATGGCAGAAATCTGCAGCCACCATGCGCCAGATGAACTCAACAAATCCAGAACCACAGAACCAAAACCAAGAAAAGAAGGTGGAAGGAAACCAAAAACAACCCACCGTGACTGCCCACCATGAAGACCTCGACTCCCTGAGTGACACCGATGATGACAATGAAGACATACACAGGCTTCAGTCAGAAAGAAAATGGCAGGAAAAAAGAGAAAGGAGGTGAGAATTCCAGTATGCTGGATGCGGAGGGGACCACCTGCACTCCGAATGCAGATTCCTGGATGCCATTTGCCAATTTTGTGAGAAATGAGGGCACATTGCAAGGGTCTGCCAAAATAAAAAGAGCTGTAGTCCAAAAAAACGTGGCAGCACCCTCCCCAGAAACAGAGATAGACAAGCCGGAAGCCAATGGAGCCGAGAGAACAGAAACCGGCAAATGAACAACAGAGAAGAAACACATCAAACAATAATCATCAGAAATGCCAGGGCAGCAAACACAAAAAAAGGTCCGAATAAACGTAAAAATCGAAGGAAAGCCCTGTGAGATGGAAGTAGACTCCGGATCATACCTGTCAATGGTATCATGGAATACGATCAGAAATCTGATACTAGACATCAAGCAAAGAGAACTGGAACAGCAAAGCCTAATACTCAAAGATTACCAGAGAAACCGAATCCCGGTAGTGGGTCTTGGACATTTCCTTATAGAATTCAAAAACCACGCTGAAGTACTTCCTCTGACAATCGTCAACCATAATTGCCCTAGCCTGCTGGGAATCGAATGGTTCGCACCCCTGGTAATCGGAGTGACCGGAATCAACAGCATCGCCGAGACCAATTGGGAGGAGAGCCTGCTGAAAGAGTTCCGGGACATATTTGACGGGATCCTAGGCAAGTACAAGGGGACCCCAATAACATTCAGCCTAGGCCCTAAGATAGCTCCCATCAGGCTCAAAGCCAGACGCATTCCCTTTGCCTTAAAGCCGAAAATAGATGAGCAACTTAACAAACTCATCGCCCAAGGGGTGTTAGAGCCAATCGATCATGCCAGGTGGGAAACTCCCATCGTGACTCCTGTCAAACCAGATGGGTCAGTGCGCATCTGTGGTGACTATAAGGCCACCCTCAATCATTCACTCCAGCAAAGTGCATACCCTGTTCCAGTCATTCAACACCTGTTGCATTAATTAGGGGGAGGAAAATTTTTCATGAAACTTGATTTCGCACAAGCATATCAACAGCTGCCAGTTGACCCCAAAACTGCAGAAGCACAGACTATAATCACGCACAGAGGGGCATTCAAATGCAACAGACTTCAATTTGGTGTTAGCGTTGCCCCAGACATTTTCCAAAGCCTAATGGAGCGTCTTCTAAATGGAATAAAAGGGGTCATTCCCTATTTTGATGACGTATTAGTATCAGCAAAAAACAAACACCAATTAGAAGATAGACTTAGAGAAGTCTTGCGAAGATTCAGGGAAGCAGGGCTTAAGGTCAAAAGAGAAAAATGTAAACTAGCCACCAATCAAGTCAAATTCTTAGGCTACCTTATAGATGAGCAAGGGATACACCCCACTGAAAATAAAATAAAAGCAATTAAAGACGCACCCAGATCTAAGAACAAAACAGACTTACAAGCGTTCTTAGGTCTTATTAACTTCTACAATGTCTTCCTGCCCCAAAAGGCAACCGTAGCAGAACCATTACATTGGCTATTAGATAAAAAAAACTGTCTGGAATTGGGGTCACCAAGAACAAGCAGCATTCCAAAACATTAAGGACTTATTAACATCCAAAACTGTTTTAATACAATACAGCAACACCCTGCCACTGACGGTCACCTGTGATGCATCGTCTTTTGGAATCGGCACTATACTGAGCCACAAGCTACCAGACGGCAGAGAAGCACCAATCGCCTTCTATTCCAACACGCTGTCAAAATCTGAAAGGAACTACAGCCAACTTGATTGAGAAGCCCTCACAATCATAACAGGCATCAAGAGATTCCACGAATACCTATATGGTAGGACATTTTCTATTATCACAGACCATAAACCCCTGCTAGGAATTCTGGCAGGGAACAAACCAACCTCGAACATCCTATCGCCAAGAATGACGAGATGGTCAGAATTCCTTGCTGCATACAATCACACACTCATCCATCGCCCAGGAAAAACCATCAACAATACGGATGCCTGAAGCCATTCCCTGCTGCCCGACAAGGAAGATGACCCATCTCCCACTATCTCCACCCTTCAGATCGAGACATGGCCGAACCTGCCACTAACCGCAGCAGATGTTGCTAAAGCTACTGCGAAAGACCCGCTGACAGCTCGGATTCTGCATAGGGTAGGTAAGGGCTGGCAGGATGAGGCTAGAGGCGAGACTTTTAAAACTTTTCGCACCCAGCAGACTGAACTGTCCATTGAAAAGGGTTGTATACTGTGGGGAGACAGGGTGATAATCCCAAAAAAATTGCAGGAGGAAGTGTTGTTCATGTTGCACAAGGGACACCTGGGCATAGTAAAAATGAAAGCCCTGGCCAGGAGTTAGGTCTGGTGGCCAGGGCTGGACAAAGACATTGAAAAATGGGTGGCAACATGCCATGACTGTCAAAAATCAAGGCCCACCCCCCCTCTTGCACCAGTCTTGGAATGGGAAACTCCCAAAGGCCCATGGTCGAGACTCCATATTGATTTTGCTGGGCCAATGAAAGGGAACACATATTTGATAATCGTTGACGCTTATTCAAACTGACTAGAGGTTATTCTTATGGCGTCCACAACTACTGAAGCAGTCATAAAACAATTGAACAAACTTTTTGTTACACATGGACTGTGTAGCAGATGTAGTAGTATCTGACAATGGCCCCCAGTTTACTGCTTTAGCTTTCGAACAATACCTAGCTGCACAAGGCATTCAACATGCCCTAACAGCGCCAACTCATCCGGCTTCAAATGGACGAGCTGAACGCATGGTTCGTAATGCTAAAGAAGCCCTAGACAAACTGGAAACAGGGGACATCCAAGATAGACTAAATAAACTGTTAACGATTCAGCATATCACCCCTAGCACAACCACTAACAAAAGCCCAGCAGAACTCCTCATGGGTAGAAAATTAAGTTCCTACCTAGATAGACTACACCCCACCTACACCTGTGAAAATCCCCCTGACTCCTCAAGTAAATATCGCTCCTTTGCCATTGGAGACTTAGTCTACACAAAAAATCTTATCGGGGACCCATTATGGCTTCCAGCCACAGTTACTCAAATCACAGGGCCTTGGTCATACCGGTTTATACTAGACGACAGCAGAACATGGAAGCGGCACATCGACCAGCTTCACTCTAGGACATTGGAATGCAATACTAACCTACCTAGCTCTGAAACACCGCCGCAAATACCACAAATAACTGAGGAGGGGGGGAAACATAAAATAATAAAAAAGGGAGAGATGAACCACCAATAACACGACAAAAGACACAACACAAACCCGAATTAGAATCCCCAGTAAGACAAAAAGAGCACTTACCCATAGATGACCTCCGGAAAAGAGAACCGGTAGCAGGGAAGTGAGGCGAGGCCTTCCTGGAAGGAGACAGCCAGGCCAGCTCAACCAGCCCGAGAGACCCAGGCAGGAGCGGCAAGGCTGACTCACCCTTCCAGGAGATTCCATGGAGAAGACACGGAGAAAAGGCGATCCTGACCGAACCGATGGAAGACCACACTGAGACTGAGCTATGCAGGTCAAGTAAGACCCGCAAAAGCCCCACCTACCTGCGTGACTACGTTACGCACATTGGACGAAACCAAGAGGGGAGGGGTGTTGTTTATAGAAATTAGAAGACTTCAAATAACTAAATCTGATTGGCTGAGCAGGCCGCACTAGGATTGGTCAATAAAGCACCATTGCAATTGGCCCGCCTGACAGCAGGAATTTTCAAAGAACTGTCATTGGCCGCAAGCCGCGAGCAGCCGCTATAAAAAGGGCTGTCGCGGCTTTGGCAATTGTTCTGCTACAAGTCACTAAATTGTTTAAATAAAGAGCTGTTTGTTGGAACACTGGTCTCATGTACCTTTATTATCCAAATGGAACAATCTCTATCTCTATCTCTATCTATCTCTATATCTATCTATCTATCTATCTATCTATCTATCTATCTATCTATCTATCTATCTATCATATTCAGCTTTGTTCGGATATTTTCCCACGTCATTATAGTTGTGCTTTTAAGTTGCAGCAAAGTTTTGGCAGAATCTCATCTGCCACCATCAGGCTTCTGTATTCTGTATATGTGATACATGTAAGTACCCACGAAAACTTAAGAATATACATACATACATACATACATATATAAATACATACATACATACGTATATGTATATGTGTATGTATATATATAACATTCAGCCTGACCCACATACAAACTCAATACAGAAGCCTGATGATGGCAGATGAGATTCTGCTGAAACGTTGCTACAACTTTAAAAGCACTACAATGACGTGGGATAATACCCGAAGGAAGCTGAACTGCATTCATGTATGTATATGTATATATATGTCTATATATTTGTTTTTTTTAGGTTTTGCGGGTACTTACATGAATGCAGTTAAAGCCCATGTCACACTGGCCAACAGATGCAAAAAGGACACAGCGGACGAGCAAAATGTTCCATCCGTTGTTATCCGCTCTCAAAAGGGGCAAAAATTTGCATAACTGGAGCAGATAACACGGACGTGGGGAGGATGCAGGATGGATACAAAGCAGATGCAGAATGGAAGCCCAGCGGATGGAAGCGGATGGCGCAAACTGCAGGGCTTCTGGGGGGCCTCAGCGAAGTGGACGCAGAACGGATACAGCGGATGCAGAACGGACGCAGAACGGATCAAGCGGATGCACAGCAGATGCACAGTGGATGCACAGCGGAAGCCTGGTGGATGCCTGGCGTTAATTGCGCATGCGGGGAGGATGCATTGCGTCAGCCCCGCAGATATAACAGAAGCAGCTCGGAAGCAGGTCGCCATTCAGAGGAAAGACCTGCTGCCAGACACATCGACTGCCTTGCCTGCCCTGCCTGCATGTCTGCCTGCCAGCCTTGCTACCAGCCTTGCTGCCAGCCTCCCTGCTAGCCTTGCTGCCAGCCTCCCTGCCAGCCTTGCTGCCAGCCTTGCTGCCAGCCGGTCTTCCTGCCAGCCTTGCTGCCTGCCTTCCTGCCAGCCTTGATTCATGTCTGCCTGCCAGCCTTGGTGCCTGCCAGCCAGCCTTCCTGCCAGCCTTGGTGCCTGCCTCCCTGCCAGCCTTCCTGCCAGCCTTGGTGCCTGCCTCCCTGCCAGCCTTCCTGCCAGCCTTGGTTCCTGCCAGCCTCCCTGCCAGCCAGCAACCCCACAACCATGCGGAAGCACAGCAAGCCTCAGCCATCTGCTGCCAGCCCTGGTAAGAGGGACGGGGCCACCATCCCACCCCCTGGCCCTCACTCTGGTTCTCCTGGAGCTTCTGCAGCACGGGCTCGCTCTTCTGGGGCTGGCGCTTCTGCTGCTTCTGCTTCTGGAGGAGCTGATGAGAAGCACTCCAGCACCAGCCACCTCCACAGCACCTGCACCCTTCACCCCTGGGACTAAGCGACCAACAGGAGTGCCAGAGACCCTTTTTTGTTGTATAGCTTGTTGTTAATAAAGTCTGTTTATGATTCACACACTTGCTTCATTTCTTTTTTTTAATAAAGTCTTGGTGGAAACTTTTAGAAATGGTTTAAGCCTTTGCATGCTTGTGGGATGGGTTCAGAAAGTAGTGGGATGGGTTGAGATACCTGTGGGATGGGCAGGATACCTTTGGGATGGGTAATAGCTGTGGGATAGATAAATCTCCAGTGCAAGCATAGTGGGACTGTATGGTCCACCCTCCCAGGTGCCACACCTACGGCCCTTTATTATCAATAATAATGTAATAATTATCCACACATGTCAACATAAACACAATTATTTATTAAACGCCCTGTTCATTGTAGCCCACCCAACATACATGGCACAATCTCATCGGTGTGATGAGACAGGCTGAAGGAACCATCCATTAAGCATCTACCATCCTGTCTTGCCACTCCATTGCTCCAGCTGGGGAGTTGCACCATTGTCTCAGGAGGTTGCGCTGCTTCTTCGCTTCATGTGAGGCTCTGTTGGGGCCTTGCACATCCTCAGTGTCGATCAGGTTTCGCCCTTGCCCCCATTCCCCAGGCTCCATGTCCCCATTGCATTGTTGGATGTCCACGAGCCTGTTCTGTAAGACTGGGTAGCGGGTGCGCATGAGATTGTGCAGGATGCAGCAAGCGGATACATAATGGATGCAGAGCGGATGCCTAGTGGATGCAGAACGGATGAACTGGATACATTTTCCACGCAAAAGTTTTAGGCAGCCCAAAAATTTCTGAGCGGATGAAACGTCCATAAACGGATGCTGGACGGATAGAGAGGAAGCCAAATGGAGGCAGTGAGTACATCGCGCTTTTGAACGGATGGCAAGGATTTTTGTCCGTTTTACATCCTCTTTGCATCCGTTGGTTCAGTGTGACATGGGCTTAAGCTTCCTTCAGGTATTATCCCACATCATTGTAATGCTTTTAAAGTTGTAGCAACGTTTCAGCAGAATCTCATCTGCCATCATCAGGCTTCTGTATGGAGTTTGTGTATATATATATGTATGTATATGTATATGTATATGTATATGTATATGTATATGTATATGTATATGTGTATGTATGTATGTATGT
>BLBF01000044.1:24705111-24744995 GCA_015471245.1 Laticauda colubrina | reverse complement strand
ATAATAATAATAATAATAATAATAATAATAATAATAATAATAATAATGTACTATGGGAAACTATATGATCAAGAGAAAATTCCAGAAAATAAAATACAACATTCGGAAAAATCTGTACTCCCTAAAGTACCAGAAACAGTTAAAGCTATGTTGAATGAATGAATAACTATGATGAAATTGACAGAAGTGATTAAGAGACAAAAGAGCAATAAAACACCAGAGCCTGAAGGGTTACCGGCAGAATTTTATAAACATTTACAAGATACATTACACCCAGTGATGTTGGAAATTTATAATGAAGTTCTCCTAGAAGTAAAAATGCCTAACTCATGGAAGCAAATATTACTCTTATATCAAAAGATCACTCAGATTTAATGCAGATAAAGAACTATAGGACAATATTTTTATTGAATCAGACTATAAAATATACACTTTGATAATAGCAGAGAGATTAAAAAGGTTTTGAATGAATGTATACATCAAGATCAGGATGGATTTTTGCCAAAGAGGCAGATTAAAAACAATATGAGTACAATAAATACATTGGAGTACTATGAAACACATCCTGGAAAATAAATGGTGTTGATTTTTCTAGACGCACTGAAAGTATTTGATAATGTTAATTGGCAATTTATGCTATTACAATTAAAAGATATGGACTTTAAGGAGAGATTTATTAACATGATTAAAACAATGCATCATAGACAGTCAGCCAAGGTGATGGTAAATGGAGATATGATGGAGAACTTTGATTTTAAAAAAATAACACTAAGCAGGGATGTCCACTGTACTATTTATACTGACTCTGGAAGTATTAGCCAGAAATATTTGACAAGATGAAGAAATATAAGGAATGGAAATTAAAAAAAGAAAAATACAAGCTACAAGCATTTGCAGATGACTTGGTCTTTATATTAGAAGACCCATTAGAAATTGGACCGAAGTTAATTCAAAAGATAGAGAAATATGGGGAAGTTGCTGGATTGAAAATAAATAAAGACAAGACAAAGATTTTAGTTAAAAATCTCACAGATAACAAAAAAGAGTGATGATTGAAAGAATTGATATGCAGATAGTCAAAAAAGTGAAGTACTTAGGAATACAGTTAACAAAGTGTGCAACAGTTAAAGAGGATAATTATATCAAATTGATGCAACAAATTAAATTAGATTTGGAGAAATGTAAAGATTTTCAATTATTAACAGGAAGAATAGCTATTTGGAGAATAAATATTCTACCAAGGCTATTATATTTATTTCAAACAATCTCAATAAAAGTGGGGGAAAATATTTTGAGGAATTAAATAAGATAATATTAATATATATTTGGCTAGAGAAAAAAGCAAGAATATGTTTGAAAATGTTGCAAGAGTCTAAAAAATGAGGGGGCATTGGGTAGCCAGATTGGGAATTATATTACCATACCTCGGTATTAACTTGGGTGAAAATTGATAAATTTGAAGCATAAAAGACTATTAACTCTGGATGGGATAAGACTATTTATGGAGAGGATACACCATACTGCTGCAATGTCTGCCATTTGTCCAATATATCTCCAGTGTTGGACCACCAGAGGTGGTATTCAGCAGAGAACCGGTCGTGGAAATTTTGAGTAGTTCAGAGAACCAGCAAAATCCACTTCTGACTGGCTGCACCCCCATCTATTCTCTGCCTCCCGAGTCCCAGCTGATTGGCTAGTTCTTCTTTTGTTGCCCTGCACAGGAGAACAGAGCGGGGAAGCAGGTTAGCAGGGTGTGGAGGGATTGGGATTTTGCAGTAACCTTCCCCCAGGAGTGGGGAGGATTGGAGATTTTATAGTATCCTTCCCCTACCACGCCCACAGAACTGGCAGTAAAAAAATTGAATCCCACCACTTTGGGCTACCCAAAACTTATGGAGACATATTGTTTCATTGATTAATCATTCTAATTGTCAGGAAATTTCTTAGTTCTAAGTTGGTTTTCTCTTTGATCAGTTTCCATCCATTCATTTCTGTCCTGCCTTCAGATTATTTGGAGAATATTTTGACCTCCTGGTTTGGTTCTTCTTTAGAGTTTCAAGGGCTGCTCTGTTCTCTGCTTTAAAGCCCCTGTCATACTGAACTAACGGATGCAAAGAGGATGTTAAACGGACAAAAAAGCTTGCCATCCGTTGGAAAACGCGATGCATCCGTTGTGTACTCACTGTGTACGTCTTTCATACACTCTATCCGTAAAACATCCATCTACTGCTATTTCATCCGCTCAAAAAGTTTTGAGCTGCACAAAACTTTTTGAGTGGATGAACTTTCCGCCGCGTACGATCTACATCCACGACACATCCGGGCAACAAACGTTCTATGTCCGTTGTCATCCGTTACATGTCCGCTGTATCCTCTCAGCATCCTCTGGCCATCCACGCAACTCACATCCGCTCCAGCGGAAAGAGGGAGGAAGTGAAAGGTACGCAGAACGTCCACACAGCGTTAGTAGCACGGACAAAGAAAGGATGAAAGCGGATGCATCTTGTATAGAAAGCATTAAAACGGATAAAACGTTCGTATATGGGACGTATCTCGGATATTTAGGATGTCTGGAGGATGCCGAGAGTATGTGGAAGGACACCTAGCGGAAAACCGATATTGCCTATAAAAGGGGGAGGAAATCGCCTGGATCTCAGTATGAGTCCAGCAGCCATGGTGTACAGACCTCTTCAGCCTTGCTCTTGCTCTTCCACATCATCCATTGATCTCCACCATGGATCATCACACACTCCTTTTGGTAGCTGCCATCATCAACACCAGAACCAAGCCCTCTTCAGACTGTTTCACCTTTCTATGCAAAGAGAAGAAGGAGACGTCCAAGAACTGTCTGGGTCCAACGATGGATCGGGAGAAGAGTGGAGTTTGGACTGTATGTCAAGCTGATGGTGGAGTGCATTCCAGCACTTCATGAGGATGCCACCAGCCATGTTTGACAAAGTTGTGGAGCGTCTGAGACCCAGGTTGACTAAGGCAAACACCAACTTCCATCCCAGCCTGGACCCTGGACTGAAGGTGGCACTGACTCTGCGCCACCTGGCCTCTGGAACCACATACAGAAAAATGCAGTGTGCCTGGAGGGTGCCACACAACACAATCAGCATTGTTGTCAGAGAAGTGGTGCAGGCCAACATCAAAGAATACATGGAGGAGCTCCTCCAGTGCCCCACCATTGAAGAAGGCTGGAGTAAAGTTGCAGAGCAGTGGTATCAGAGGTGGAACTTTCCCCACACCATTGGAGCCATAGATGGGAAGCACGTGGCCTGCAAAGCTCCACCCAACTCAAGGTCCAATTATTTCAACTACAAGGGCTTCTTCAGCATCATCCTCTTTGCCATAGTTGATGCTGACTACAAGTTCATGTACATCGATGCTTCAGGCAAAGGGTCAGCTTCAAATGCCCAGATATACAATGCCAGTAACCTCAAGGGTGGGCTGGAATGCAACCTCATCATGGGTTCCCAGATCCAGACCCCCTACCCAACGACACACAAGATGTGCCCTACTTCATCGTGGGGGATGACGCCTTCTCCCTTAGAACCTACCTCATGAAGCCCTACATTTCAAGATACCTCACCTGTGAAGAGAGGATCTTCAACTACAGGCTGTCCAGGGCAAGACGGGTGGTGGAGAATGCCTTTGGCATCCTGGCCAACAGGTTCCAGGTACTTCTCACCACCATGCAGCATCGCCACAGACCGTGAGGAGCATCATGGAAGCGTGCTGCATCCTGCACAATCTCATGCGCACCAGCTACCCGGTGTTGCAGAACAGGCTCGTGGACCTCCAACAAGGCAATGGGGACATGGAGCCTGGTGAATGGAGGCAAGGACTAAACCTGATAGACACTGTGGATGTACAAGGCCCCAACAGAGCTTCACGTGAAGGGAAGAAGCAGCGCAACCTCCTGAAACACTGGTGCAACTCCCCAGCTGGAGCAGTTGAGTGGCAAGATAGGATGCTAGATGCTTAATGGATGCTTTCTTCAGCCTCTCTCATCACACTGATGAGATTGGGCCATGTTTGTTAAGTGGCCTTACAATTAATAGGGCATTAATAAAGAGTTTTGTTTATGTTGAAATGTGTGAATTAATGATTAAATTGTTATTGATAATAAAGGCCATATGTGTGGCACCTGGGAGGGTGGACCATACAGTCCCACTATTCTTGCATTGGAGGTTTATCTGTCCCACAGCTATCCTTACCCATCCCACAGCTATCCATCCCACAGCTATCATTACCCATCCCACAGCTATCCATCTCACAGCTATCCTTACCAATCCCACAGCTATCCATCCCACAGCTATCCTTACCCATCCCACAAGCATGCAAAGGCTTAACCCTTTTTTCAAAGTTTTCCCCAACACTTCATTAAGGAAAGAAAATGAACCAAGTGTGTGAAGCAAAGATAACCTTTATTAATAACAAACTGTATGACTTTATTAAAAAGCAAAATGACCCAAGTAAAGTGTCTTTAAGCAAAGATAAGGTGAGCAGGTAACAACTCAGTCTCTGGCACTCTTTTCAGTCACTCTGAGGCGTGCCCATAGTCCCAGATATAAAGGGGCCAGGTACTGTGGAGGTAGCTGTTGCTGGAGTGCTGGTCTGAGGCACCATTGGGGTGCCTGGCCCCGAGAGTACAACAGGAGATGGTGTGTATAGGAAGCTCTCAGGTTGAGAGGCCCTTCCACAAGGACCTGGGATGTGAAGCCCAAGACTGATGAAAGATGTTCTGAGGAAAGGTTTGGCTGTGGGGTGGAGGAAGGAGGAGTGTAGTGGAGCTGTCTGGTCTGAAGCTGGGTCAGCTGAGGTGTCTGTGGTGTCTGTGGCGTCCGAGGATCCTGGGTGTGGACTGGGAAGGGCTGCCTCTGCTGTGGGAAGTCCTGGTAGTGGTAGGCTTGGTAGGCGAGGGGCTGCTGAAATCCATGGAAGGACTGTGACATCGGCTGGGGTGGAGGAGCAGACCTGGAGTGGGTAGCAACAGGTTCATCTGGGCCTGGAGGATGGTGCAGAAGAGCTGTGATCCTCTCCTTCATCGCCTGGTACTGGGTCTCGGGCATGTCCATGAGGGTCTGGCCCACGTACGTGATGAAGAGCTTGCGGTTGGAGGATGGTATGTCAAAGTGGACCAGCTGGGAGAGGAGATCTGTGCTTGCTTTTATTGTGTCCCTGATCTCCAAGAGGACAGTGTGGCTCTGTCCCTCCGGTCTGCCTCTCTGCCTGCTTTCTGTGGAGGTGGAGCTGGGGGTGGGGGTGGGTTGGTCTCTGGTGGCTGCCTCTTCTTGCTCCATCTGAGACAGGGGATCCTCCATGTCCTCTGGCACGGGGAGTACAGCTGTGTGAGGGGTTTCTATCATGGGGCTCTCCAAAGACACCTGTCTGGACATGGTAGCTGTCTCCTGGCTGGAAGAGGAGTGGCTCTCTGTGGTCTCTCTGTCTGAGGGAGAGGGTTGACAGAGGGGCTGCTTCTCGGTGGTAGATCTCACGCTCCAGGAAGCTGCACCTGGCCATGACATAGGTACCCCAGTCAGTGAGCTTGACAGCGGCCTGCCCAGATTTCTTCAGGTGCAGCTTGCCATACCAGGTGTGCATTTGCTTCCACCACCCCAGGAGGACATCTGAAGTGTAGCCCAAGCTCTCTGCCTTCTGTCTCCACACTGCCTGCTTCTGTTTGGTGTCGCGATAGAGCCTGTGGTCCTTCCTCTACAGGTACTTGTTCTCCCTCAGCCAGTCCAGCACCTCCTCATCATGGTCCTCAGTACTCCATTTCCGAGGACCATGAGGAGGAGGTGCTGGACTGGCTGAGGGAGAACAAGTACCTGTAGAGGAAGGGCCACAGGCTCTATCGCGACACCAAACAGAAGTTTCCTCTCCCCCTTCTCCTTGCCTTGCTTCTTCCTCCCTTTGGCAGGGGCTTCAGGACCTTCAGCAGCAGGGCTTTGAGGGCCTTGGGGCTGATCCACCACAGCAGCAGCAGCAGGAGAAGCACCAGCAGCAGCAGGAGAAGCACCAGCAGGAGAAGCACCAGGAGCAGCAATACCAGGAGAAGCAGCAGTAACAGCAGCAGCTTCAGAGTCAGCACCAGGGGATGGGATGGTGGTTCTGTCCTTCTTGCCAGGGCTGGCAGAAGTAGGCACAGGCTTCCTCTTCTTCCCCATGGTGTTCTCTCAAGCTGTCTCTGGCAGCAAGTCTTTCCTCTGAATGGTGACCTTGTGAGCTGCATCCTTTTATATCCCTGGAGCTTACACAATTCATCCTCCCCACATGCGCAGTGAAAGCTCTGCATCCGCTAGGCACCTGCTAGGCATCCACTATGCATCCTATAGGCATCCATGATGCATCCGCGTCATCCACTACGCATCCACTATGCATCCGTTCCTTCCACTACGCGTCCGCTTCGCTGTTCTCCCCCGGAAGGCCTGCGGATGTGTCATCCACTTCCATCCGCTTTCATCTGCTAGGCTTCCTACGAACGTCTGCTTTACATCCCCGCGACATCCTCCCCACGTCCGTTCCTTTCCGCTGTTGTCCACTCTGTTTGTGTAAATTTGGGGCACTTTTGAGAGCGGATAACAACAGATGGAAAATTTGCTCATCCGCTGTGTCCTTTTTACATACGTTTTGCATCCATTGGCCAGTGTGACCTAGCCTTAAGTTTGTTATGATTCTGTGTTCTTCTGGTCAGTTGTATGATTGTCTTATGTTTTTATGACTTTTATTCAACTATGGAATATAGTTTAAACTTTGAAAGACTATTTTTATTTGGTCAGATGCATTTTCCTTTGGCATTTATCATTTCCTAAACAAGATATCCAGGTTACACAAATCTGTGCTCTCCATTTTAGAAGTTAGAAATTATAATAGTTCGTGATGGAACAAAATACAATTCATTCCTTCAATATTATTTATGTGCCAGAAAAACTGTCTTAACTGTTTTGCTTTAGAAGTTGGGATCTCTTGTCCTCTGTAGATTACTTCCAGCTCTCTCATGTCTTATCATGCTTTCAAAGATGCAGATTGCTAATATGATAGCATACAGAACTGGTTTTCAGGTCAAGAAGTAACAGTGACATAAAGGAGCAATTTTAATTATTAAGCCAAACTTTTGTAAAGACAATGTTCAAGGATTTGTACCAGTTAAATAATGAATATGTCAGGAGCTGTGAATATAGTGCTTTAATGGAATGGAAAAATTTTCTTTATGAGATCAAGTGACAGTAATTTAAAAAGCACAGGAACTTTTGCCTGAAAGTTATAAGCCAGCAAATTTCTGTCCAACTTCATCCATGCTTTCCTGAATTTCTTTGGAAAAAAAATTATATATGGAATAAAGGTTCCCTTCACACATACAAGCTAGTCATTCCTGGCTCTAGGGGGCGGTGCTCATCTCTGTTACAAAGCAGAAGATCCAGCGCTATCTGAAGACGTCTCCGTGGTCATGTGGCTGGCATGATTAAATGTCAGAGGTGCACGGAACACTGTGACCTTCCCACTAAAGTGATCCCTATTTTTCTACTTGCATTTTTACATGCTTTCAAACTGCTAGGTTGGCAGAAACTGAGACAGGTAACAGGAGCTCACTCCATTACGTGGCATTAGGATTCGAACTGCTGAACTACCAACCTTTCTGATTGACAAGCTCAGTGTCTTAGCCACTGAGCCACTACGTCCCATATATATGGGATATATTAGATCAAACTAATCACAAATGTTAGTTTTTAGTATCAATTATTCATTAAAAAAAGAATGGCTCATAGTGAAAGAAATATATTACCTGAATCTTGGGGGCATATTAGGTTTTTCAGTGTTGAAGTCATGTCTAAACACCAGAGGTGGTATTCAGCCGATTCTCACCTACTCAGGCGAACTGGTAGTAATAATTTGGCGTGGGTTGCCAAATTGGTAGCAACATCTGGCTGTTCACTCCCCCGACCCAGTTGCCCAGTTTCCACTCACTCGCTTGCCCCGCCCACCTGATGCTCGCTCACCCCAGTTTAAAGGAGGACTGTTCCTCTACCCTAGCCATGCATTTTCAAGCAGCCACTTGAAAACACATAACTCTGGGCGGAGCAGCGGTCCATTAACATGCAAAACTGCTCCAAGGCTGGATTCTTCATGGACACTAGAAGTATCACTTCCCCTTGTGAGTAAAGTGCCTGGAGTGAGAGAGAATGAACGCTGGGGGAGGGGGGGAAATCCAGCCATGGGGAAGTTTGCAGGAGCTGCAAATGCATATCCATTAACCTGCAAAACTCCAATGCTGGATTTGCTTCCCTTGTGAGTAAAGTGCCTGGAGTGAGAGGGAATGAAGGCTGACAGAGGTGGGTGGGTGTGTGTGTGTGTGAGAGAGAGAGAGAGAGAGAGAGAGAGAGGAAGGAAGTGAGAGAAAGAAAGAGGAAAGAGAAAGAAAAAAGAAATCGAGAGGAGTGTGTGATGTGTGTGTGTGTGTGTGTGTGTGTATGAGAGAGAGAGAGAGAGAAAGAGAGAGAGAGGAAGGGAGAGAGACAGAAAAAACTCTGTGCTATTATTTTTAATTGTTCCATTATTTATCATGTATTAATATTTTACACTGTCCCTATACCTAGAGTGATTCTACTGCCTTTCTTTTGCCCAGGGCTACCACATATTTTTCAGGGTTTACATGCATTCAATGTCTATTGTCCAGAGCATAAATACATGTGTGTTTAACAGAGCTGAAAGGGAGTTTGGAGGTCTTCTAGTCCAAGCCCCTGGTCAGGCAGAAAAACTGAGGATGCCAAACTCTGAGTAGAGGTCCTGGGAAAGGTGTCAGAATAACAGAATAACATTTAGAATGGACTTGGGGGGGGGGGGGAACCCTATACCATTTCAGAGAAATGGCTGTCCAGTCTTTTAAAAATTTCCAGTGATTGGTCACCCAGAACTTCTGGGGACAAGTAGGTCCATTGGTTAATTTTTCTCAGTGTCAGGAAGTTTCTCCTTAGTTTTATGTTGCTTCTCTCTTTGTTCAATTTCCACCCATTGCTTCTTGTTTCCCTTCTGGTGCTTTGGAAAATACATTGCCCTCCCCTCCCTTCTGGTGCTTTGGAAAATACATTGCCCTCCCCCCCCTTTCTGGCAGTCCCTTAAAAGCCTGTTGCTACCACATTCTTAAGCAAAGCATGTGAGCCATTTTCTTCTTTCAGTGGTCCATGAAAGTACATCTATAGTTTGTAGATAATAAAGTCAAAAAAAGGTGAACAACATTTTTACAGAACTATAGATAAGTTGAGGCTGGTGTGACAAGGAATGGCTGGGAAGGGTGAGGCAGTCCTCAACGTGAGTGACATTAAGTTGGCCATACTCACTCAGTCACATGACTACCAAGCCATGCCCACCAAATAAGCCACACTCACAGAACCAGTAGTAAAAATTTTGAATCCCACCACTGCTAGACACAGATTTCATTAACAAACTGGTTTATATCAAAATGATGTATTGCATGCCATTTGGTTAGTATTTATGCTACTTAAAACTCATCGTATTGGTAGGTATATGCAACATGCACTTATACTGTAGATAATGAACATTTTAAAATATGGATTACCTCTATGAATTGCAATATGTCACCATATTTGGCAATGAGATAAAATATTTAATGTATTTAGTGAATGATATATTTTATTCAATAATATCCTGTTTCTCCAACAATACGGCCTCTCCCAATAGGAAGTCCCAGCATATTTTATAGACATGAAATGGAATTAAGCCCCTCCCCCAAATTAAGGTCCATATTAAAACATGCGAAATGGGGTGGAATGGTGGGGGGGGCTTGGAGGAAGGAAGTAGGAAGTACTTTTGTTGCACACCCGGATATGGTGCTGCCTG
Source organism: Laticauda colubrina (assembly GCA_015471245.1). Taxonomy (NCBI): domain Eukaryota; kingdom Metazoa; phylum Chordata; class Lepidosauria; order Squamata; family Elapidae; genus Laticauda; species Laticauda colubrina. The sequence goes on along the minus strand of BLBF01000044.1, from coordinate 24,735,131 downwards.
CGTTGACCCTGATACGAAGTGCCCCATCAACGCCGAGGTCAATATCCAAGCTGTCGCCACCTGCCTGCCCACCCGAAGATGCAAGGGGGTGAATTAATTCACCCCCGAAAAGACAGCCTAGCCATTTTTTCAGGGCTCAAAAAAAAATAAGACCCGGCCTTATTATAAGAGAAACATGGTAATAGCATAATATAATTTAAAGCATTGTGAATGAAGTTGTTATAAAGGTTCTAAATGGTAAAAAAAGGCAATGTCTTAAAAATAAACACACATTTCATTCTTTATCTGCAAATCTAAATCAGCAATGTCCTTTCAGAAAAATGCTGAGTAAATAAAATTAATAAATCACTGAAGGTCATCTCAAGTGAAATAAAAAAACTGTTTTCCTCTTTTTCCCAAAATATGTAGAAATTTTATTAAAAGAGAAATAGCATTGCAGTATTTTGGAAGCCTGTAGAATATTTGGAAATTAAGAGTTTATCAATCATACAAAAGAATATAATGTTTTTACAGTAAAAAAACTAAAACAAAAATATTTATATAACTTACATTATTTTACATGGATCTTTTCTACTGCAAATTGCACCAACAGTTGTGTCCCAATTTAGTTCTGATGAGCATGTAAACAAAAAATATCCCACCATGTGCTTTCTGATTTATTAAAGCACAATTCTATATGATAAACCTTTCCCATTTTGATGGGCTTTGATCATTATTTTCTCAGGGTAACTATGCAGATATTTTCTTGGTAATGGAAAATGTTGCATTTAAAAAAATCTGATTTGATTGTGAAAAAAGTTAAAAAAAAAACATATCCCCCAAACCTTGCATCAGAAGGAAGTAGTCATCAATTTTCATTCTTTTTCTTCCAAATTTATATGTTTGAGATGGTGATGGAAAGAAGAAAATAGAAGACTGGGAGATGAATGCCCTCCAATTGTACCAAAACAAAACTGATTGTGCATATGTAACTTTTTCTCAAAATTGTTTCTTTTCTTGTCTAACTATAAGGCATTAATATCGAGTATCAATATTTATGTTTACCTAACACTGTGGTCTATTAAATGTGCAGTAGCATAATGTACATAGCTTTTTTTTAATCCTTAATTATTAAAAAAAATGCTAATTATCATAAATTACATAAATTGTAATCTTTTTGCTGGTGAACAATCTTATAAAAAAAATCCTCAGTAACTGCAAAGTGAAATAAAATAAAGAGCAATAAATCAAGGTATACTATATACTATACTACATGGAAAATGCCAGAGGGAGGGGCAGGATAGAAAGAAGTTAAAACTGCCAGGCCTGTCATTCAGTGGCAATAAGTTGTGAGGTATCTAATTATTGTTATTTAGAAACAAAGCATTATATTAACTTTTATTTGCTCATTTCATTAATTCTTTCTAAAATCAAAATCCATAATTTTAAAGAATTCAGAATTAAAATATTACATTTCCAAACCCTCTGCACTAATTTTTAATAAATAAAAGGCACATACTGATAAATGTAATAATTATTTTACTTTCTTCTACCCTAAATTTGTTAAGATTCTTTTCACATATATATTCTTTGAATATGAGTTATAGTCATAGAAAAAGAACAATTATGTTTGTAAATATTGTATACTTTTTTCCTACCAATTAAAAAGTATAACCAATATTATTTTTTAAAAAAAATCAAATAATGAACATGGCTATTTTAAAACTCCTGCATTATTTTGATTCAAATGGAAAGATCTCATGAATCAAAAGAATCAATCTTCCCAAATTTCATCACATTGTTAAAATTAAAAATCAGAATTCTCATAGAAATCAAGAGAAAGAATGAAGTTTGGAAACTCACTTCTGATTTGAATCATACATTGAATAAAATAGTATCCTGCTAGATCCACAAATATTTTTTATAATTGATGAGATGAAGGTCAAACCAAATATAGATTCATCATGGTCTCCGATAAAGATCATTATACTGGATTATGTGCTAAAAATGTATCATATATTTGTTTTCCTTTTTTTAAATAGAACTCTAAAGTTACTGGGATTTGCAGAAATACAAAGAACCTATATTTAAAAAGGGTACATTTCAGATTGGTATTGACTTGATCTTGCTGCTGCAGATCATTGGTTACAATGTACTCTTATCCAAATATGGCAACTATCTTTATAGGCTGGCATAAAGTATTCTAAATCATGCTTAATTATTTCTTACATAGCTTCAACTAGAATGAAAAGAGTATGCCTCTTTTAAATACTAATTGTGATTTATTGAAACCAGAATAGTTGCTATAATCATAACACTTAGCATTTTCATGCTTCTGTGAGAGATGAAAACATTCACCAATTAATCATCAATGTTCAATTACTATTGTTGTTTCATACACAACTGTGAATTAAGAAAGTATTTTATTTTACCTATCATTATTTCCTATTTCTATAACAGATGCCAAAAGGGCAATAAACTGGATTTGGTCTTAACTGTCTGTCTCTTTCTCTGAGAAATATTATAGAAATATTCTTCTGGTAACAGCTGGATCAGTTGTTGTTTTTTCTATATATTGAAAGATTTGATTTGATATAATCTTTGAATTGCCTCAGAACCCCATCCTGACTCCAGGAAAAGGAAAGAGGGGATTAAAGGAGTCCTTTGTGTATTTTACTCCACTAGTGATTACCAACTATAGGGTGCAGTGCTCATCTTCATTTCAAGGCTATTGAGTCACTGCTAGCCAAATACATTTTTGCAGTCATGTGTCCAGCATGACATTATGAAATGCTGTTACTTTCCCACCAAAGCCTCCAGCCCCTAATTATCTTTGTTGCTCTTCTCTGCACTCTTTCAAGAATCTCAATAACTTTATACTGTGGTGACCAAAACTTAATGTAATGTTCCAAATGTGGTCTTACCAAGGATTTATAAAGTGGTGCTAGCATTTCATGTGATCTTGATTGTATCCCTCTGTTAATGCATCCCATGATTACATTAGCTTTTTTGGTGGTGTTGTGATCTGCCAGCAGCCTGTGGAGATGGGAGCAGAGTCAGACTGTGGGGAGGAACATGGGCCAGTCTGGGAGTCTGAGGAGGTTTTGGACAAGGGTTCTGCATCCGATATAGAGATGGGCCAGGGCCATCTAGGAGTTATGTGCTAACTCTGGAGCCTCCTGAATCTGAAAGTAGCAAGGCAGAGGAACAGGGGGAGCCTGTTCCCAGTGCATGCATGCGCAGAGCTGCCAGAAGGCAGAACAGTTAAGACAACAGGGGCGATTTGAGAGTAAGGCTTGGAGGTGATTGGCCCTTCCATAAAACATAAAGGAGGAGCAAAGAGACATGAATCTTTGCAGGAAGCAACTTTGTACTGGTTGGTTTGAAACCTGAAGCTCCATTTTGAATTTGTGCTCCGTTTGGTTTTGAACAACTAATTGGCAATTTAGTCATTGGCAGCATTTCAAGATGCATGCTTATCAGACTTATCCTGAAGGACTTTGGCAGATTTCTGTTGGACTATTTACAAACTCATTTTGAGACAGGCTGTGAATGATTCTAATTCATAGCCTATGAAATAAAACAAAAGGTTTTTGGAACTAACATGTGTTTGTTAATGTCTCAGGAAGCCTTGGTCAGAACAGAGATGACTGCAGCACATTGCTGGCTCATATTTAAGTGATTGTCCAGTAGGACTCCAAGATTCATTTCAGTTACGACTATTACAGCAGATTCCACCTAATACTTGAGAGTGTATTGTGGTTAGCCAGCAGCAGGTGCGGACGGTGGAGGAGAGCGAGGATTCAGGAGCTGCAACTGGGATGGCATGCCTTTTTATGGTACGAGAAGGGTAAATATGGTACGAGAACAGTAAGATGAATAGCTATTTCCAGAGACATTACATTAGAAATACATTACTGCTAGTATGGACCAAAACCAAAGAGCAACACTACCTGAAAGTGCCAGTATGGTTATCTATAATGGAGACATGGATATATCCTAATGTTACAAATATGGATAAAACCAAAAGATATAAGGACATACTAAATGAAAGGGGAGAACTAAAAACAAAATAAAAACTAAAAAAGTTGAGGGATTGACCTATCATGGTAGCCACAATTGCAGATACAATCCAGACAGTGTTGGGATTCAAATTTTTTTTACTATTGGTTCTGTGGATATGGCTTGGTGCGCATGGCAGGGGAAAGATACTGCAAAATCTCCAGTCAGAGGTGGTATTTACCAGTTCTCTGAACAATCTCAAAATTTCTGCTACCGATTCTCCAGAACTGTTTAGAAACTGCTGAATACCATCTCTGAATCCAGATATGAAAAAGATAGGAAGAAGTATGAGTTTTATAATGAACCAAACGAGCTAGATCAGATTCAAATGGAAATGTATGAAAAATCAATTAAGAGGATATACAATTATTTATTAACTATCAAATTGGAGGAAGAACAAGTAAAAGAAGCTATGATAATTTGAGCTAAAAAATTTGGCTATGCAATAGAGTTGGATAGGTGACAGAAATTATGGAATAGATATTATAAGCTTAATGATGTCAACAGCGTATAAAGAGAATCTTTATAAGATGTTTTATAGATGGCACTATTCACCTGCAAGAATAGTTAATATGCATAAAAATAATCTGTTAAATGTTGGAAATGTAACAAAACACCAGATTCATATTATCATTTATGGTGGATGTGTCCCAAAGCAAAAAAATATTGGAAGAAAATTCACATAGGGCTGGAAATTTTGACAAAACAACACATAGACTTGAAACCTGAGATATTCCTGTTGGACATGCTACCAGAAAACTATAATAAAGGTAATACATATTTAATTTTATATATTCTAACAGCAGCCAGTATTGCATATGCACAATACTGGAAAAATGAAGTAACCCCTACAGATGATAATATAATCAAAAAGATTCTTGAATGTACAGAAATTGATAGGTTAACTCTAAAATTAAAGAAAAAAGATTCAGAATATTTTATAACATGTGTTAGTAGATTTAACAGAGGTTAGATGAGTGGATTTATGTGAAAATATGGACTACATGGGAAAGAAAAACTGATTAGTAAATATTTTGATGGGTTATATAACTGATGTCAATATGGAAGATAGTATAGTTTCTAATAACGATTGATACTACCTTATATATGTTTGTATGCACATGATTATAATGATTGAGATAATGTTTATATTTGGACACCTAGAAAACAAACTGTTCAATATAGAAATGGAATTTGTGATACAAACAGTAAAAATATTTATTTAAAAAAAGGCAGATTCCACCTATTCTATTTCTGTATATTTGGTTTTTCTTGCCTAAGTGTACCTTACTTTTCTCACCATTGAATTTCCTTTTGATAAATAGGGCCCAGTGTTCAACTCTATTGAGAATCTTAAGCCTATCATCTAGGATGTTGGCTATTCCTACCAGCTTAATGTCATCTGCAAATTTCCCCTTCTATTCCCTCATCTAAATTGTTTATGAAGATATTGAAGTTGGCCTAATACAGAACCTTGTGATATCCTACTGCATACTTTTCTTCATGTAGATATAGTTCTATTATGGACTACATATTGAGTGCAGTCTGTCAGCTAGTTACGAATCCATCTGATGGTGGTGTTGTCTATCCCACATTTTTCTAACTTACTAAGAAGTAGGTTGTGGTCTACTTTGTAAAATGCCTTACTGAAATCCTAGTATAATTTGTTCAAAGCATTTTGCTGGTCCACTAATTTAGTCACTTTGTTGAAGGATGAAATCAGATTTGTTTCACATTACCTTTCCCTTTTTTTTTTTGACAAACCATGTTGGCTTCTAGTTATAACTTTGCTTGCTTCCAGGTGTTCCCAGATCTGTTGCTTGATTATCTTTTCTAAGGTCTTCCCAGGTATTGATGTTAGGCTGATCGGTCTGTTGATTCCTGGATCCATTCCCCCCCCTTTTTTTTTGAACCACATCAACTCTTTTCTAATCCTCTTTTCTAATTATCCAGCGCTCTCTGATCTCTGAAAGATATGGTTCAATGGTTCTGAGATAACATCTGCCAGCTCCTTCAGAACTCTGGGATGTAATCCATCTGGTCCTGGTGATCTGAACTCATCTAGGGTTGGCAGGTGTAATTGTACTATTTTCTTGACTGTTTTAATTTGTATTCCTAATCTGTCTTTTATGGTTCTGTTTTTGGTAGGTTGGGCTATTTTTTCCCCTTTTGCATGAAGACAAATGCAAAGAATTAATTAAAAAGCTGTTTTCACCCTGCCGCTTATCATTTCCTTGCCTTCTTACATCTTTAACGGATGATTGTTTCATTTACTTCTCTTTTTTTTACATGCTGAAAGAAACTTTAATTAGTTTTGACATTTGTGCCCATCTTAGTTCATTCTGAGCCTTATCTTTCCTGATTTCATCTTTGCAATTTCAGGCTACTTGTTGATATTCTGCTTTAATCTTTCCATTTTTGTACTTATTCTTTTGTCTTTGAGTTTATTAGAGAGTTCTTTATGTGACCATGCTGGTTTCTTCTTGAATTTCTTGTTTTTCTTTTTCAGTGATATTGAGCTAGACTGGCCTTTTATAATCACTTTTTTCAGAGTTTTCCAAGTTTCCTGAGTTGTTTTCTCCTTTAAGATTTTCATCTATGGAATCCTTCCCAAATTCTAGGTTTGTTGAAATCAGCTCTTTTAAAATAAAAGACATTAGTTTGATTTTGTTCTGTTGCTTGTGTCTGCATTAAATTTAATTCCAATATTTCTTGGTCACTTTCCCACAAAGCTCATGCAACTTCAACCTCCACAATCCTTCTCACAAACCCTCTGGCTGGCTGTTGTTGGGATGGTAGGGCACACGCGAGTGGGAATACCTTCCTTAAGCAAGCAGCGAGGCTCGGCCAAAGTGCAGCAAAATTGCACAGAGTGGGAAAGCTGACTGGATAAGTGGGAAGGGTGGGTGTCTTTGGCAAGGGCACTCTGGCTTTCTCCGATCCTAATTCCCAGGGTGGGTGGGTGAGGTTCAGCAGAGTCAGCCCCTTTTCCCACTGCCCTGAGCTTCTTTATTCCTCCAGCTGAGTGAAAGTCTCCCATGCAAGATTTAAAGCCACCCAGAGGATGCTTTTCAATGAAATCTGCCGGCAGCACTGCTCAGCTGAAGGAATAAAGAAGCTCAGGCCAGTGAGAAAAGGGGGCTGGCTCCACAGAAGCTTGTGTGTCCACCCTGGGGATCAGGCTTGGAAAAAGCCAGAGCACTCTCGCCAAAGATGCTCACTCATCAGCCAGTCAATCCGCCCACTCTATGTGCCTTCACTGCTTTTTGATTGAGTCTGGCCACTCATTTGAGGAGGGTATCCCCACTCATGCGTGACAGAGGCCATATTTACTTGCTAACCATTTTTTTCTAAATTTCTTGTGAAGTCAACTTGCTTCTCCTTGATGGAATATATATATGTAAAAAATGTTGTTCTCTCCTCCCAGCTATTTGTCAGGTTTATATTATCAATCACAAGAATAGACACTATTTCTAGAGATCACATCTCATGATGGAAGATAAGCTATTAATTCTTCATTTTGTCAACATAAAGTGATAATATTTTTTGTTACTGACCAAGCAGATTTAAAAACTTCATATACTTTGGCCAAGTTATAAGAGTCCCAATTGATTTATAGTGAAGCTACTTGATTTAAAATGCTTCTTCTAAAAATGTGTAATAGAATATCAAAGGTTGTATATGTGGCATAACTTTAAGTAAGAACTGTTTTGGTTATTTTTGAAAAAATGGTTGAAACTAAGAATAAGAAATTATATTTAGATTTATGGACCTTGACTGTGATTTCACCATCAATTGTAATACATTACTATACTGTACCTTGTTCAGCTCAGTTCTATTCCATTTTGGTTTACCTTAATGTTTAATTTTTTGTGCTAGTCATAATAAAGATTGTTTGAATGAATGAATGTTTTAGATTTATGTAGAACAATAAACAAAGTATTATCTATTGTTAAATCAAGTAACTTTCACATAGATCAAGAGATTTTTTTTCATGGATATCAGAAATGAAAGACTTTGTGTTATTTATATTTTTTATGCACAAGCTTCTCTGAAACATATAAACCAAATAGCATAATATGCATATATTAAATTAAACAGACAAAATAGTGGCTTAAATATATATTTAGCTTGTTCATCAGCCTTTGTACGTGTTCCATACATTTATGTAGAGATGTTGACTTTTTTTTTCAATGTCATCCTTATCCAAGAGAAAATTCAGCTAAATTTAAACATTTCTGTAATTCATTTATTTCATTGGGAAAATTAAATATATTCTTAAATTTTCTTTCACTTCACTCTCTTTTCTCTTAGAACATGCCCCATTTTGCAACTTATTTTGTTTTAGCCTATATAACATTGACTTACCATTGCTCTATTTAATTCAGTCAAAGACAAATGTGCAATTTTACCATCTGTCAAAAGAAAGAAAAAAAATCTCTTTCTGTTTATAAATTTAAATATTTACTTGATATTGAGGAAAGTACTCTTTTTGGATACAGAATACTGCATGAAAATATCTATTATAGCTTATTATAGCCCAAACTGTTACATATGTTTAAGATTCTCAGAGCCTTTCAACATAGAATGACATTCCCAAATGGTTAAATTCCAGCTGGTATTGCAGGTGTTCAATACTTAGGAGATGCTTTAAAGCTGCCCGTCGAAGCTGTAAAAAAGGATATGAACAATTCATTCCTTGTTACTAATTTTTTAAAACTGTTAAATCATTTATTGCCTACTATTCTTTTCTCCTGTTATCTCAGTATTCTTTGCTTTTTATGACAGACATAACAAGTTCAACTTATAGTAGAGTTTAATTATATTTGTATCTAACTTCAAGCAGAAATGAATAAAATCCACCCCATTCTTTTAGACATATGGATTTACTATCCTTAGTTCTCATTGCACTTTTCCAGTTAAAGTTTGTACATCATTTGAGGATTATTCTGGTCTTGGCCCCTTAATATGCAGAAAACAGCTGTCACCAAGATAAATAATTATTGCACACATCTATCTTATCATTGCACATGTCTATCTTTTGTCTATTATGTTCTTCACTGGATTGGGAAATCCTTCTTATGATCATTCTTGTCCCAGTGATCTCCCACTTGAGCTACTGAATTTTCTTTGCATGGAGTTCTTGAAGGTCATGTAGAAACTAAATTGGTCCAAAATATCACTAAACAAACACTCATTAGTGCCCACATAATATATCTGTTCTATAAGATCACTGGTTATCAGAAGGACTCCAGCTACAATTAAATGTGATAGTTCTCCTGTAAAATCCTATGTGCATTATAACTTAGTAATATTCAGAACCATTTTTCTCCCTAATTTCTATCTGACTTGTAAGAGTTGGTAGAGCTGATGTAATCCAACTCCAGCTATAAAACATTGTCATTTCAGGGCAAGGATATCAAACTCACATTGTCACTGCAGCATCACGTGATGTATCAAGACATTTTTTCCCCTTTGCTAAACTGGGTATGGGAATGGTTAGTGTGTGATGTATCTAGCCCGTGGGCTGGAAGTTTGACAGCCCTGCTTTAGGGAATGTAGGAGATACACTTCTCTAGCTGAACATGCCTCAGAGTTCACAGTCTATGTATGTGAGGGTGAACTGGCTGTGACATCTGTCACCCCATTGATTTCCAGGATTGATTTGGCTGATCTGGCTGGCTAGGTGGGTTTCCTTTTCTCCCTTACTGAAGCTGTGTGCTCTGTGGAAGGAGACAGCCATCCCAGATAGAAGTATACCAGTATTTAGTCAAGGGTGTATGATAACTCACAATGTATAGAGATTTTCACTTCAAGTCCAACACCCACAGATTTTACACTAGATAGAAAGAGAGTATTTGGGGTATGTTGAGTGTCAAAGCCACTGTTGTGGATAAAACCCAGAACATCCAGGAATACTTAAGTAAGATGGCAGCCAGTGATGACCTCTGGATAGAATTCTTGTGGCAGAAACATCTGTAGGAGAAAGATTAAGCAGAGGAAGTACCATGGCAAGTTAAGATCCTGCATGGGATGTACGATTGACAGATAACTGAAGTGGCAGACATTAGGAAATCCTACCAGTGGATGAAAAAGCCTGGAGTGAACAACAGTATTAAAGGCCCTGTCACACTGGCCGATGGATGCAAAACATTTGTAAAAAGGACACAGTGGACAAGAAAAATGTTCCATCAATTGTTATCCGCTCTCAAAAGGGGCAAAAATTTACATAACCAGAGCGGACAACACGGAAAAGAACGGACGGGGGGAGGACGCAGGGCAGATGGAAAGCGGATGCTCCACGGGAGCCTAGCGGATGGAAGCGGATGAGAGTGGATTGCACATCCGCAAGGCTTCCAGGGGAGCGCAGCAAAGTGGACGCGCAACAAAAAGAGCGGATGCAGAGCGGATGCCGAGCGGATGAAGCGGATGCACAGCGGAAGCCTAGCGGATGAAGAGGATGCAGAGCGGAAACCTAGAGGAAGCCTAGAGGATGCCTAGCAGAAGCCTAGCGGATGCCTAGCAGATGCCTAGCATTCACAGCGCCTGCGGGGAGGATGCATTGCATCAGCCCCGCAGATATAAAGGGAAGCAGCTCCCAAGCAGGTCAACATTCAGAGGAAAGACCTGCTTCCAGACACATCGACTGCCTGCCAGCCTTGCTGCCTGCCTGCCAGCCTTTCTGCCTGCCTGCCAGCTTGCCTGCCAGCCTGCCTGCCTGCCTGCCTGCCTGCCTGCCAGCCTGCCTGCCTGCCTGCCTGCCTGCCAGCCTGCCTGCCAGCCAGCAACCCCACAACCATGGGGAAGAAGAGAAAGCCTCAGCCATCTGTTGCCAGCCCTGGCAAGAGGGACAGGGCCACCCTCCCACCCCCTGGCCCTCACTCTGCTTCTGCTGGGGCTTCTGCAGCATGGGCTCGCTCTTCTGGGGCTGGGGCTTCTGCTGCTTCTGCTTCTGGAGAAGCTGATGCTGCTGCTTATGGCAGTGGTGCTTCTGCTCGTGCTTACTCTGCTGATGCTGCTTCTGGCGGTGGTGCTTCTGCTCGTGCTTACTCTGCTGATGCTGCTTCTGGCGGTGGTGCTTCTGGCGGTGGTGCTTCTGCTCGTGCTTACTCTGCTGATTCTGCTTCTGGCGGTGGTGCTTCTGCTGGTGCTTACTCTGCTGAAGCTGCTCCTGGTCCTGCTGGTGCTCCTGGTCCTGCTTGTGCTCCTGGTCCTGCTGGTCCTGCTCATACTCCTGGTCCTGCTGGCGCTGCTGGTGCTGCTGGCGCTTACTCTGCTGATGATGATCCTGGTCCTGCTGGTGTTGCTGGTGCTGCTGCTGGTCCTGCTGGTGCTGCTGCTGGTGGTGGTGTGGAGGAGCAGCCCCTACAACCTGGAAGCCCCCTCTGATGAGGGCCCATGTGGTCCTGCCAAAGGGAGGAAGAAGCATATGTGAGAACGGGAGAGGAGGCAATACAACATCGAGGAGGAACATGAGGATGAGGTGCTGGAGTGGCTGAGAGAGAATGACTATCTATGGCGGAAGGGACACAGGCTCTATAGGGACACCAAAAGGAAGCAGGCTGCTTGGAGAGAGAAGGTGGAGAGCCTGGGCTACACTTCGGAGGTGCTCCTCAGCTGGTGGAAGCACATGCACACCTGGTACGGGAAGCTGCACCTCAAGGAATCTGGCCAGGCGGCGGTCAAGCTGACGGACAGAGAGAATTACGTCATGGCCAAGTGCAGCTTCCTGGAGGGTGAGATCCGCCACCAAGGAGCAGCCCTTCTCACAACCCTCTCTCTCAGGCAGCCTGCTGAGAGCCAGTCCTCTTCCGGCAGTGAGTCAGCTCCTGTCTCCAGGCAGGTGTCTGTGGAGCATGCCACGATGGAGAACCTGCTGACAGCTGTTCTAACCATGGCAGAGTGCATGGAGGACCCCCTGGCACAGTGGGAGAGAGGAGACAGCACTTTCACCACAGTCTAACCCGCATCCACCCCCAGCTCCACCTCCACAGAAAGGCAGAGAGCCAGACAGGAGGGACAGAGCCACACTGTCCTGCTGGAGATAAGAGACACCATCAGGAGCAGCATAGATCTCCTCTCTCAGCTGGTCCACACCGACTCCTCATCCTCCAACCGCAAGCCCTTCCTCACCTATGTCAACCAGACCGTCACAGACATGGCAGAACCCCAGTACCAGTTGGTGAAGGACAGGATCACCAATCTGCTTCACAACCCTCCAGATCCAGATGAACCTGCTCCCACCCAGTCCAGATCTGCTCCTCCACCCCAGGTGATGTCCCTCCCATTCCAAGGCTTCTCACAGGCCCTCACCTACCAGGGCTACGGCTACCAGGAGGTCCAGCAGCACAGGCAGCAGCCCTTCCCAGTACAGGCACAGGTTCATCAGACACCACCGTTGCCACCAGTTCCACTGATGCCACCGATGCCACCCACACCACTGCTGCCACCGACGCCACCAATGCCACCCACGCCACCGATGCCACCCACGCCAGTCCTCACCCAGCTGCAGACCAGACAGCCCCACTACACTGCTCCTTCCTCCACCCCAAAGCCAAGCCCGGCCTCAGTACATCTGTCGTTGGTACTGGGGCTGACACCCCATGGCATGGAAGAAGGAGCTCTCAACATCACGGGGCTGAGCCAGCTGTCTGAGAGCTTCCTCAACACACCGTCCCCTGTTGTCCTCTCGGGGCCAGGCACCCCAGTGGCACTTCTGACCAGCACTCCAGCAGCAGCCACCTCCACAGCACCTGGACCCTTCATCCCTGAGACTGGGTAAACCTCTGAGTGACAGAGAAGAGTACCAGAGACTGGGTGGCTACCTGTAGACTTTATTTGGACACTTGACTTGGGTCATTTTTCTTTTACAGCTTGTTATTAATAAAGATTATCTTTGCTTCACACACTTGCTTCATTTATTTTTGTAAATAAAGTCTTGGTGGAAACTTTTAGAAATGGTTTAAGCCTTTGCATGCTTGTGGGATGGGTTAAGATAGCAGTGGGATGGGCAGGGATACCTTTGGGATGGGCAGGGATGTCTTTGGGATGGGTAATAGCTGTGAGATAGATAAACCTCCAGTGCAAGCATGGTGGGACTGTATGGTCCACCCTCCCAGGTGCCACACATATGGACCTTCATTATCAATAACAATGTAAGCATTGATCCACACATTTCAACATAAACACAACTCTTTATTAAATGCCCTGTTCATTGTAGGCCCACCCAACATACATGGCCCAATCTCATCAGTGTGATGAGACAGGCTGAAGGAAGCATCCATTAATCATCTACCATCCTGTTCTTGCCACTCCACTGCTCCAGCTGGGGAGTTGCACCAGTGTTTCAGGAGGTTGCGCTGCTTCTTCCCTTCACGTGAGGCTCTGTTGGGGCCTTACACATCCTCAGTGTCTATCAGGTTTCGCCCTTGCCTCCATTCCCCAGGCTCCATGTCCCCATTGCCTTGTTGGAGGTCCATGAGCCGGTTTTGCAAGACTGGGTAGCGGGTGCGCATGAGATTGTGCAGGATGCAGCAAGCTTCCACGATCCTCCTCACGGTCTGTGGGCGATGCTGCATGGTGGTGAGAAGTACCTGGAACCTGTTGGCCAGGATGCCAAAGGCGTTCTCCACCACCCGCCTTGCCCTTGACAGATCCTCTCTTCATGGATGAGGAGTCTGGAAGTGTAGGGCTTCATGAGGTAGGTTGTGAGGGAGAAGGCGTCATCCCCCACGATGAAGTAGGGCACATCTTGCATGTCGTTGGGCAGGGGGTCTGGATCTGGGAAGCCCATGATAAGGTTGCGTTCCAGCTCCTCCTTGAGGTGACTGGCATTGTATACCTGGGCATCTGAAGGTGACCCATTGCCTGAAGCATCGATGTACATGAAGTTGTAGTCAGCATCGACCATGGCGAAGAGGATGATGCTGAAGAAGCCCTTGTAGTTGAAATAAGTGGACCCCGACTTGGCTGGAGCTTTGCAGGCCACGTGCTTCCATGGCTCCAACGGTGTGTGGGAAGTTCCACCTCTGATACCACTGTTCTGCAAATTTCTTCCACCCTTCTTCAGTGGAGGGGAACTGGAGGAGCTCCTCCACATATTCTTCGATGATGGCCTGTACCACTTCTCTGACCACAATACTGATGGTGTTGTGTGGCACCCTCCAGCCGTACTGCATGCTCCTGTACGTGATCCCGGAGGCCAGGTGGCGCAGAGTCAGTGCCACCTTCCGCCCAGGGTCCAGGCTGGGCTGGAAGTTGGTGTTTGCCTTGGTCAACCTGGGTCTCAGCCGCTCCACAACTACGTCAAACATGGCTGGAGGCATCCTCATGAAGTTCTGGAATGCACGAGGGTCTTCGTTCCTCAGCTCCACCATCAGCTTGTTGTACACTCTGTACTCTGCTTTTCTCGCGATCCATCTTCAGACCTAGACGCTTCTTGGCCGCCTCCTTTTCTTCCCGTAGAACAGTTGAAAGAGCCTGTAGATGGCTTCGCACTGTTGCAGAATGATGGTGGCTACCAAAAGGACAGTGTTACGATCCATGGTGGAGATGACTGGATGCTGTGGAAGAGCAAGAGGCAGATGAAGGCTGCAGAGGTCTGCATAGCAGGGCTGCTGGACTGGAAGTGAGATCCAGGTGAGTTGCTCCCCCTTTTTATAGGCAATATAGGTTTTCCCCTGTGTGTCCTTTTGCATCCTCTAGGCATCCTCTACACATCCTTAATATCCTAGATAGGTCCCCTCTGTGCACGTTTTTTCTGTTTTAAATGGTTTGTTTGCGAGCTGCATCCGCTTTCATCCTTTCTTCGTCCATGCTACTAACGCTGCACATCCGTTCCGCGTCCGTTCCGCTTCCTCCCTGTGTCTGCTTTCCGCTGGAGCGGATTTGAGTTGCGCAGATGCGCAGTGGATGCCTGGCAGATGTAGCGGATGCGTAACGGATGACGACGGATGCCGAATGAATGTTCCCCGTATGCGTAGCGGATGCAGAACGGACGCATTGGATACATTTTCCACTCAGAAAGTTTTGAGCAGCTCAAAACTTTTTGAGCAGATGGAACCTCAGTCGACGGATGCTGGATGGATAGAGAGGAAGAAAAATGGATGCAGTGAGTACAGAACGGATGCATTGCATTAACCAACGGATGGCAATTGTTTCTCTCTGTTTTACATCCTCTTTCCATCCGTTGGTGCAGTGTGACATGGGCTTTAGGCTTTAAATCCTAACAGCATAAGAATCCATAGAGCCAGAAGTCTCTACACTAGTCTCTGGGTTTTGGACTTGCAGACTGTGAAAAGAGATTTTTAGACAGAGTCCAACATATAGTGGCAGTTTGTAAGATGTTCGCAGAAACAGCATATACTGAACTGTGCAACCAAATACATACATTGTGCATAGAACATGCACTAGACTTTTCTGTCTAGATTAGAGATATAAAAGGTTGTGGAAAATAAGAGGGCTAAGATTCTCTGGGATTTCCAGACAGGTAGGTACTGACTAATCAACCAGACATTGTGGTGATAGACAGTGGTGGTAATAAATGTAGTGGTGCCAAGTGACATCAACATCAGGGGAAAAATATGAGAAACTAGAGAGGTGCCAGGGCCTAACTTGGAAAATATATGGAAAATTAGGAGCACTCATGGCTGTGACACCTCAGGTCCCAGGAACAACATCAAAGCTGTCAATCCAGAAGAGCAGTGTTAGGAACAGTTAGGATCCTGCACAGAACTCTCAAACCCCCAGGCCTCTGGTATAGGAGCCAAAATTGAGAAAAACAGATAAGGGTCAGAAGGGAATTTTATATCTCTGTCTCTACCTCTATCATCTCTATCTCTCTTTCTCTCTCTTTATATGTCTGTCTCTGTCTCTCATCTTCAAAATGCAAGTGTAGAAAATAATCATTTTAAATGAGAAATCATTTTTTCATTTCATTAGCCAGCTCTCCAAGTCAGAAAATCATTTAAAAGCAGTTTATTAGTACCCTAGTAAAATGGGATCTCTCTATGAGAAGGGAGAACCCTGAGGCCCATTTTACATTCCTTTTTATAGCTAACACAACAACAAAAAATTCAAGAGGAAAGTTGAACAGGAGAAAACTAACTCTCCTTTGCCAAATAAATCAATTACAAAAGGTAGTTGATATTAAGAAACGTTTTCTTATCAGAAGGTAGTCCCCAGCCATCTTTCTGTAACTTATCTTTTCAGTTTAGAAATGTACAGCAATAGGACAAAAGTTTTCCTACATTCCAGTCTATAATGAAACTGAACATAACTTCAAAAGAGATAAAAATATAATATTGGCATAACTAACATTAAACGGGGGATAAATACTGGGTAACATAAACCAATATGAATTTATGATGATTGAATTATATAATTTGTTAAATTCTGCAAATATGACTATTAAGAGAATATGCATATCAAAAGAAATAATATTAAGAATATAGAGATTGACATAAAGTAGCATATGAGAATATTGAATAATGAAAATTGATAATACATAGTAATACTAAATTAGATAAGAAGATTAATATTATGAATATAAACTATGATCATGTTTGTTCCAAAATGTTAAATGACCAGGAACCACACTGTTCACATGATGATGTATTTATAGAAATAAAAAATAAAAAATGTATTTAACTTCAAAAGAGAGAAAATAAGTCAAATTAAAACACAGAGTAACTATGTTAGTTAACAAGTTACAAAATCTATGTCATGTGCCCCTCATAATTAATATAAGGCCGTTATCATCAGTGCCTTACTCAATATGTAAGAAGTTACTAGCCCAAACTTCAGAAAAAGTGTTTGTGTGTATGTAGTAATATGATAAATATTTTTTCTTTTCCTCAGCTAAGTTTTCCTAGCTAAGAAAGAGAACTTTTAGTTGTTTTTTAGTTAATGGGTTCTGCTATTTTATCATTTCTGCATTGGAGACAAAAGAGTTACCTTTTCATATTTTTGAACAGGCACTTTATTACTCATCAAAGCTAAAGAGCCTGTCACAGAGGCTGATGGATGCAAAATGTATGTAAAAAGGACACAGCAGACGAGAAAATGTTCCATCCATTGTTATCTGCTCTCAAAAGTGCCCTGAATTTGCATAAGCAGAGCAGACAACAATGGAAAGGAACAGACGGGGAGAGGATGTAGTGAGAATGTAAAGCGGATGCTCCATGGAAGCCTAGCGGAAGGAAGCGGATGGAAGTGGATGGAACATCCGCAGGGCTTCCGGGGGAGAACACCGAAGCAGACGTGCAGCGGAAGGAGCGGATGCAGAGCAGATGCCGAGCGGACACAGCGGATGCATCACGGACGCCTAGCAGATGCCTAGCAGATGCCTAGTGGATGCAAAACATATACTGCACATGTGGGGAGGATGCATTGCATCAGCCCCGCGGATATAAAGGGAAGCAGCTCACAAGCAGGTCACCATTCAGAGGAAAGACCTGCTGCCAGACACAGCTCCAGCCAACAACCATGGGGAAGAAGAGGAAGCCTGTGCCATCTTCTGCCAGCCCTGGCAAGAAGGACAGGGCCACCATCCACCCCCTGGTCCTGATTCTGTTTCTGCTGGTGCTTACTCTGCTGGCACTGCTCCTGGTGCTGGTGCTTCTTCTGGTGCTTACTCTGATGGCGCTGCTCCTGGTCCTGCTGGTGCTCCTGGTGCTGCTGGTGGTGCTGGTGCTCCTGGTGCTGCTGGTGCTGCTGGTGTTGCTGGTGCTGCTGGTGCTGCTGGTGCTTACTCTGCTGCTGCTGATCCTGGTCCTGCTGGTCCTGCTGGTGCTTATTCTACTGCTGCTGATCCTGGTGCTGCTGGTGCTGCTGGTGCTGCTGGTCCTCCTGGTCCTGCTTTTGCTGCTGCTGTGGTTGCGGCTGCTGCTGGTGGTGGTGTGGAGGAGCAGCCCCTAGAAGCTCAAAGCCCTTCTGATGAGGACCCAGAAGGCCCTGCCAGAGGGAGGAAGAGGTAATCGCGTGATAGGAAGAGGAGGCAGTACTCCATCGAAGAGGAACATGAGGATGAGGTGCTGGAATGGCTGAGGGAGAACGAGTACCTACGGTGGAAGGAACACAGGCTCTATCGAGACACCAAGAGGAAGCAGGCTGCTTGGAGAGAGAAGGCGGAGAGTCTGAGCTACACTTCGGAGGTCCTCCTCGGGTGGTGGAAGCACATGCACACCTGGTACGGGAAGTTGCACCTCAAGAAGCCAGGCCACGGTCAAGCTCTCCGACCGGGAGACCTACGTGATGGCCAAGTGCAGCTTCTTGGAGGGTGAGATCCGCCACCGAGGAGTAGCCCCTCTCACAACCCTCTCTCTCAGGCAGCCCGCAGAGAGCCAGTCCTCTTCTGGCCAAGAGTCAGCTCCTGTGTCCAGGCAGGTTTCTGTGGAGCGTGCCATGATGGAGACCCCCCCGACAGCTGCACTCCCCATGGCAGAGCGGGTGGAGAACCCCCTGACGCAGTGGGAGCAAGGAGAGGGCACCACCAGAGACCAACCCACGTCCTCCCCCAGATCCACCTCCACAGAAAGCAGGCAGAGAGCCAGACCGGAGGGGCAGAGCCATACTATCCTGCTGGAGATCAGGGACACCATCAAAAGCAGCATAGATCTCCTCTCTTAGCTGGTACACACCAACATACCATCCTCAAACCGCAAGCCCTTCCTCACGTACATCAACCAGACCCTCCTGGACATGTCCGAATCACAGTACCAGGTGATAAAGGAGAGGATCACCGGTCTTCTTCACAACCCTCCAGACCCAGCTGCTCCCACCCAGTCTAGGTCTGCTCCTCCACCCCAGGTGATGTCACTGCCATTCCAAGGCTTTCCACAGGCCCTCACCTACCAAGGCTACAGCTACCAGGAGCTCCAGCAGCACAGGCAGCCCTTCCCAATCCAGGCACAGGTACATCGAACGCCACCGGTGCCACTGATGCCACTGACGCCACCGATGCCAGCCATGTCACAGATGCCATCGATGCCTCACCTTGCTCACCTGCAGACCAGACAGCCCCACTACACTCCTCCTTCCTCCACCCCACAGCCAAGCCCAGCCTCAGAACATCTGTCATCGGTCTTGGGACTGACACCCCATGTCATGGAGGAAGGGGCTCTCAACATCACAGGACTGAGCCAGCTCTCTGAGAGCATCCTCCACACACCGTCCCCTGTTGTCCTCTCGGGTCCAGCACCCCAATAGCGCCTCAGACTAGCACTCCAGCAGCAGCCACCTCCATAGCACCTGGACCCTTCACCCCTGAGACTATGGGCATGCCTCAGAGTGACTGAAAAGAGTGCCAGAGACTGGGTTGCTACCTGATGACTTTATCTTTGCTTGGGACACTTTACATGGGTCATTTTGCTTTTACAGTTTGTTATTAATAAAGATTACATTTGCTTCACACACTTGCTTTAGTTCTTTTAGTCAATAAAGTCTTGGTGGAAACTTTTAGAAATGGTTTAAGCCTTTCCATGCTTGTGGGATGGGTTAAGATAGCAGTGCGATGGGCAGGGATACTTTTGGGATGGGTAATAGCTGTGGGATGGGCAGAGATACCTGTGGGATGGGTAATAGCTGTGGGATGGGCAGGGATACCTTTGGTATGGGTAATAGCTGTGGGATGGGTTAGGATACCTGTGGGATGGGTAATAGCTGTGGGATAGATAAACCTCCAGTGCAAGCAGAGTGGGACTCTACGGTCCACCTTCCCAGGTGCCACACATATGGACCTTTATTATCAATAACAATTTAATCATTGATCCACACATTTCAACATAAACACAACTCTTTATTAAATGCCCTTCATTGTAGGGCCACTCAACATACATGGCACAATCTCATCAGTGTGATGAGACAGGCTGAAGGAAGCATCCATTAAGCATCTATCATCCTGTCTTGCCACTCCACTGCTCCAGCTGGGGAGTTGCACCAGTGTTTCAGGAGGTTGCGCTGTTTCTTCCCTTCACGTGAAGCTCTGTTGGGGCCTTGCACATCCACAGTGTCTATCAGGTTTCACCCTTGCCTCCATTCCCCAGGCTCCATGTCCTCATTGCCTTGTTGGAGGTCCACGAGCCTGTTCTGCAACACTGGGTAGCGGGTGCGCATGAGATTGTGCAGGATGCAGCAAGCTTCTACGATCCTCCTCACGGTCTGTGGGCAATGCTGCATGGTGGTGAGAAGTACCTGGAACCTGTTGGCCAGGATGCCAAAGGCATTCTCCATGACCCACCTTGCCCTGGCCAGCCTGTAGTTGAAGATCCTCTCTTCACGGGTGAGGCATCTGCAAGTGTAGGGCTTCATGAGGTAGGTTCTGAGGGAGAAGGTGTCATCCCCCATGATGAAGTAGGGCACATTTTGTCTGTCATTGGGCAGGGGGTCTGGATCTGGGAAGCCCATGATAAGGTTGCATTCCAGCCCCTCCTTGAGATGACTGGCGTTGTATACCTGGGCATCTGAAGATGAGCCGTTGCCTGAAGCATTGATATACATGAACTTGTTGTCAGCATCGACCATGGCAAAGAGGATGATGCTGAAGAAGCCCCTGTAGTTGTGATAAGTGGACCCTGACTTTGCTGGAGCTTTGCAGGCCATGTGCTTCCCATCTATGGCTCCAACGGTGTGGGGAAAGTTCCACCTCTGATACCACTGTTCTGCAAATTTCTTCCACCCTTCTTCAGTGGAGGGGAACTGGAGGAGCTCCTCCACATATTCTTCTATGATGGCCCGCACAACTTCTCTGACCACAATGCTGATGGTGTTGTGTGGCTCCCTCCAGCCATACGGCATGCTCCTTTACGTGGTCCCGGAGGCCAGGTGGCGCAAAGTCCGTGTCACCTTCAGCCCAGGGTCCAGGCTGGGATGGAAGTTGGTGCTCGGCTTGGTCAACCTGGGTCTCAGCCACTCCAAACTTCGTCAAACATGGCTGGCGGCATCCTCATGAAGTTCTGGAATGCACGAGGGTCTTCGTTCCTCAGTCCACCATCAACTTGTGATACAGTGATCACAAGCGATCCCTCTTTGGACCCAGACACTTCTTGGCCTCCTCCTTTTCTTCACGTAGAACAGGTGAAAGAGCCTGTAGATGGCTTCGCACTGTTGTAGAACGATGGTGGCTACCAAAAGGAGTGTGTGATGATCCATGGTGGAGATGACTGGATGCTGTGGAAGAGCAAGAGCAAGAGGAAGGCTGAAGAGGTCTGCACAGCAGGGCTGCTGGACTGAAAGTGAGATCCAGGTGAGTTCCTCCCCCTTTTTATAGGAAATATAGGTTTTCCGCTAGGTGTCCTTTTGCATCCTCTAGACATCCTGCAGACATCCTAAATATCCGAGATACGTCTCTTATGCAAACGTTTTTTCCGTTTTAATGCTTTGTATGCCAGCTGCATCCACTTTCATCCTTTCTCCATCCATGCTACTAACGCTGCGTGTCCGTTCCACATCTGTTTTGCTTCCTCCCTGTGTACGTTTTCCGCTGGAGCAGATGCAAGTTGCGCGGATGCACAGCAGATGCCTAGCAGATATAGCGGATGCGTAACGGATGACAACGGACGTCTAACAGAGGTTCCCCGTATGCGTAGCGGATGCAGAATGGACGCGTTGGAATACATTTTCCGCTCAAAAAGTTTTGTGCAGCTCAAAACTTTTTGAGCGGATGAAATGTCAGTAGACGGATGCTGGATGGATAGAGAGGATGAAAAATGAATGCAGTGAGTACAAAACGGAAGCATCGTGTTAACCAACGGATGGCAAGCGTTTCTCTCCGTTTTACATCCTCTTTGCATCCTTTGATGCTGTGTGACAGGGGCTTAAGTCACTGTGCTACTTCAATAAAAATAAAACCTGTGAACTTAGAAGCTTTTACCCATTTGAGTTATTCTTTCCTATGAAAAATGATGAATGAACTGTTGGAATTAGCCTAAAAGAAAGAAAAGTGTTTCAGCCTAAACCCAAAAGAACACATGGAACAATATTAGAAAAGAATAATTCTTTCTAACCATAGCAGGAAAACATGTCTGGAGGCTTCAGAAAATAGTTTTTCTTCTCTCTCTCTCTCTCTCTCTCTCTCTCTCTCTCCCCTCCCTCCCTCCCTCCCTCCCTCCCTCCCCTCTCTCTCTGCAACAGGGCATCTAAGCAATGCTGCTAAGAGACTAAAAGGATTTTTTCACAACTACATGAATTAATAATTTCTAAAAGTTTTCAAACTTTACCATCATCAGCTGTTTATTAGCATAGTGCATTTCTTCTTTCATTTCTGTTTGGTGCTTCTTCCTGCTTCTTGCAAAACACCTGTCTTCCTGTGATTTCAGCTCCAGGCACATGTCTCGGTCACGTTTCCAGCTAGGTGAATAGGTGTGATGTGGAACACAGTGTGGAACATCAATAGTGTAACACATTTTGATAGAATAATTCATCAAACAGAACTTCTAAAGTTCTGTTTTTTACAAGAAGTTACATTATAATCACATTTCCTCTTTCAAAGAGGAAATGTCCATATATAAGCCATTTGTCTATTTACAAATGTCCATTTGTAATTCCATCTGACCAAGTTACTTTTTAAAAAGTATTAAGTTAAAGAAAGTATATTTTAATAAAATTTAACAATAACTTATTAAAATGTTGTGCAATGTTTCACAGTTAACAAAAAAATGTGCTTTAGAAAGCACAACATAGTTAAGTAGCACCAGTCAATAACTACTCAAGATAGATGACCTTTGCCTGAGGTATAATCAAAATCATGACTGGTAGGAGAGGAACTGGATTTGAATCCTTTTTATTTCAGTGTATTCTTAGATCCTTTCTGTCAAGTTGCTACAACCGCCTCAAAATATATATGTATGCCACATTTCTGTATGTATAATTAGCAGTGGTATATCTAAACTTTGTCAAGGACCTTGGTGTACTCATTTCTAATGATCTAAGTGCTAGAGCCCACTGTAACTATATAGCCAAAAAAGCCTTAAGAGTTGTTAACATAATCCTGCATAGCTTTTTCTTCAGCAATATCACACAATTAACTAGAGCATACAAAACATTTGATAGACCAATACTTGAACACAACTCATCAGTCTGGAACCAGCATTATGTATCTGATATTAATAAAGTCGATAAAGTCCAGAAATATTTCTCCACTCCTCTACTCGTTGCAGAATACCTTATGCCACCAGACTTGAAATTTTAGACTGAGACAACCTAGAACTACGCCAGCTTAGGTCCGAACTAAGTATAGTACATAAAATTATATATTGCAATGTCCTACCTGTCAATGAATACTTCAGTTAAACCATAACAATATAAGAGCGCACAATAGATATAAACTCAAGGTAAACCACACCAAACTTGATTGCAGGAAATACGACTCCAGCAACAGAGTGGTCAGTGTCTGGAATACTCTACCTGACTCTGTGGTTTCTTCCCCAAACCCCAAAAACTTTAACCTCAGACTATCTACTATTGACCTCACCCCTTTCCAGATGGCCCTGCCAGAGGGAGGAAGAGGTATACGCGAGAACAGGAGAGGAGGCAATACTCCATCGAAGAGGAACATGAGGATGAGGTGCTCGAATGGCTGAGGGAGAACGAGTACTTACAGTGGAAGGAACACAGGCTCTATCGAGACACCAAGAGGAAGCAGGCTGCTTGGAGAGAGAAGGCGGAGAGCCTGAGCTACACTTCGGAGGTCCTCCTCGGGTGGTGAAAGCACATGCACACCTGGTACGGGAAGCTGCACCTCAAGAAGTCTGGCCAGGCCACGGTCAAGCTCTCCGACCGGGAGACCTACATGATGGCCAAGTGCAGCTTCTTGGCGGGTGAGATCTGCCACCGAGGAGCAGCCACTCTCACAACCCTCTCTCTCAAGCAGCCCGCAGAGAGCCAGTCCTCTTCTGGCCAAGAGTCAGCTCCTGTGTCCAGGCAGGTATCTGTGGAGCGTGCCACGATGGAGACCCCCCCCGACAGCTGCACTCCCCGTGGTGGAGCGCGTGGAGGATCCCCTGACGCAGTGGGAACAAGGAGAGGGCACTTCCACCAGAGGCCAACCCACATCCATCCCCAGCTCCACCTCCACAGAAAGCAGGCAGAGAGCCAGACCGGAGGGGCAGAGCCACACTGTCCTGCTGGAAATCAGGGACACCATCAAAAGCAGCATAAATCTCCTCTCTCAGTTGGTACACACCAACATACCATCCTCAAACCGAAAGCCCTTCCTCACCTACGTCAACCAGACCCTCATAGACATGTCCGAATCACAGTACAAGGTGATAAAGGAGAGGGTCACCGGTCTTCTGCACAACCCTCCGGACCTAGCTAAACCTGCTCCGACCCAGTCCAGGTCTGCTCCTCCACCCCAGGTGATGTCACAGCCCTTCCAAGGGTTTCCATAGGCCCTCACCTACCAAGGCTACGGCTACCAGGAGTTCCAGCATCACAGGCAGCCCTTCCCAGTCCAACCACAGGTTCATCGAACGCCACCGATGCCATTGATCCCACCGGTGCCACCGACGTCACAGATGAAACACACGCCACAGATGCCACCCATGCCACAGATGCCACCGACGCCTCACCTCACTCACCTGCAGACCAGACAGCCCCACTACACTCCTCCTTCCTCCACCCCACAGCCAAGTCCGGCCTCAGAACATCTGTTTATCTTTGCTTCACACACTTGGTTCATTTTTTGGTGGAAGTCACCAAGTCTTGGTGGAAACTTTTAGAAATGGTTTAAGCCTTTGCATGCTTGTGGGATGGGTTAGGATAGCAGTGGGATGGGCAGGGATACCTGTGGTATGGGTAATAGCTGAGGGATGGGTTAGGATAGCAGTGGGATAGATAAACCTCCAGTGCAAGCATAGTGGGACTGTATGGTCCACCCTCCCAGGTGCCACACCTATGGCCCTTTATTATCAATAACAATTTAATCATTGATCCACATATTTCAACATAAACACAACACTTTATTAAATGCCCTGTTCATTGTAGGGCCACTCAACATACATGGCACAATCTCATCAGTGTGATGAGACAGGCTGAAGGAAGCATCCATTAAGCATCTACCATCCTGTCTTGCCACTCCACTGCTCCAGCTGGGGAGTTGCACCAGTGTTTCAGGAGGTTGCGCTGCTTCTTCCCTTCACATGAAGCTCTGTTGGGGCCTGGCACATCCACAGTCTCTATCAGGTTTCGCCCTTGTCTCCATTCACCAGGCTCCATGTCCCCATTGCCTTTTTGGTGGTCCACGAGCCTGTTCTGCAGCATTGGGTAACGGGTGCACATGAGATTGTGCAGGATGCAGCAAGCTTCCACGATGTTTCTCAAAGTCCCTGAGCGATGCTGCATGGTGGTGAGAAGTACCTGGAACCTGTTGGCCAGGACGCCAAAGTCGTTCTCCACCATCCGCCTTGCCCTCGATGGCCTGTAGTTGAAGATCCTCTCTTCATGGGTGAGGCATCTGGAAGTGTATGGCTTCATGAGGTAGGTTCTGAGGGAGAAGGCATCATCCCCCAAGATGAAGTAGGGCATATCTTGTGTGTCATTGGGCAGGGGGTCTGGATCTGGGAAGCCCATGATGAGATTCCATTCCAGCCCCTCCTTGAGGTGACTGGCGTTGTATACCTGGGCATCTGAAGGTGACCCATTGCCTGAAGCATCGATGTACATGAACTTGTAGTCAGCATCGACCATGGCAAAGAGGATGATGCTGAAAAAGCCCTTGTTGTTGTGATAAGTGGACCCTGAGTTGGCTGGAGCTTTGCAGGCCACGTGTTTCCCATATATGGCTCCAATGGTGTGGGGGAAGTTCCACTTCTGATACCACT
The DNA here is from genome assembly GCA_015471245.1 of Laticauda colubrina. Taxonomy (NCBI): domain Eukaryota; kingdom Metazoa; phylum Chordata; class Lepidosauria; order Squamata; family Elapidae; genus Laticauda; species Laticauda colubrina. The sequence goes on along the minus strand of BLBF01000044.1, from coordinate 24,709,272 downwards.
GCTCTGCAACTTTCTTCCAGCCTTCTTCAGTGGAGGGGCACTGGGGGAGCTCCTCCAGGTATTCTTCGATGATGGCCTGCACCATTTCTCTGACCACAATGCTGATGGTGTTGTGTGGCACCCTCCAGGCGGACTACATGTTCCTGTACGTGGTCCCAGAGGCTAGGTGGCACAGAGTCCGTGCCACCTTCAGCCCATGTTCCAGGCTGGGCCGGAAGTTGGTGTTTTCCTTGGTCAACCTGGGTCTCAGCCACTCCACAACTTCCTCAAACATGGCTGGCAGCATCCCCATGAAATTCTGGAATGCACAAAGGTCTTCGTTCCTCAGCTCCACCATCAGCTTGTAATACAGTCCGTACTCGGCTCTTCTCGCGATCCATCTTTGGACCCAGACACTTCTTGGACGCCTCCTTTTCTTCACGTAGAACAGGTGAAAGAGCCTGTAGAGGGCTTCGCACTGTTGTAGAACGATGGTGGCTACCAAAAGTAGTGTGTGACGATCCATACTGGAGATGACTGGATGCTGTGGAAGAGCAAGAGCAAGATGAAAGCTGAAGAAGTCTGTACCGCAGGGCTGCTGGACTGAAAGTGAGATCCATGTGATTTCCTCCCTCTTTTTATAGGAAATATAGGTTTTTCCTCTAGGTGTCCTTTTGCATCCTCTAGGCATCCTGCAAACATTCTAAATATCCAAGATACGTCCCCTATACGAACGTTTTTTTCTGTTTTAATGCTTTGTGTGCGAGCTGCATCCGCTTTCATCCTTTCTCTGTCCATGCTACTCACACTGCGTGTCCGTTCCGCGTCCATTTCGCTTCCTCCCTGTGTCAGTTTTCCGCTGGAGTGGATGTGAGTTGCGTGGATGTGCAGCGGATGCCTAGCGGATATAGCAGATGCGTAACGTATGACTACGGACATATAATGGATGTTCCCCGTATGCGTAGCAGATGCAGAATGGATGCGTTGGATACATTTTCTGCTCAAAAAGTTTTGTGCAGCTCAAAACTTTTTGACGGGATGAAATGTCAGTAGACAGATGCTGGACAGATAGAGAGTATAAAAAACTGACGCAGTGAGTACAGGACGCATGCATCACGTTAACCAACGGATGGCAAGTGTTTCTCTCCATTTTACATCCTCTTTCCATCCGTTGGTGCTCTGTGACAGGGGCTTAAGTTGAGGATTACCTATATATGGAAGTGAATATAGCATATAATCAGTAATTTTGTGTCACTATAAACTGTCTCAAAGCTTACTAAAGGAAAGTATATTTAGGAAACATTTTGTGTTTGATTGTTTATATGCTACTCAGATTTGCTTTTTGTGAGATTTGAGATTAAAAAAATTTATTTATAAATAAATGATGCTTACTGTGGTTTAGAACAGCGTTCACCAACCAGTGGGTTGCGGCTTACTGGTGGGCTGCGAGAAAATTTTGGTGGACTACAGCATGCTGAAGCGGGGAGGCGGGACAATCCTTCAGTCTCCTGTGTTGTAGCTGCTGCCTCCTGCCTCAGTGCATCAAGGAGGCCGAGCAGCAGTGGGAAGAGCGCGGACTTCCTGAGCCACAGGAAGCAACTGCCCTCAGTTGCAAGCGGGATGCTCTACCCCCTCTTCCTCCTCGCCAGAAGTGCTCACATGCTCAGCAGGAAGGAGGCAGCTTGTTGGGGGCCAAAAGGGTAGTGAACACTTTGCATGTGAGTGCTTCTGTTGAGGAGGAAGAGAAGCTCCTGGGGGAGCACAGGAGATCATACCCTCCCCTCGCAGGCCAGGAAACACTCGGGAAGAGCTCTGATGCTGCGATCTCCCACACCCCTGCGCTCTTCCTCTTCTCTTCCTCCTTGCCAGAAGTACTCACATACTCAGAGGGAAGGAAGAGGCTTGTCAGGGGCCAGGGGGGTGGAAAGCACTTTGCATGTGAGTGCTTCTGTTGTAGAGGAAGAGAAGATTCTAGGGGAGGGGGTTGAGCCTCCCACTTGCAACATCTTCCCTTGAGGGCATTGCTGGCAGCCACTCAACCTTCTCGATGCACGGAGGAAAGAAGCAGGAGGTGACACCAATTCAGAAGATCCTTTCCCCTCACCCCCACCCCCTCACAGGCCAGGCCTATGCATCGGAGTCAGTTTCCTTGTCCCTCTTGGCACTCTGCTCTGCTGTCCCCGCCAAGGCCCCAGCCATCGCTGCCCAGGGAAAACACAGTAAAAGCTAGCAGAAACACAGCTCTTGCTGGTGTGAAAGAGCTCAGATAGAGGAAGGCACAGGCAAGAGAAGACAGAAGCTGCTGCCTTTGAAAAGTGCTTTCTGTTGCCTGTGCCTTCTGATCTCTGCTCTTTCACCCCAGCTAGAGCTGTTTCTGATCAATTTCTTTTCCTGGGTGTGTGGGCAGCAGAGATGTCAGAACTGCTCTCACCCCCTCAGCAAGCCAGGCCAGGAGAAACACAAAGAATTGCAGGTTAATGCCAGAGAAAGGTATGTTGGAAATGCCAACAGACGTTTCCAGGATGGTCTCCTCTGTCCCGAAGTAGGATTGACTGGTGGGAAGGGAGCAGGGAACAGGGAAGGAGGGAAGGAGAAGCCCAGCTGGTTTTCCTTTGGCATGGGGAAGGTGGATAGACCAATGCATAGACCAAAAGAGTGCCGAGGAAGACTTATGTGTGTATGTATGTATGTATGTATGTATGTATATATGTGTATGTGTATACATACACACACACACGCACACACATATATATATGTGTGTGTGGATATTTGTGTGTGTGTGTGTGTGTGTATTTATATTTGTTTTTTAAAGTTTTCACGGGAACTTACATGTGTGCTGTTCAGCTTCCTTCGGGTATTATCCCACGTCATTGTAGTGCTTTTAAAGTTGTAGCAATGTTTCAGCAGAATCTCATCTGCCATCATGAGGCTTCTGTACTGAGTTTGTATGTGGGTCAGGCTATCACAGCCATTTAGTTTTAAATTTGAGGCTAGCCTATTACTGTGCGAGGATGTTTTTTTTTCTACATCCTGATTGGTTGGGAGTCTTTGTCTGTGTTTATTGGACTTGGAGTTTGTTTGATTGGTGTTTCTGGTTTCTTCTGTCTGTTTTGTGGCTTTGATTGGCTGGCAGCACTGTGTTCCTGTATTGGAGGCTTTCAGTGCAGCTTGGCTTCGCGTGAAAGGACGGCTATTATCTATTAGGAAGCTAGGTTTCATCTGGGTGCCTGGTTGGGGTGTGTTTGAGCTGGAGGTATCAGGGGGAGTCTGTTTGTGCCCAGGTGTTTGCCTGGCTTGTGGTGTGGAGATCTTTCTATTTGAGAGTGCAGGCTTCCAAATGATTGACAGTCTGGTGGAATCATCTCTTCATTTCAGCTTTCAGGTCTTTTTTCAATCTCTATGGCTTCTCTGATGATTCTGTGGCTAGGGTTTTCTATAGTGGCTAGGGTTGGTGCCATTGAAGTTGATGTTGTGACCTGTGGTTTTCATGTGTTGGATTAGTGAGGAGGTGTGTTCCAGCTTTTTTACTGCATTTTTGTGTTCATCCAGGTGGGTACTTATTCTTCTATTGGTCTGTCCAATGTATGTGGCCGGGCATGATGCACAGGGAACTTCGTATATGCCTTGGTTTTCCAGGTCAATTTTGTCTTTGGGGTTCCTCAGGATGGCTGCTATTTTTTTGTCTGTTTTGAAGGCAGTCTTGATGTGATGCCTGTGTAGTATCTTACTGATTTTGTCTGTAGTACCTCTTATGTAGGGCAGGACAGCTGTTCTATAGGTCTGTTGATCTTCTAGGTATCTATTCTGTCTTAGTGTGTTTTTATGGATCAAGCTAGTGATTTTGTTTTTGTGGAAGTCGTTGGATGCCAGTACTTTAGTCAGGGTGCATAGTTCAGTCTTTATATGTGTCTTGTCTGCCAGGTGTTTGGTTCTGGTGATTAGTGTTTTGGCCACGGAATTTATCTGTGCTGGGTGGTGGTGGGAGTGGGCGTTGAGGTAACGGTTGGTGTGTGTTTTCTTCTGGTATACGGTATGTCCTAATGTGTCATCTGTTCTTTTGTAGATTAGTACATCTAGGAATGGTAGTTGTTTGTTTATTTCCATTTCCGTGGTGAACTTGATTTTGGGGTGTGTACTGTTTAGGTGTGTTAGGAAATTGTTTAGGTTTTCTTTTCCATGGGG
>BLBF01000044.1:24676608-24695111 GCA_015471245.1 Laticauda colubrina | reverse complement strand
TATATTAAATATATTAGCTTTTTTAAAAAAAATGTATTAGTGGTCCTTAGGATTTAAAAGTATGAGTTTGGTGGTCCTTGAGGTCAAAAAGGTTGGTGACCCTTGGTTTAAGAAGGTAACTTTATTCTCCCTGTCAATTCACAATTTGGGTGTATGTATATATCAATAATTCCTGACCACTACATATACCTTTTTATTGAATCAGTTTAATATCCAAAAGCATCAGAACACTCAAGAATACTTCTTTGGTGTCAACCAAGTTCCCTGTCCAATCTGTCTTTTTGATGTTTCTTTTAATTTGTTTACTTAAATGAGAAGATGTAATCTTAAATTATTTTATGAATAAGGAAAACCTCTCCTAGCAGATGTCCAAAAGTGTCCAAAAGTATCAAATATTCAAATATGCTATCAATCCTATATAAACAAGTTATCCAACCTATAATTACATCATGGCTGTATTGTTGTCTTGCTCTGTATTTTAATTTAAAATATATTGTATATACTTCAGTTGATTTAAAATAGAACAGCAGACTTTAATTAGGACTGTGTGATTTATTCACTGCCAGATTTAAACAATATATATACCTTAGCACTAAAATATACTTACTATTTATAACAAATAAACAGCCATTGTATGACTATCAAGTCCTGATGTACTTCAATTCAGTGTCTATTGGTAGCTTCTGTCTTATCTGCATTTTCAGGTAAACGTCAAAATTTTTACTTAACTAGGTGCTTTCTGCCTTAAGATTGAACAGGGGCCTTTAATTACAATTAAAAAGCAGACATTCAAAATCCATTTACCTTTGAAGAAATTTAGAAAACTCTTTAAATTTTGCCATCATCTGAAATGGAACAAAAGATAGTGTAAAGCAACACAATAATCTAGTATCTTGGTCCTAATGATTGTGACAGCAGCTCTTTTTCACTTAACAGTGTTATAAGTGAACTTTTTTTAACTTTTCTATAATGTGAAATTCATTATTTCAATTGAACAGCTGAATCACTTTACTTGCTATTTAGCTATGGTGCAAGAGGACTTACAGTAAAGGTGATTTTACTATAAGAATTTTTAACCTTGGATCAGGGGTGGGATTCTCCCTGGTCAGTCTGGTTCTATAGAACTAGTTGTTATGCCTAGTTCGGAGAACTGGCAAACTGCACCACTGGCGGGCCTCTCCCCTCCCCACCTGGCCCATTCACTCCTTACCATCCAACTTGCCTGTGTTAGCCTAATTTTTGATAAGTTGCTATTTTCCCTTTTATTTTCTGATCATCAGCTGTTCCTACTATCAGCTGTGCCAGGAGATTTAGACTGGCTAGAAAACAGGAAATTGTAGGATTTCTTGCTTTCTAGCTAATCTAAAAGCAGAGCTGAACCTTCCTTTGGATAGAAGCTAAAAATAGAAGCTTCTATTTTTAGTGTAAATAGGTAGCAGATTGCAGAATGGTAGATCTCTAAGTGAATCTGTGATACTGGGAGCAACTCAATCTGCCTGCCCGCTTTGCCTGATTTGAGTAAAAGTTGCTCTTTTTTTAATAAAAAAATTATATTTACATAAATATTTACAATATTTGCATACAAGCCATGCCCACCCAGTCACATGACCACCAAGCCACACCCACAAATTAGGCCACACCCACAGAACTGGTTGTTAAGAAATTTGAATCCTATTCTTGCCTTGGAGAATAAACTACTTCTATTGATGAGCATCTTAATTTTCTATGCCCTTCTCTGCTTCTTTTCTTTTCTCCTTCCACACACAATAATACACAAAATGCAGCACTATGTTATCAAAGTTATGCCTTTTTTTTTCAGTTCAAAATATTTCAAATTAGCAGTAACTATCCTAAATTCAAAATTGTTTAGTCTAATCATTTATCAAAATAACCCAATTTTTACTTTAAAATATTTGTAATGGCAGGAAAAAGTCTTTTCAACTAGTTAAAATATATATTTTAAGCTGCTTTGAACTTTCAAGCTCATTTTACTGTCTTTTCACACATCCTTAAAACTGAGTTTGAAACTCCTGCACAGCTAGGCCAATTCTTTTTAAAATAACTTGCTAACTGGATGCTAAATTTTGTGCACTCTTGGTATGAGCTCGAAGAATGCAAGAAGACCCCCTTTCTGAGGGAGATGGGTGGCTTAGAAATATGAAATGCAAATTAAAAATAATATATTCTTAATGTTTTGAGGTTAGTTAAATGAATAATATTTTTCAAACTTGAGGAATATGAAAGTGTTCTCCATAACACTCATAATGCTGCTGAGAAGCATTGTTCTTTCTTCCTATGTTTGGAGACAGAAGGATTAGACATAACTGATCATATTTCATGGCTGGCTTAGTTTAAAGCAAATATTTTTCATTTTTTCTTATGGAGAAATGACCAGAATGCAGGGGTCATTTTAAAGCCCAACCTTTTTGTTCCATTTTGATAACAAAGGTATGCAAGACCGGTGTTCCAACAAACAGCTCTTTATTTAAACAGTTCAGTGACTTGTAGCAGAACATTTGCCGAAGCCGCGGCAGCCCGTTTTATAGTGGCTGCTCGCGGCTTGCGGCCAATGACAGTTCTTTGAGAATTCCCACCGTCAGGCGGGCCAATTATAATGGTGCTTTATTGACCAATCCCAGTGCGGCCTGCTTGACCAATCAGATTTAATAATTTGTAGTCTTCTAGTTTCTATACACAACATTTTTGGCTTTCCTGGGTCCCACTGAGTGAAAATAAATTGTCTTATATATATCAAATATACAATATAGTTAATGTATATAAATCACTAATAATGTTAAATGTTTATGAGCTTGTGGAGTTTACATTAGTTGCAGTCCAGGGCTGCATATGGCCTGAAAAATGGGTTGGACATACCTGATTTAAAGGCTACCAAATAGTTCCATGGTTAGCTTTGTAAGGATAACTTAGGAACCCTACTTATATGATCTACCTCCACTAAAGTTAATGAAAATTGAAAGTGAGTTAAAATATAAAATAAGATCTATAATTTGTCTGGAATATTCACAAAAAAACCAAATTATTACTCATTTACTAGCAATAATTATTTTTTTAATTTCATATGCAAGCCTATGTTAGATTTAATTGCAAGAATCTCAGGGCTGTACATCTTTAAGAATTAAATAGTTTAATTAAGCATATTGATAATACTTGTTGGGGTGTTATGATTAACTATGTAATATGCAATACATTAAATATAAATTTTACACATCAAAAGACAGGTAATCTTAGTAAAATTGTAATTTTATAGCAGAATTTGATTCAGGGAGCACATTTAAATTTCATTTTTTCATCATAATTTGAATTTGTAATATTATATTCATCATTCCATACATGAAAAAATTATTATTCATATTATTTTTAGGAACTAAGATAAACTGACATAACTCCTTCCTAATAGTATATATGGGAAAAACTTCTAGCAAGTTGTTTAGTCTAGCTATAAAAGTGGCCCAGACTCCTGAATCCAGAATGCTGATAAAATCTGGTTACTCCCTAAATGATATTATCCTTCTCCTCGTTGCTACATTCCAACTGAATGTGAGAATGGGATCAAATTTACATGATTGTATCACATACTACTAATTCCTTATGAAGTTGCATGCATTGAAAAGAAGGTTTTAAAATAATCAGCATAAACTAATAACTCTCTGTAAAAGTCATTTAAATATAATGTGTAATTGTTTTGAAAGTTCCTTCAGGCAAACTATAGGAATTACAAGATTTTTTTTAAAAAAAATAGATTACATTTCTCAGAAGAATCTGAATTTTACTTGGAGTGATCTTTTTAAAAATGTCCTAGAACTTCATTATATGTGAATAAAGTTTAATTTTAATTAATTATATTTTAATTAATTTTAATTAATATAGATCGTCCACATTTTCACACACATGATCAATATCCAGGGTTGATGTAGTTGAATTTCTAGCTTAGGCTTCCCAAGCAGGTAAAGACAGGGGGAGAAAAAGAAGACAAAATGCAGGAGTGGGAAAAACGGAAATAATGAAATGCTGGATTACATTAAAATTTAGCTTTGTTTAACTAAAGAAATTGAACTGAAAGCTAATTAGAAAATATTTATAGCTTTAGATAATATATTCAAACTGTATTCACTGGAATTTATAGCTTAGATAGATGAACAGGAATCTTTTTTGTTTCTTTTACTTTGTTTTTTTACTATATATGTTGCCTTTCTGGCTATCTTAATACAAGTACTAAACACCAATACAGTTTTTCTTTGTATTATTAGTCTCAGCATAGGTCCTACCTCTTCTTCCTTCAGTAATTTCTCACGTAAGGCAGCATGGGTAAGTGGCTTTTTCTGCTTGGAGGATGCCATGGAGCAATCAGTATATGATCCCTTTTTTTCTTCTCCTGACTGTTGTAGATTGTTTCTGTAGTTGCTATGACAGAGAGTTTTCAGAACTGTCAAAGAGAAGTACCCTCATTGGTTGATGCTGCTTGCTTAAGGAAGGGACCTCTCCATCCCTCCCTCCCTCTCTTTCTCTCCCTCAAGGAGAAGAGAATTCTACAGGAAAATTGTTTATGTTCTATGCATAATATAATGGATAAATTTTATTTATGTTCTCTGCCAAAGGAAAACTAACTGGATTATTAGATCAGTTTTATTTCTTTTTAAAAACTCTTATTCAAAGCTAACAAAACCTGAAGTAGTGTTTCAAAATCAGAAGCTTAATAAATTTATTTATTTACTCAAACTATATATTTGCCCATCACAATGCTATCGACTCTGGGTTTTAATTTATGGTTACACCAATTTCTGATTTCTAATAGAAATTACAAAACTACATTATATTTATTAAGATGAAATCTAAACTATGCCATCAACCCTGAGTTTGCTATATGTAAACTTCCAGCTAAACTAGAGTTATAGTGCTGAAATGATAAAACTCTGTCACTAAGGCAATACTGAGTGGTATTTCTTCCTAAAATATGTTTTCATTTTATTAATATACTTGCAAGAAGTTTCAGGATATTCTTTTGAACTTCCTATTTACCTCTATATGTTATCTTTCATGAGTATTCTTATAATTTTACTTTACAGAGGAAAACTTGTGATTTATCTGATCTTCTTAAAAACATCTCCCATTTTCTTTTTCTTGCTATTTTGTTCTATCCATCAGGCATTCCTGATCTATATTTTTCCCTAGAATTTTGTATTATTCTCTTCAGTCATTCATCTTTCTTATGGCCCAATATATTAATATGTCCTTTTCCTCTGTCTGTTATAATGTTTTGTTCTGAAAACCATTTAATTTTTCTTGTTTCAGTTTTGATGGGGCCCTTTATCATTTTCTAGATCATCTCAGTTCACTGTTTAATTTTTAAAAATGAATATTTGCCACCAATAATTCATGATGTGCTTCACAATCTGCATTTGGAAGTTACTTGGTTGACTGAATTATACTCCTCTATTCCATTTTCTATTTTGTGGCCAATTTGGTTTCAGTAGTGTTTTTTTTTTATATATATATATATATTTATTTTTACAACAAGAACAACAAATAAAAACCATCTTTCAGTAATACATTGTGTCATCTGTGTACATGTATCTTGTGCACATAGAAATATTTGTATACATTTCTCATTGAATTTACATTCATATGATATTCTAGTCAACATTATATATCATATTTTATCAATATTACAATATCATTAGGTTTTTTATTTCAATTACCATCTATCTTTAAGAGCAAATCCAACTCTTATGTTCATGTCATGACTTATTCAAAATAATCATTTGCAATATGTCATTATATCTAAATCCTTTAATTTTTTATTCTATGTTAGGAATGATAGTCACCTAACTGTTGAAACCAGGATAGTCATTTAATACTGTTGTATCTTAGAGAATGTTGTAACTGTGATTGACTAAGGCTCCTCTGATGGCCATAAGATGAAGCCAGAAACCTGGTTTGTTCTTTTCTTGCATTTCCTTGTTGCCTTTTGCCTGATTGTCGTTCTGCTTACATTGCTGAGTCTTGTAACTGTTAGCAAACTCCGTTTACTGAACTTTGTTTATGATACTGGACTTCGTTTTTGGATTATCCCTGGACTGATTGTATTGAATATTACCTGCTTTAACCATGTATGATTTGGAATGTTTGTTGGACTTTGTTTACCTGTTTACTGGAAGTAAAACCTACATTTTACTATTCAGTGTATCTCTGTGTTGGCTGTGTGTTATTCAACACCACTCTCACTACATTTCCCTAAGTGCACTCATTCTCTTAACGGGGAATACCTCAACACTGGTTATGGGCACAGAACATACCAGGCTCAGATAACTGAGAGTTAGTGTGAAAACACAGTACTGTATACAGATAGCTGTTTACTGTTTAATTGTGGGTTACTGTCCTGGTAAAGATGGCACAAGACCCGTCAACAAGTCTATCACTGATAACCTAGTTGGATGGAACAAATTATGTTTCCTGGTCTCTGAAGTGCAGTCTACTGCTGCATAGGGAAGGGTTATGGGCTGCAGTTCAGGATCCACCGGATGTAAATGATTGGGATCCAAATAATAAGGACAATGCCAAAAAGTTCGCTGACTTTAAATGGAACAACGAACAAGCTCTTTGTATAATTGGACTAACCCTGAGTAACCAGCAGCTAGTTCATATTCATGGGGAAGAGTCTGCTGCTAGGTATTCGGAGAATTTGAGGAGGATTTATGTTCGTGACAGTGTAGGTGCATGCATACATCTTACACGTAAACTGTTTGGAGCACATCTTCTGAAAGGAGATATGTTAGCTCATTTGAACCTTATGAAAACAATTTTTCAAGAGCTACATGAAAAGGAACTGATTTTTTCAGAGCTGTATCAAGTGTACATCATTCTTTCCTCATTGGATGAAAGTTATGATGATTACGTATCTTCACTGGAAGTCCCTACCAGAAATGAACTGACATTGATTGAAATCACTGGATGATTATAAGAAAAGGCAAAAAGAAGGCAGGAAAGAGACCAACTGAGAGAGAAACAACCACAAGAAGAGGATTTGTTTTCAACTGCCTATACAAGGGGTCGCCAACCTTTTGTATCTCAGGGACCACCAAACTTATAATTTTAGATCCCAGGGACCACTAACTGGTTCTGTGGGTGTGGCCTAATTTGTGGGCTTGGTGGTCATGTGAATGTCTAGGCATGGTTTGTATGTAAATATTATAAATATTTATATAAATATTGAATTTTTTATTAAATTTTTTTTAACTTTTACCCCAAATCAGGCAAAGCAGGCAGGCAGATTGAGTTGCTCACAGAATCACAGATTCATTCAGAGATCTATCGATCTGCCATTGGCTAGCTCAATCTGTCACATAAAATTTGCTCACAAGCAAACTCACAAAATTAACTCACAACACACCATGCATGTAAATATTGATTTTTTTTTAATAAAAAAGAGCAACTTTTACCCAAAATCAAGCAAAGCAGGCAGATTGAATTGCTCACAGAATTATTCAATGATCTATCATCTATCTATCTATCTATCTATCTATCTATCTATCTATCTATCTACCTATCCATTTATCTATCTTCCACTGGCTAGCTCACTCTCTCATATTTGCTTGCCATGAGTCTGCACTGAATTTACTTGCAAGCAAAACGTCAGTCTTAAGGCTGTACTTAAAAGCAGAGCCAAAGATATAAAGACGAGCTAGAAAGCAACCAAAACTTCAGTCTTAAGGGAGGTCTGGCTGTACTTAAAAGCAGAGCCGAAGATATAAAGACGAGCTAGAAAGCAACCATTTTCTGTTTCCTAGCTAATCTAAATCACCCGGCAAGAGCACAGATGATGGTCGGAGAAAGGTAAAATAGAAATTTAGCAGGCAAGTTTACCGGGTAAGGAATGAGTGGGCAGGGAGGGTTCCCGCGGGCAGCGCAGGCACTTGTGTTTGGGCGTCGCAGGCACTTGTGTTTCGTGCAACCTGTATTAATTGCTTTGGGGGGTGCTCTTGGGGTGAAATTTCTCTGTGGCCCACTAAAATTTTCTCACGGCCCACCAGTGGGCCACAAACCACTGGTTGATGACCGCTGGCCTATACTTTTAGGAAATGTTTTTCTTGTGGGCTAGAGGACTTATAGCTACATTCTGTAAGAAGGGAAAATGACAGAATACTAGTAATCACCAGAAGGCTAAGAAGAATGTTAATTTAGCTATGTCTAGCAATTCAACTGTAAACCATGATTTGTGGGTAATTGATAGTGGAGCATCACAGTGCATTACTAGAAATAGAGAGAGGTTTATAAAGATGTCTACCGGTAAGCAACATGTATCATTGGCAAATGGATGGAAGATGAAAGCATCTGGTGAAGATACTTCATATTGTTCATGTGTAAATAAGCATTTAACTATGTTATATGTACCTAAACTGAAATTTAATTTGTTATCAGTAAGAGCTTTAGTTAATATTGATTATGTAGTAACCTTTAGGGGAGATAACTATAATAGAGAAAGAGGGTAAAAGTGTTACTGCTACTTTAGAGAATGATTTATATGTTATACATGATGACCAATTGCAGATGGCTAACTCGGTTTATAACAATGTTAAGCCACATGATGAATGTATACATTTACTGCATAGATGTCTAGGGCACATTAATTTCAAAATGCTGAAACAAACTGTTAAATTGTCAGATGGAGTAAAATTAAAACCCTGTAGCAAGTACTTAAACTGTAATGCCTGTAGTCAGGAGAAAAGCAAGGTTACTCCAGCAAACAGACTGAATGGGTTTAAGACCAAAAAACCTTTGGAGGTTGTTTTTGCTGACATAATTGGTCCTAAGAAACCCAGTTTAGGAGGTGCCTGCAATGTTTTGAGTATAATATATCATTACTCATGGTACAGTTTCTGCTATCTAATGAAAAACAAAACAGAAACATTCCAACATTTCTTTAATTGACTAAGATTTGCAGAAAGGAAAATGAAACATAAGGTAATTACTTTAGTTACAGAAAGTGGGACTGAGTTTATTAATAATAGATTCCAAACAATGTTGAAATTGGCTGGTAATGAGCATAAGCGTTCTGCACATTACAGGCCACAACATAATTCGTTTATAGAACAAAGAGGGCAAACATTAAAAGCCATGATTCACACTGTTATCTGATTCAGATTTGCCTGAAATACTGTGGGGTGAAGCCATAATATGTAGCAACCATGTGTTAAACAATGTGGTGAACACAACTGATGAATTGCCATTCACTCGTTGGCATGGCAGAAAACCAAATTTAAGTTATCTTCACACATTTGGAGCTCCAACATGGATGCATATTCCCTCACAAGTAAGACTTTAGGGCAACATAGAGCTAGGAAATTATTTTTTGTAGATTACAAAGCCAACCATAGATCATTTAGATTCTGGGATCCAGGCACAGCTAATATTTACTCTAGCTCTATTGCTAAATTTCTTGAGCACATTGAGTGGCATAAACTGGAACAGGAATCTAACAATGATGTTGCTATCGACACCCAAATAGTCCCTAATGATGAGATAATTAAACCATCAATTGCCATTAAAGAGGAAGAACAGGCATAGGAGGAGGTAGAAGAACAGGAGCAGATGGAACATGAGAGTCCACCAGTAAGCTCTGAGTTGCCTAGACGTTCAACCCGTGTAACACAGTCATCAGATAGATATCAGGTTAGTATTGTATGCCAAGTAAATATAGTTGCTTCTAACAATAATGAACTGAAACTGTATAGTTTTAGAAACTGCTAAGGATCATGATGCTTGGCAGGAAGCAATGGATAAGGAACAGAAATCCTTACAAAGGTTGGAGGTATATGAAAATGTCAGATTACCACCAGGTGAGCATGCCATAGGGTGTAAGTGGATTTATAAAATTAAGACAGGTGTAGATGGGACTGTTACCCATAAAGGCAGGTTAGTAGCACAAGGGTTTGATCAGTCAGCCAATGACTACAATGAGATGTTTGCACCTAGTCTGAAGGCTACTACATTACGAGCAGCATTATTGTGGGCAGCAAAGAATAAATACACAATAAATCATTTAGATGTGGAGATGGCATATCTTCATGCACCGTTGCAACATACTCTATATTTAAAGAAGCCTTTGGGAATAAAAACTGATAACAAAACTGATTTCTGGAGATTAAAAAAGAGTCTTTATGGCTTGAAGAAATCAGGCTATGAATGGAACCAGTGCATAGTGAAGGAATTAAGAAAGATAGGTTTGTAGTTGGCATGGCTGATCCATGTTTATTTAAAAAGGAAAGTGATGGTGTAGTTTCATTTTTGCTATTGTTCACTGATGACATAACATTAATCACTAAGACTGATCAAGAAGCTACTGGGATTATTTCAGTGTTAGAAAAGAAATTTAAAATAAAACATTTAGGTGAGATTAAACAGTATCTTGGTTTGAAAATAGAAAAAACTAAGGGAGGCTACAAAATCTCACAGGCAGATAAAATTAACCAGTTACTGAAGAACTTTAAATTGAAACTTGGTAAACCAGCCAAAACACCAATGAGCCTGGAGTTTAACCACAGTGGTGTGGAAAGTCCTTTTTTGATAAAGTCATTTATCAATCATTGATTGGTAGCTTATCCTATCTTAGTAATTGGTCTAGGCCAGACACAGCATATTGTGTCAACCAATTAGCCAGATTTAATACTGAGCCTACTGAAAGGCACTGGCAAGCTGCTAAGCGTGTGTTGAGATAACTTAAACAAATAATACATTATGATGCATTATATTTGGAGCCTAAGGATGTGTTGTAATTGTGAGGCAGTAGAGTTGTTTGATCATGAACAACTGAATCATGATGAACTTAATTGGAGTATAGTCTTACATTTATACACATTTTTAATTATCCTCCATCATTGGTTAACTTTGGTTACTGCTTAACTTTGGTTACTGTTCAGCACAGTAATCCATATAATTAATTATCTCTAGTTAAAATCTAACATATGTTTACTTCCCCTCTCTAATCCTCCTTTAGATTAGTGACTTTGTTTGCCTGAGTTGTATTTGCTTGAAACATTCTTTATCTGAGGTTTACCATCCAAGATTGGAACATTCCTGCAATTAAAACTCTACATATCCTTGTTTTTTATTTTAAATGAAGGATTCAAAGATTTATCTTTGAATCGCAATTGTATTGCATGTATCGCAATTGTAGAGGATTAAGAGAATGTCTCACAATTGTAGAGGATTAAGAGAGGGGGAAGCAGGATGAAACAATGCGAATAAATTTGGAATACATTGAATAAAACAACAGGTTGCAATTAGTACAATAATAATAATGATAGCATAAAAGAAAAACTGTCTGAACCAAGACCAATCAGCGAGCCAATTGGTTAGCCACTCAAAAGGTGAGTAATGAGCATGGATATTACTTTTAATGTATGATTGTAAATTGGAAAGCTCATCCTCAATAGTTTTATTCAAAGAATGAAAATGCACAGCACATCCACGGCGTTCAACTAACATACAGAACCCTCCCTAATGGGCTAAAAGATAGTCTATAGCAAAACGTTGCTGTAAGACATCTTGATTTAAGTCTTCTATTTCATGCTGCAAATCACGAATAATAGCAGCGGTAGCATTGATGGATTTTTCAAGTCTGCGGGTGAGACCAAGAATAGATCGCCTGTTTTCTTGAGCAATTATGCCAGGATAAGAGCCTAGAGTAAGGACTCCTGTAATGGCCTCTGCCAATGCATGGCCAAATGTAGAACTAGAAGACAATTGTGTGTCAATAATGACTTCATCATTACATGTAGGCCCCAGAGAGGAATGCCGCTGTCGAGTTGATGGGAGTGTACCTATTTGAACAGGTAGAGTAAAATAACCTATAGTTGCACATTGATAATTCTGAGGATGAACATTAGTAGCATATTTATCAAAAAAGAATCACATATTAGGATCCTTAAGCTGTCAACCAGCGCATATCGATCCTGTATTAGACTGATCAGAGGCGTTAAAAATAGGAAAATTGTCAGGATACATATTGGGAGCTATATTAATTCCATGTAAAGAAGAATTAAAGGTACCTGACAACCAATAGTAGTCAGAACAATAACTATAATTCCCTAGCTTTTTTAATATGTGCTGGGCAGCATCATAACCAGACCAATTATGAAGCCAAGTGCGTTTAGCATGACAACAGAAACACAGCCCCCTTGTAAATTGACTAACTTTCAAGTAATGCCAATGGACAGAATTCAATTGCATAGGGGGTTTAGAAAATAGCCAGGAGTGTGAAATAGATTGTAGTTGTGAAAAAATAAATGTAGAAGACATGATCAAGTTAGGGGTAAAAGAAATTTGACCAAATGCCATTGGGGGCTCATAGTATAAAGTAATATTTGTGCCATGGGTCATAAACATGTATTGGGCATGACGAACCCACAAATTAAGGTTAAGACGAACCACAGAATTGTCATTTTGAGCAGAAACACCATTAACCATAAACAAGAAAATACAAAGTAAAATGGTTACAGAGTTATCAGTAATAATAGCAAAAACAAGATTTTCAGGAGTTTGAGGTCATGAGGCCTGCTGCAGTTGTTGTTGAGCTTGATATGTAGTAGATTTAATCTGGCCCCAAGTGATGGGTTGCGAGTGCGTAGACCTTGGAAGACGGACTTTCGTGTTCAGATGATGATTGAAATCTGGAATTGGGTTGTGAAGGCCCTGATGCCATGCCATGATACGGACGAACACAGTGCACTGAAATCCACACTGCTTGTCGAGTACAAGGACCTTCTACGGCAGCGTAACCACGCCCCCAGGTGATCAGAGGTGTAGGGCCTTTCCAGGTTGGATCTGGAGCTTGGCGATACTTTACCAACTACTAAAAATTCAGTAGTTTGAAAATGCAAATTAACAGGTGAGTCTGCAAGAGAATCTAAAAAGGTTAAATAATTTCAAGTATATAATGCTGTAGCAATGAGATTTTGAATCTTTCGCAGATGGTAAGGGCCAGGCTCAGTTTGTAATTGTTACTGAAGCAATGCCTTAAAAGTACGAGGAGCTCGCTCAACTATAGCTTGACCCTGAGAATTGTAAGGAATTCTGTACACTAAAATAATATTCCATTTCTGACAAAAGGTTTGAAATTCCTTACTAATATAAGCGGGGCCATTGTCAGTTTTAAACTGGGAAGGCCGACCCATTACAGCAAAAGAGGATAGGCAATGAGAAATAATATCTAAAGTATGTCATGTTTTGAAGCAGTAACCCAAAGGAAGTGTGAATGAGTGTCAATAGACATATGAAAATAACAGTATGGCTTAAAGGTTGAAAATTGAGTTACATCCATTTACCAAATTTGATTAGCTTGAGTTCCTCATGGGTTGACACCCACTGGAAAAGGACCTGCCAGTTGCTGACAAGCTGGACAAGCACAGTCAATATCCCGGGCTTGAGATAATGAAATTTTAAATTGCTTTGCAAGCGATTTGGCATTTTGATGAAAATAAAAATGGCTAGAAACAGGATCAGCAAACAAAGACGCAACATTCTTTAAGGATTCATCTGCCTTCCGATTTCCTTCAGTCAAGGCATTAGTAAAGGGAGTATGACTTCGAATGTGTTCTACATACAAAGAATACAAGCAAGTTTCCAAACTATTCTTTAAAGATAAAAACAAGGATAACAAATTCTTATCCAAAGAGACAGCACAATAAGAAAAGGGAAGAGATTGCATGGCTAAATACATGTATTGAGTATCAATGATCATTGAACAATCATAAAGCCAAAATCACAGCAGCCAGCTCAGCATGTTGAGCTGAAGTCTGTGTGGCAGTAAATTTAGAATACCATTGTTGTTGAATCTGCCAGACAACCACACTCTTTGTAGGTGATCCATCAGTAAAGACTGTAAGAGCTTTAGAAATAGGATTTTGCACAAAAATAGAAGAAAAGGCCGGATTTAAAGTAGTAGTAACCACGATTCTAGGATCTTTGGGTAAAGAATACAACAAGTTTCCCACATATTGAGAAAAGGCTATCTGATATGATTCTGAAATCATCATCAAATGCTCATGTTCAACTTTTCTACGAGTGAAAGCTATGCTGATGAGATCCTGTCCACTTATCGATGCTTAAACTTATTCAATATTTCTTGAAGGCATGTTCTTTGAAGATCAGTTAATACAACTAGATTTCCTGGTGATTGCGCTCCCTTCAAAGACTGAAATAAGGGCAACATATAACCAATTGTAATGTAGAAGAATGGGCATGCCCAATTAATAATGCCAAGTAATTTTTGCCATTGCACTAATGTATATGATTTATGTACTTGTAATTCAGGAAGAATTGGAATGGAGGAATTGTGCAACATTCTATGTCCTAAGTAGGTATAAGGTTCTACCTTTTGAATTTTATCTGAGGCTATATAAAATCCCTGTTGTGCCACAATATCCGTTAACCCTTTTAACAACTTAGATACATCAAAATCCAGGGCTGTTCTCAATATATCATCCATATAATGATAGACTAAATAGGAAGGAAATTTATTCCGAATGGGTTGAAGGGCATTATCCACGAAATATTGACAAAGTGTAGAGGAATTAAGGATTCCCTGAGGCAACACTCACCAATGATATCGTTTTGTGGGCATGCTATTATTAAAAACTAGGACAGTAAATGCAAATTTTTCTTTGTCTTGAGGCTGCAAAGGTATAGTTAAAAAAGCAGTCTTTAAGATCAACTACCAATAATTTATAAAAATTAGGAATTAAGTTAAGATTTGGTAGACTACATTGTAAAGGGCCCATGGGTTGGATACATTTATTAATTTCCCTTAAATCCTGAAGGAAACGGATTTCCTATTTTTCTTTTTTATAACTAAAACAGGAGTATTCCAAGGACTAATAGAAGGTTCTATATGACCAGCAGCCTATTCTTGAACCAATTGTTGTAAAGCAGCGAGTTTTTCCCTTAATAATGACCATTGTTCCACCCAAACCAGCGTAGAACAGAGCCATTTAAGAGGAAGAGCCATCATCAAGAATCAAATGGGCATTAAGAAAAGAAAGGATATCATGGCCCCAAACATTAGTATGAATATCTAGAATGTATGGTTGTAGGAAAAAGGACTTACCAGCAGATGTTGTAACATTAATTTCTTGAACATTCTGCCAAGCAGCTGTAGAACCTCCTATTCCCCACAATGAAGAAACCGTCATTTTTGGCCACTGTACTGGCCACTGTAAAGAGGAGATGACAGTAACATCAGCTCCAGTATCCAATAACCCTTGAAATGGTTGTTTATTAAGGAAGAGCATTAACAAAGGACGAGAGGAGTTCAGCTGATGAAGTAAGCCTACAGATAAAGAAGTTGATCCAAATCCTGCATCCCCATGATTACTTATACCAGGAGATGGAATTTCATATGGAAGAAGAAGCAATTGAGCAACAGAAGAATAATAAGGAAGAACTTGAGGAAGATTCACCCAAATCTGAATCATGAGGATACCAGTGTAATCTGACTCTATTACCCCAGGCACAACAAAAGAGCCCTTTTTGTGTGCAGAAGAATGAGGCAAAATTAAATCAACTAATCCTGAAGGAAAAGGACCTTTAAATTGAGATGGAACTATTTTAACTTCCATGGGAAATTTAAACTCAATTTCCTCTTGAGTGATTAACTCAATCTCAGTGCTACCGGCTGTGGCTGGGGAGGAGTGAAAGAGGCTGCTTGAGGAATCAGAGTGATGGGAAAGGCACACTTTGGATTCTGGGTGGGTGCCACACCCATTGTCTGTAACTGCCTTTTTTAACTCTCTTAAGATCTGATAAGGCAGACCCTTCCATTCTGCTACTTGCAGTCCAAGCTGTGGCCCCTGACCAGGACGATATTATACTGGACAAACAGACAGTAATTCTGTAAGCTCTGTTCCTGAGACAGAGGCATCCTTTTTACAAGTCTCTACCATTTTCTGAAAAGAAGACTGAATAATAGAGTCAGGAGGCTTTTGCCCTGTATCTGCAGGAGCTGAGGGAATTGAAGACATATATTCAGATGAAGAAGGGGGACAAATGACAGCATTAGTATAAAGTGAAGGTGGAGGTGTTAAAAGAGAAAGTTCATTGTGACCAAATTTTTCAATTGCATGCCTACATAAATGCCACACTTGCAAAACTTCTATTTTTTGCTCAAGGTTCAGTATGCAATGTTTTCCCAATACGTTCCTAATCAGTTAATTTTAAAGACCCCTTTTCTGGATATCATAGGCACTGGGTATCATAGGCACTGCAATCTCCTGGACCAGCCTTAAGAGATTTCTCTGTGGTACCTCAGTATTCTTCTTCAACAAATAGCCTAATTCATCTGCATGCTTCCTTTGTTCCTCAGAAAGCGAAAAGCCCATACTTACAGAAACCAAAAGGTTGAAGAAACCACAAAGGGTTGAAGGTGCACCAAATCCTTGCCGGACGAAGTAAGAGGATCTCTGTTCTTGCACCACTTGTTGTAATGACAAGGCAGTAGAGTTGTTTGATCATGAACAACTGAATCATGATGAACTTTATTGGAGTATAGTCTTACATTTATACACATTTTTAGTTATCCTCCATCATTGGTTAACTTTGGTTACTGCTTAACTTTCGTTACTATTCAACACAGTAATCCATACAATTAATTATCTCTAGTTAAAGTCTAACATATGTTTACTTCCCCTCTCTAATCCTCCTTTAGATTAGTGACTTTGTTTGCCTGAGTGGTATTTGCTCAGAAACGTTCTTTATCTGAGGTTTGCCATCCAAGATTGGAACATTCCTGCAATTACAACTCTTCAAGGATGAACTAAGTTTAACTGCATATGCTGATGCAAGTTTTGCTACAGACATAAACACATGTAAATCAATGTCAGGTACTGTAGTGTTATTAGGAAAGTTGTTAATTGGATGGAGGTCTATTCAGCAAAAACATCTAAGCTTATCAACAATGGAGGCTGAATTCTCATGTTTGTCTCTATTATATATGGACTTAGCAAGTTATAAACAACTAATGATAGACATGGGAATTAATGTAAAGGAACCTAATGTTGTATATGAAGACAACCAATCAGCAATTCAGATGACTTCCAATCTCGCTGTAAAAACAAGATCAAAACACACCGATCTATGATATCTGAATGTGAGACAATGAGTTCAAAGTAAAATAATTACACTGGAGTATTGCATGTCAGAGAATAACATTGCAGATCATTTTATGAAAGCCCAAGGCACTGTAAAACATGAGGCTTGCTGTGAGAAATATAGACTTAAACTGTAAGGTTTTATATATTGTCCTACCCAAAGGGGAGAATGTCAGGAATGATAGTCATCTAACTGCTGGGTTGGCAATATATAAACTAGGATGGTCATTTAATACTGTTGTATCTTTAAGACAATGCTGTAATTGTGATTGGTTGAGGTTCCTCCGACAGCCATAAGATGAAGCCAGAAACCTGGTTTGTTCTTTTCTTGCATTTCCTTGTTGACTTTTGCCTGATCGTCATTCTGCTTAGATTGCTGTGAGTCTTGTAACTGTTAGCAAACTCCATTTACTGAACTTGATACTGGTACAGAAAAGGACTTCATTTTTGGATTATCCCTGTACTAATTATTTTGAATACTACCTGCTTTAACCTTGTATGATTTGGACTGTTTGTTGGACTTTGTTTACCTGTTTTCTGGAAGTAAAACCTACATTTTACTATTCAGTGTATCTGCGTGTTGGTTGTGTGTTATTCAACACCACTCTCACTGCGTTTCCCTGAGTGCACTCATTCTCCTCATGGGGAATACCTCAACACTCTACTTTCTAATCATCCATAAAATAAATCATAAATCTTATAATACTCCTTCTCTTCTTGCTCTCTGATTGCCAGAATTAACCTACTCATCTCTGCATATTCCATTATTTTCTTAATCACTTCCTCCTCCATCAGAATTTTTTTCATTTTTCCAATTTTGAACAAATACAATTCTAGATGCTGCAAATACATGAATAATCAAATATGTTATTTCTTTACTATAGTTTTCAGACAAATCCTCTATAAGAATATCTCAGGCTTTAAGTCTATATGTTGTTTTATCATTTTTTCTAACCAGGTTTTTATTTTAGTCCAATATCTTTTAGCTTCTGCACAAGTCCACCACATATGGTAATATGATCCAGGTGTCTGGTAATACTTCCAACAGTTTGCTGATTTGTCCTTATGATTTATATTGACTGTTTCCTAGTATGATTTTATTGCTTATTGTACCCTGTGAGGATCATTAAGTGTTGTACCTTATGATTCTCAACTCTTGACGAATATATCTTTTCCTTTATGTATACTGAGAGTATTTACACCAAGACAAATTCTTGTGTGTCCAATCACACTTGGCCAATAAAGTATTCTGTTCTGTTCTGTTCTGTTCTATTCTATTCTATTCTATTCTATTCTATTCTATTCTATTCTATTCTATTCTATTCTATTCTATTCTATTCTATT
>BLBF01000044.1:24630740-24676598 GCA_015471245.1 Laticauda colubrina | reverse complement strand
TTCTATTCTATTCTATTCTATTCTATTCTATTCTATTCTATTCTATTTAAACATATTTACCAATCTTGCTGGAGGAAGGTGCCACCTGTGAAACATCTTATATTCTCTTTGTAGGCTTTTGACATTGTTAATTTATAATTTCTATTCCATAATTTCTGCCATTTATCCAAATCTATCCCATATCCAAAAATTTTCCCCCAAGCAAACAGCATTTCTTTAAGCCCATGTCACACTGCACCAACGGATGCAAAGAGGAAACAGGAAAGAGTAAAATGGAGAAAAACGCTTGCCATCGGTTGGAAAATGCGATGCATCCGTTGTGCACTAACTGTGTACATCTTTCATAGGCTCTATCCGTGAAACATCTGTCTACTGCTATTTCATCCGCTCAAAAAGTTTTGAGCTGCACAAAACTTTTTGAGCGGATGAACTTTCTGCTGCATACGATCTACATCCGCGACACATACAGGCAACAAATGTTCTATGTCCATTGTCATCCGTTACACGTCCACTGTATCCTCTCGGCATCTTCTGGGCATCCGTGCAACTCACATCCGCTCCAGCGGAAAGTGGAAAGAGGGAGGAAACGAAAGGTACGCAGAACATCCACACAGCGTTAGTAGCACAGACATAGAAAGGATGAAAGCGGATACAGCTTGGATATAAAGCATTAAAACGGACAAAACATTTGTATATGGGACATACCTGGGATATTTAGGATGTCTGGAGGATGTCTAGAGTATGTGGAAGGACACCTAGAGGAAAACTGACAAGTCCTATAAAAAGGGGGAGGAAATCACCTGGATCTCACTATCAGTCCAGCAGCCGTGATGTGCAGACCTCTTCAGCCTTGCTCTTGCTCTTCCACATCATCCATTGATGTCCACCATGGATCATCGCACACTCCTTTTGGTAGCTGCCATCATTCAACACCAGAACCAAGCCCTCTTCAGACTGTTTCACCTTTTCTACGCAAGGAGAAGGAGATGTCCAAGAGCTGTGTGGGTCCGAAGATGGATTGGGAGAAGAGTGGAGTTTGGACTCCATGACAAGCTGATGGTGGAGCTGAGGAATGGACACACTCGTGCATTCCAGCACTTCATGAGGTTGCCATCAGCCATGTTTGACGAAGTTGTGGAGCATCTGAGACCCAGGTTGATCAAGCCGAGCACCAACTTCCATCCTAGCCTGGCCCCTGGACTGAAAGTGGCACTGACTCTGCGCCACCTGGCCTCTGGAACCACATATAGAAACATGCAGTGTGCCTGGAGGGTGCCACACAACAGCATGTGCAAAGTGGTCAGAAAAGTGGTGCAGGCCATCATCGAAGAATACGTGGAAGAGCTCCTCCAGTGTCCCACCACTGAAGAAGGCTGGAGAAAAGTTGCAGAGCAGTGGTATCAGAGGTGGAACTTTATCCACACCATTGGAGCCATAGATGGGAAACACGTGGCCTGCAAAGCTCCAGCCAACTCAGGGTCCAATTATTACAACTACAAGGGCTTCTTCAGCATCATCCTCTTTGCCATGGTCGATGCAGACTACAAGTTCATGTACATCGATGCTTCAGGCAACGGGTCAGCTTCAGATGCCCAGATATACAACGCCAGTGACCTCAAGGATGGGCTGGAACGCAACCTCATCATGGGTTTTACCAGATCCAGACCCCCTACACAACGACATACAAGATGTGCCCTACTTCATCGTGGGGGATGACGCCTTCTCCCTCAGCACCTACCACATGAAGCCCTACACTTCCAGATACCTCACCTGTGAAGAGAGGATCTTCAACTACAGGCTGTCCAGGGCAAGGCGGGTGATGGCGAATGCCTTTGGCATTCTGGCCAACAGGTTCCAGGTACTTCTCACCACCATGCACATCACCCAGAGACTGTGAGGAGCATTGTGGAAGCTTGCTGCATCCTGCACAATCTCATGCGCACCCGCTATCCAGTGTTGCAGAACAGGCTCATGGACCTCCAACAAGGCAATGGGGACTGGTGAATGGAGGCAAGGACAAAACCTGATAGACACTGTGGATGTGTATGGCCCCAACCGAGCTTCACATGAAGGGAAATAGCAGTGAAACCTCCTGAAACACTGGTGCAACTCCCCAGCTGGAGCAGTGGAGTGGCAAGACAGGATGCTAGATGCTTAATGGATGCTTCCTTGAGCCTGTCTCATCACACTGATGAGATTGTGCCATGTATGTTCAGTGACCCAACAATGAATAGGTCATTAATAAAGAGTTTTGTTTATTTTGAAATGTGTTTTTCAATGAATAAATTGTTATTGATAATAAAGGGCAATATGTGTGGCAGCTGGGAGGGTGGACCATACAGTCCCACTATGCCTGCACTGGAGGTTTATCTATCCCACAACTATCCTTACCCATCCCACAACTATCCTTACCCATCCCACAACTATCCTTACCTATCCCACAGCTATCCATCCCACAGCTGTCCTTACCAATCCCACAAGCATGCAAAGGCTTAACCTTTTTTTCAAAGTTTTCACCAACACTTTATTAAGTAAAAAAAATGAACCAAGTGTGTGGAGCAAAGATAACCTTTATTAATAACAAACTGTATGACTTTATTAAAAAGCAAAATGACCCAAGTAAAGTGTCTTAAGCAAACAGTGAACAGTGAACAGGTAACAACTCAGTCTCTGGCACTCTTCTCAGTCACTCTGAGGCGTGCCCATGGTCTCAGATGTAAAGGGGCCAGGGACTGTGGAGGTGGCTGTTGCTGGAGTGTTGGTCTGAGGCGCCATTGGGGTGCCTGGCCCTGAGAGTACAACAGGAGATGGTGTGTGCAGGAAGCTCTCAGAGAGCTGACTCTGTCCCATGAGGTTGAGAGGCCCTTCATCAAGTACCTGGGATGTGAGGCCCAAGACTGATGACAGATGTTCTGACAAAGGGCTTGGCTGTGGGGTGGAGGAAGGAGGAGTGTAGTGGGGCTGTCTGGTCTGCAGCTGGGTCAGGAGAGGCATCTGTGGCATCTGTGGCATCTGAGGAACCTGGGCCTGGACTGGGAAGGGCTGCCTCTGCTGTGGGAAGTCCTGGTAGTGGTGGGCTTGGTAGGTGAGGGGCTATTGAAATCCGTGTTAGGGCTGTGACATTGCCTGGGGTGGGGAGCAGACCTGGAGTGGGTATGAGCAGGTTCAACTGGGCCTGGAGGGTGGTGCAGAAGAGCTGTGATCCTCTTCTTCATCACCTGGTATGGGGCCTCAGGCATCTCCATGAGGGTCTGGCTCACGTACATGATGAAGGACTTGTGGTTCAAGGATGGTATGTCGAAGTGGACCAGCTGGGAGAGGAGATCTGTGCTTGCTTTTATTGTGTCCCTGATCTCCAAGAGGACAGTGTGGCTCTTTCCCTGCCTCTCTGCCTGCTTTCTGTGGAGGTGGAGCTGGGTGTGGGTGTGGGTTGGTCTCTGGTGGCTGCTTCTTCTTGCTCCATCTGAGACAGGGGATCCTCCACGTCCTCTGACATGGGGAGTGCAGCTGTCGGGGGGTGTCTCTGTCGTGGGGCCCTCCAAAGACACCTGCCTGGACACTTCCTGGCTGGAAGAGGAGTGGCTCTCTGTGGGCTGTCTGAGGGAGAGGGTTGACAGAGGGGCTGCTCTTTGGTGGCAGATCTCACCCTCCAGGAAGCTGCACCTGGCCATGACATAGGTCTCCCAGTCAGTGAGCTTGACAGCGGCCTGCCCGGATTTCTTCAGGTGCAGCTTGCCATACCAGGTGTGCATGTGCTTCCACCATCCAAGGAGTACATCTGAAATGTAGCCCAGGCTCTCCGCCTTCTCTCTTCAAGCTGCCTGCTTTCTCTTGGTGTCGCGATAGAGCCTGTGGCCCTTTCTCCACAGGTACTCGTTCTCCCTCAGCCATTCCAGCACCTCCTCCTCATGGTCTTCGGAAATGGAGTACTGTTTCCTCTCTCCCTTCTCCTTGCCTCTTCCTCCCTCTGGCAGGGGCTTCAGGGCCTTCAGCAGCAGGGCTTTGAGGGCCTTGAGGCTGGTCCATCACAGCAGCAGCAGCACCACCAGCAGCAGGAGAAGCACCAGCAGCAGCAGGAGAAGCACCAGCAGCACCAGCAGGAGAAGCACCAGAAGCAGTAACACCAGGAACACCACCACCAGCAGCAGAAGCACCAGCAGCTTCAGAGTCAGCACCAGGGGATGGGATAGTGGTTCTGTCCTTGCCAGGGCTGGCAGGAGTAGACACAGGCTTCCTCTTCTTCCCCATGGTGTTCTCTCAAGATGTCTCTGGCAGCAGGTATTTCCTCTGAATGGTGACTGCTTGCGAGCTGCATTCTTTTATATCCACGGAGCTTACGCAATTCATCCTCCCCACATGCGCAGTGAACGCTTTGCATCTGCTAGGCATCCACTAGGCATCCTATAGGCATCCATGATGCATCCGCATCATCCGCTACGCATCTGCTCCTTCCGCTACGCGTCCGCTTCGCTATTCTCCCCCGGAAGCCCTGTGGATGTGTCATCCGCTTTCATCCGCTTTCATCCGCTAGGCTTCCTATGAACATCCGCTTTACATCCCCGCTACATCCTCCCCACGTCCGTTCCTTTTCGTTGTTTTCCGTTCTGTTTATGCAAATTTGGGGCACTTTTGAGAGCGGATAACAACGGATGGAGCCACCCCTGAAATTTTGCTCATCTGCTGTGTCCTTTTTGCATACGTTTTGCATCCATCGGCCAGTGTGACCTAGCCTTTAACTTGTGCTTCTAATTTCAATCCTAATAAATAGCCATAAATTATTTAAATCATTTTCTCTTCAGTACCTGTTAAAATTTTATCTAATTCTGTCAATTCTTCATAAAACCCATGTCTTAACATCTTTCTCATATCTAGAGTGTATTTGCATATATGAATACCAATTCTGTTGTTTTAGTCTATAATAATTATCCTCCTCAAGTGTCCCAAATTTGCTGTCAATTGTATCCACAAATATTTCACTTTTTTGTGATCTGGATATTTAATTTGCCCATCAGTTCTCTCTTTTGCTTTTCAGTTATGTTCTTCACTAAAATCTTAGTTTTTTCTTTGTTTATTTTCAATCCTGCTACTTCTCCATATTTTTCTATCTTTTCTATCAACTTAGAGCCAATTTCTAATAGCTCATCTAATATAAAGGCCATATATCTATCTATAAAGATCATCTGCAAATGCCTGTAGTTTATATTCTTCATTCTTTATCTTCATTCCTTTCATTTCCTTATTTTTTCTAATTTTTCTATTTAACCCTTCCAAAGTCAGTACAAACAGCAATGGTGACAGAGGACATTTATTTATATTTTATTTGGGTTGTCAATTGCTTACAAAATAATAGGTATAAGTAAAAACATAGTTATGAATACATAGATACATATAAGAAAAATAAAATAAACAATAGGACAGGGGCAGTAGACATGTTGGTCCACTTATGTACGTCCCCTACAGACCTCTTTGCTAAGGGGTGAGGTCAATAGTAGACAGTCTAAGGTTAAAGTTTTTGGGGTTGGGGAAGAAACCACAGAGTCAGCTAGAGTATTCCAGATATTGACCACTCTGTTGCTGGAGTCGTATTTCCTGCAATCAAGTTTGGTGTGGTTTACCTTGAGTTTATATCTATTGTGTGCTCTTATATTGTTATGGTTTAACTGAAGTATTCATTGACAGGTAGGACATTGCAATATATAATTTTATGTACTATACTTAGATCGGACCAAAGGCAGCATAGTTCTAGGTTGTCTCGGTCTATAATTTTAAGTCTGGTGGCATAAGGTATTCTGCAACAAGTAGAGGAGTGGAGAACTCTTCTTGTGAAATATTTCTGGACTTTCTCAACTGTGTTAATATCAGATACGTAATGTGAGTTCCAGACCGATGAGCTGTGTTTGAGTACTGGTCTAGTAAATGTTTTGTATGCTCTAGTTATTAGTAATATTACCAGAGAAAAAGCTACATAAGATTAGGTTAGCAACTCTTAATGCCTTTTTGGCTATGTAGTTACAGTGGGCTCTAGCACTTAGGTCATAAAAGATGAGTACTCCAAGATCCTTGACAGAGTTTGGATCATCAACAAGGTCTTGACTATTCAGCCTGTATTTTATTTTTTGATTTTTTTGGCCAATATGTAAGATAGAGCATTTATTTGTTGAGATTTGAAGTTGCCATTTGTTTGACCATTCTGATACATAGTAGAGGTCTTTTTGAAGGGTAGCAGTATTGTCTGTGGTGTTGAATAGCTTTACATCATCAGCAAAGAGAATGCATTTGTTCTTAATATGATCACAGAGGTCGTTTATATAGAGTATGAAGAGAGTTGGTCCTAGGGGGGACACCACTGTTGACAGGTACATAATTTGATATGACACTCCCAATTTTGACCATTTGTTGTCTATTTGACAGGAATGCTTCTATCCAGTTATGCAGGTGTCCAGATCCTTTTTTAATGTTAATATTCCCAGCCAAGTCTTTTTTTATCATTACTTTTGCTGATTATTTGTAAGATATCACCTCAGTCATTTTAATAAACCTTTCCCCGATACCCATTCCTTCCACTTGCATCAACATAAATTGCCAATTTACATAATCAAACACTTTCTGTGCATTCAAAAATACTAATGCCATTTGCTTCTCTGGATGTGCTTCATAATATTCCAGTGTGTTCAATATTATCCTCATATTATCTTTTATTTGTCTCTTGGGCAAGAAACCATTTTGATCTGTATGTATAAAATGATTTAAATGTCTTTTTAGTCTTTCTGCCATTATTGAGGCAAATCTTTTATAGTCTGCATTCAGCAGAGATATTGGTCTATAGTTTTTTTTATCTGTTTCTAAATCGAAGTTTTCTTTTAGTATAAGAGCAATATTTGCCTCCGTCCATGAATTGGGTACTTTTGCCTTTGTCAATACCTCATTCATTACCTCTAACATCAAATAATTGTATCAAAAAATTATTGTAATGTCTTTTATAGTTCTGCTGGTAGTCCATCAGGGCCAAGAACTTTCCAGTGTTTTGCCTATTGTCTCTGTCAATTCCATCATTGTTATTTTCCCTTCTAACATTGACTTAATTTCGTCTGATATTTTAGGTAATTCTGCATCTTGCAAATATTGTTTAACTTTTTCTTCTTCAATCATCTCTTGATCATATAATTTCTCATAGTACATTTGTACTATTTCTTTCTTTTCTTCATTCTCATAACAAACAGTTCCATTCTCATCTATTAGTTGCAGTGTCCTTTTTTGCTCCCTTTCCTTTTTCAATTTATATGCTAGCCATCTTCCTGGTTTATTTGCATTTTCAAAGAAATTCTGTTTAGCTCTCCTAATTTTTTGTGCCACTTCTTTATTTTCTATTAGCCCCAACTTGTGCTTGACTATATCCATTAGTCTTTTAAGATTCTTTTGTTACTGATATCTTTGTAGTTCTTTCTCTAATTTCTTATAATCTTCTTCTAATATCTGCTGTGCTTGTCTTTTTAAATATTGCTTCTTGTATAAGTTATAATCAATCATCTGATATAAGCCTTCATAGAATTCCATACATTTTGTAGTGAAGTTTCCTCTTTTTTATTTTCTTTAAAGAAGAAAGCCAATTTTTTTCTATATTTTTTAGGAATTTTTGTTCCTTCCAGATTGAATTATTCAAAGTTCCTCTTGGTCTTTTCTTTTGTCTCTTTCACTTGACCCATATAGAATTGTGGTCTGTTCAAGTACTTGTTTCGATTTTTATTTCTTGTACATTTGAGATCAATTCTGTTGACATCCAAATCATATTACTTCCTGATCATGATAAATGTCTATTTGAATAAAATGTATATTGTCTATTCTTGGTGTTCAGTTGTCTCCAAGCATCTTGAATACTTGGTTCCTCTGCCATCTTGAAAAAAGATTTCAGTAGTATCTTTCTGTTTTTTTATTTATTTTCTGTGTTTTGTAGTCCCACTTTGAATCCATTATCGCATTAAAGTCTCCTAGAATACATATATTGTCATATTCCGGTTCTATTATTTTCTTGTGTAGTTTTTTTTATAAAACAACTCTTGCTTATCATTTGGTGCATACAGGTGAAACTCAAAAAATTAGAATAGTGTGCAAAAGTTCATTTGTTTCAGTAATGCAACTTAAAAGGTGAAACTAATATATGAGATAGACTCTTTACATGCAAACCAAGATAGTTCAAGCCATGATTTGTCATAATTGTGATGATTATGGCTTACAGCTCATGAAAACCTCAAATCTACAATCTCAGAAAATTAGAATATTACATGAAATCAATAAAACAAGGATTGTACATAGAACAATATCGGACCTCTGAAAAGTATAAGCATGCATATGTACCCAGTACTTGGTTTGGGCCTCTTTTGCAGCAATTACTGCCTCAATGCGCCATGGCATGGAAGATATCTGCCTGTGGCACTGCTGAGGTGTTATGGAAGACCAGGATGCTTCAATAGTGGCCTTCAGCTCTTTTGCATTGTTCTGTCTCATGTTTCTCATCTTTCTCTTGGCAATGCCCCATAGATTCTCTGTGTGGAACAGGTCAGGCAAGTTTGCTGGCCAATCAAGCACAGTAATCCCACGATCACTGAACCAGGTTTTGGTGCTTTTGTAGTATGGGCAGGTGCCAAATCCTGCTGAAAAATGAAATCAGCATCCCCATGACGCTCATTTGTGGAAGGAAGCATGAATGGCTCCAAAATCTCCTGGTAGACGACTGCATTGACCCTGGACTTAATGAAGCATAATGGACCAACACCAGCAGATGACATCCTCCTCAGGGGTAACTGGGGTTTCTGATTCCTCTCCTGCGGGAGGGGTGACCTCTGCTGTCTCTTTCAACTTTAGTGCTGCTTCGCGAGGCTTCGCTGGGGATTTTTCAGGTTTCTTCCCTTCTTTTGGCGCCCCCTTTAGTTCCAGCTTGACTTTGCAGTTCACAGCCCAGTGACCTTCCTTCCCACATCGAAAGCAGGCTGAGGGGTTGGGTCTCACCGCCACTCCTCCCCTCTGAGGTTTGGGGACCTCTTGAGGACGTGGGGAGGAAGGCTTGCTCCACCCAGAATCTCCCTGCCATCTTCTTCGAGTTAAATCAATTTCCATTTCTTCTGCCAGCAAGTACCACATCTGCAAGTCATTTGGGTCTCTTCTAGCAATGCATCTCTGGCACACATCTTCATTTAAACCATCCTTAAATGTTTCTATCAGAGCTTCCTTGGACCAGCCTCGGATATGACCAGTTAACTGTCTAAATTCTTGGATGTAGTCAGCCACTGACCTCCGCCCCTGATTTATGGTCTTCATTTTAATCCGGGCCTTGCGCTCTGCCAGTGGGTCCTCAAACCTCGCCCGCAGTGCAGTCATGAATAGGTTATAGTTCAGTAACTGGGGAGCATTATCATTATGCAAGGTCACCATCCACTCTGCAGCTGTTCCCTCCAGAGCCCTGGTAACACATCTCACTTTGGCTGCTTCTCAGTGAAAATCCTCCCCGTATTCTTCCATATAGCTCCTTTCCAAACTTGGGAAAAATCCCAAGTTTTTGGGATCTCCCCCGTATCTTACTTCTAACGGAGGCAGCCTAGGAGCTCTACGCCTTCTAGGAATTACACTTCCCGCTGAGGGCCCCGGGGCTGCTGCTGGATCGGGTTGATTTATGGGAGAGGGGGCTGCTCTGCTTCTTCTAGCTGGGGCTACTTCCCCTCCCCCTTCATACCTTTGTGCAGCCTGGAGTTGTTCAAAGGCTTCATCAAGGAGTCTTCTGGCTTGATTCAGTGAGAGTTCTCTCTTTTCCTTCTCTTGCCATGGCTCCTCTTTTCCACGCTGGCATGTAGTTGTGATCCCGGGGGCGGTGGTCCTTCTGCAGATCTTTCCAGCCAACCCCTACCGACCATCTGGGCTTCACAGCTGGATCCTCTTCCAGATTGAGCTCTGTTAGTGATTGGGCTTTCTGTACCAGCAAAGAATCTTGCCCTCCAATGGCTCCCAGGTCTTCCTGATCACTAGTTGAAAATGACATGATGTCCAGGCCCCCTCAGAAGAAGATTGGGAGTTTTCTCTGGGTGGGCTAGTAGTCTGGGATTCAGAATAATGTCAGGCAGAGCTCCATTCAAAATCCAGGAAAGAAATACTTCGACTCTTTAAATTAAAGAAAATATATCTTTTACTGAAAGTGAAGTGGTAGCAACCAAACAATTCTGAATCTGAGAAATTAGGTGCACAATTCACATATACAAAGTGATGGAAGTGTTCCCACCCCCAATACTTCAGATGAAACTTCCAATTAGAAGTTGTGAATATGATCATGTGGGCATCTTCAGGTGATGATGAGGCCTCTGTCCATTGACCTTGGCATACTTTGATAACGGGTTGCAGTTGTGCAGAGAAAAGAAAGCTAAGCGTGAAATAGAAACCTAACTCTATTGTATGCTCCCCCCCCCCTCATTTACACAACAGAAGAATGTAACTCCTCCAGCTCACTTCCCAGATTTATCCCTACCTCCCCTTCCCCCTCTTTCTTATGACAGCCGAAAGATGCAAAGCAATAGTAGAAGATCTTGAAGGCTGACACCATCATTTTTTCTTTTGGTATTTCCATAGCTTCTGCTAATATTTCTGTCATTATCTCTGCAAGATTTTCTCCTTTTTCTTCCTCCACATTTTGGAATCTTAGATAAAAATCAGCTCGATCCATCTCTAACAAAATCATTGTCTTTCCTTTGTCTTTTTGTGCCTTAGCCTCTCTATTCGCCACAGCTGCCCATGAAATAAGGCCCTCAGCTGAAAGGCTGCCTTGGGGTGGACATGGCAAGATTCAGTTGCCTTTTGGGCCTGGCTCTCATCATCCTTCCCTGCTTGGCTGTTTTGCAAAGGGCCAGACAGCAGGTAGTGTCAAATAAGGACAGGCCATGGCAACTGCCTTCCAAACAGCTTCAGCTGTGAAGGGAAGTAGGAAAAGTTCAACCAAGTCATCTTCTTCTTTTTGGCCTGAAACATACACACAGAGCAAACACACACATCCCATGGCACTGGAAGGACTCGCCCACATGCTGTCTCCTCACAGAAGGTCCTGGAGTACATTGTGAAATTCAGCCTCTTGGCACTCTGGGGTGTGGGCGAATCCCTCTAGCACTATGAGATGTGTGCATGTTTCTCTGTGTGTATGTTTAAGGCCAAGAAGGAGGAGACTACTTCCTGCCATCTGACCCTGTGCAAAGGGTTTTTTTAGTCATCTAAAAAAACGGTTTGCCTCTCCCAGTCCTAGTCACTCCACAAGCTAAAGCCAGGTAGTGGGGGGAGTGGGGGATGAAGAAAGTGGTGGTCATGGGTGAAAAAGCAGGGAGAGTGTGTAAGCAGCCTCTGAAGGAGGGGAATGGGGCGGAGGTAAGTGAGATGATCCAGAGAAGGGTGAGACTAGAAACATGTGGTGAAAACATGTGGGAGCAAGCAGGGTGGTGAGTTGGGCATCCTTCAGAAAGGCAGGATGCATGGGTGCATGGCCTGTACACCATGGCTTGTTTTGTAGGATCTGGAGCTTAGCAGGATCTTCTGTTTTAGAAATTAGTTGCGCCCTTTGCCCTGAAGCAAATTTTTCTTTGAAGCCAAGCACTACTCCATCTCTCCAAGTGGCCTTTGTATTCCCTTCCATGGCCAGCCCCCCACTACCTTTTGCTGGTCCAAGCTAAGGAACTTGAGTTTACTTCATGAATCTCACTCCCCTGGCTTTCTGTCCTTCTCCCCTCCTGCTCATTTAAATTTCTCATCTTTCTCCAGGCTCTAGACTCAATTTTGTAAGCAAAGCAGATGCGTGAGGTGGGGAGGGAAGAGCTGGGGGGGGGGGGTTGGCTTGGGATTGAATCTTGGCCGTCACATTGGAGGTTTCATTAAAAGTCCTTTTCAAAAAGTGTGGCCATCCCCTTCACACGGGATCACCTGGCATTGAGGAAGAAGAAGGAGAAGGGGGCAGCTGCTAGCAGAGAGGGGAGTACTTCTGGAACAAGAGGAGCCAAGAAGAGAGAAGGCAATGAAACTTGCAAGAGCAGAGGCAGGAGAGCAAAGCAAGTGAGTGAGTAGTCTGCTAGCTGGGTGGCCTTATTCTTTTCCCTCGCTCCCAAGGGAGCCAGGTAGCACCCAGCTCCTTGCGTGAGAAGCAACCAAAGGATCTTCTTGCCACAAATGACATCCTCGTTCAGATTCCCCACCTCTCTCTAGTGGCCCTTAGCCAAGTGCAGCTGCCCTATCAACTGAGGAGAGAAGTGGACTACTTCGGCAACACCAACACAACCTGCACCCAAAATCTTTCATCTTGAAATGTTTCTTACAAGTCATCTCAAAGGGATGAGTGAAGTAGGCTCCTGAAACAAAAATTCTCATTAGGGGTAGTCCTCAACTTATGGCCACAACTGAGCCAAAATTTCCATTGCTAAAGCCCATGTCACACTGAACCAACAGATGCAAAGAGGATGTAAAACGGACAAAAAAGCTTGCCGTCCGTTGGCTAACGCGATGTATCCGTTCTGTACTCACTGCCTCCATTTTGCTTCCTCTCTATCCGTCCAGCATCCGTTTATGTACGTTTCATCAGCTCCAAAAGTTTTGGGCTGCCTAAAACTTTTGCGCGGAAAATGTATCCAGTTCGTCCATTCTGCATCCGCTACGCATCCGCTACGCATCCATTACACATCTGCTATATCCGCTAGGCATCCGCTGCACATCCGCGCAACTCGCATCCGCCCGGATGCAGGGAGGAAGTGGAACGGACGTGGAACAGATGCAGATCGGATGCAGAACGGATGCAGCACAGAAACAAAGTGTTTAAAGCGGAAAAAACGTTCGCAGGGGGGATCTATCTCGGATATTAAGGATGTCTAGAGGATGCAAAGGGACACCTATACTGCCTATAAAAAGGGGGAGCAACTCATCTGCATCTCACTTTCAGACCAGAAGCCCACCTGTGCAGACCTCTGCAGCCTTCATCTGACTCTTCCTCTTCCACAGCATCCAATCATGTCCACTGTGGATCGTACCACAGTCCTTTTGGCAGCCACCATCCTTCTGCAACAGTACGAAGCCATCTACAGGCTCTGTGAACTCTACTATGGGAAGAAAAAGAGGCGGCCAAGAAGCGTCTGGGTCCGAAAATGGATCGGGAGAAGAGCAGAGTACAGACTGTACAACAAACTGATGGTGGAGCTCAGGAACGAAGACACTCGGGCGTTCCAGAACTTCATGAGGATGCCTCCAGCCATGTTTGACAAAGTTGTGCAGCGCCTGACACCCAGGTTGACCAAGTCAAACACCAACTTCCGGCCTAGCCTGGACCCTGGGCTCAAGGTGGCGCTCACTCTGCACCACCTGGCCTCAGGGACCTCCTACAGGAGCATGCAGTACGGCTGGAGGGTGCCACACAACACCATCAGCATTGTGGTCAGAGAAGTGGTGCAGGCCATCATCGAAGAATACAAGGAGGAGCTCCTCTAGTGCCCCTCCACTGAAGAAGGATGGAAGAAAGTTGCAGAGCAGTGGTATCAGAGGTGGAACTTCCCCTACACCGTTGGAGCCATCGATGGCAAGCACGTGGCCTGCAAAGCTCCAGCCAAGTCGGGGTCCACTTATTTCAACTACAAGGGCTTCTTCAGCATCGTCCTCTTCGCCATGGTCGATGCTGACTACAAATTCATGTACATCGATCCTTCAGGCTATGGCTCATTTTCAGATGCCCAGGTATACAACGCCAGTCACCTCAAGGAGGGGCTGGAAGGCAACCTCATCGTGGGCTCCCCAGATCCAGACCCCCTGCCCAACGACACGCAAGATGTGCCCTACTTCATTGTGGGGGATGACGCCTTCTCCCTCAGAACCTACCTCATGAAGCCATACACTTCCAGGCTCCTCACCTGGAAGAGAGGATCTTCAACTACAGGCTGTCCAGGGCAAGGCAGGTGGTGGAGAACGCCTTTGGCATACTGGCCAACAGGTTCCAGGTACTTCTCACCAACATGCAGCATCGCCCAGATACCATGAGGAGGATCATGGAAGCTTGCTGCATCCTGCACAATCTCATGTGCACCTGCTACCCAGTTTTGCAGAACAGACTCGTGGACCATCAACAAGGCAATGGGGACATGGAGCCTGGTGAATGGAGGCAAGGGCGAAACCTGATCGACACTCAGGATGTGCAAGGCCACAACAGAGCCTCACGTGAAGGGAAGAAGCAGTGCAACCTCCTGAAACACTGGTGCAACTCCCCAGCTGGAATGGTGGAGTGGCAAGACAGGATGGTAGATGCTTAATGGATGCTTCCTTCAGCCTGTCTCATCACACAGATGAGATTGGGCCATGTATGTTGGGTGGGCCTACAATAAACAGGGTGTTTAATAAAGAGTTGTGTTTATGTTGACATGTGTGGATGATTGATTACATTATTATTGATAATAAAGGGCCATAGGTGTGGCACCTGGGAGGGTGGACCATACAGTCCCATTATGCTTGCACTGGAGGTTTTTCTATCCCAAGCTATTAGCCATCCCAAAGGTATCCCTTCTCATTCCACAGGTATCCCTGCCCACTCCACTGCTATCTTAACCCATCCCACAAGCTTGCAAAGGCTTAAGCCAATTCTAAAAGTTTTCACCAAGACTTTGTTAAAAAAAAGAAATGAAGCAAGTGTGTGAATCAAAGATAAACTTTATTGAACAACAAGCTGTAAAAAAAAATGACCCAAGTAAACTGTCCAAATAAAGTCCACAGGTACCAAGCCAGCCGGTCTCATGCACTCTTCTTGGTCACTCGGAGGTGTGCCCAGTCTCAGGGGTGAAGGGTCCAGGTGCTGTGGTGGTGGGTGGTGCTGGAGTGCCTGGCCTCGAGAGTACAACAGGGGACGGTGTGTTTAGAAAGGTCTCAGACAGCTGGCTCAGCCCCGTGATGCTGAGAGGTCCTTCCTCCATGCCATGGGATGTCAGCCCCAGTACTGATGACAGATGTACTGAGGCCGGGCTTGGCTGTGGGGTGGAGGAAGGAGTAGTGTAGTGGGGCTGTCTGCTCTGCAGCTGGGTGAGGACTGGCGTGGGTGTCATCGCTGTCATCGGTGGCATCATTGATGTGGGTGGCATCGCTGTTGTCGGTGGCATCATTGGCGTGGGTGGCATGGGTGGCATCAGTGAAACAGGTGGCAATGGTGTCGCCCGATGACTCTGTGCCTGGACTGGGAAGGGCTGCTGCCTGTGCTTCTGAACCTCCTGGTAGCCGTAGCCCTGGTAGGTGAGGGGCTGTGGGAAGCCTTGGAATGGGAGGGACATCACCTGGGGTGGAGGAGCAGACCTGGACTGGGTGGGAGCAGGTTCCTCTGGGTCTGGAGGGTTGTGAAGCAGCTTGGTGATCCGGTTCTTCACCTGTTGGTACTGTGGATCCGCCATTTCCTTGAGGGTCTGGTTGACATAGGTGAGGAAGGGCTTGCGGTTGGAGGATGAGGACTCGGTGTGGACCAGCTCAGAGAGGAGATCTATGCTGGTGCGGATGGTGTCCCTGATCTCCAGCAGGACATTGTGGCTCTGCCCCTCCAGCTGTCCGGCTCTCTGCCTTTCTGCGGAGATGGAGCTGGGGGGGGTGGATGCGGCTAGGACTTTGGTGGACTCAATGTCTCCTTTCTCCCACGCACCAGGGAGTCCTCTACACACTCTACCATGCTTACCACACCTGTCCGCGGGTTCTCCGCCGTGGCACGCTCCACAGAAACCTGCCTGGAGACAGGGACTGACTCTCGGCCGGAAGAGGACTGGGTGGCAGCAGGCTGCCGGAGAGAGAGGGTCGTGAGAGGGGCTACTGGTGCTCCTCGGTGGCGGATCTCACCCTCCAGGAAGCTGCACCTGGCCATGACGTAGGTCTCTCTGTCTGTCAGCTTCACAGTGGCCTGGCCAGATTTCTTCAGGTGCAGCTTCCCGTACCAGGTGTGCATATGTTTCCACCAGCCGAGGAGCACCTCCGAAGTATAACCCATACTCTCTGCCCTCTGTCTCCAAGCAACCTGCTTCCGCTTGGTGTCCCTGTACAGCCGGTGTCCCTTCCGCCACAGATAGTCATTCTCTCTCAGCCACTCCAGCACCTCATCCTCGTGCATCTCCGCAATGGAGTATTGCCTCCTCTCCCATTGTCGCATATGCCTCTTCCTCCCTTTGGCAGGACCAGATGGGCCCTCATCAGAGGGGCTCCCAGGTAGTAGGGGCTGCTCCTCCACACCACCAGCAGCAGCAGCACCAGCAGGATCATCATCATCATCATCATCATCATCATCATCATCATCATCAGGATCATAATCAGCATCAGCAGCAGCAGCAGCAGCAGCAGCAGCAGCAGCAGCAGGAACACCAGGACTAGGATCAGCAGCAGTAGAGTAAGAACCAGCAGGGCCAGCAAGTCCAGGAGCACGAGCAGGACCAGGAGCACGAGCAGGACGAGCAGGACGAGCAAGACCAGGAGCACGAGCAGGACGAGCAAGTCCAGGAGCACGAGCAGGTCAAGCAGGTCAAGCAGGACCAGGAGCAGCTTCAACAGAGTAAGCAACAGCAGAAGCCCCAGTTCCAGCAGAAGCACCACCGCCTGGAGCAGCTTCAGCAGAAGCCCCAGCCCCAGCAGAGTCAGGGGCAGGGGGCGGGAGGTTGGCCCTGTCCCTCTTGCCAGGGATGGCGGCAGGTTGCTGAGGCTTTCGCTTCCTCCCCATGGTTGTGGGGTTGCTGGCTGGCAGGGAGGCTGGCAGGCACAAAGGCTGGCAGGAAGGCTGGCAGAAAGCCTGGCAGGAAGTCAGGCAGGCAGGCAGGCACCAAGGCTGGCTGGAAGGCCGGCTGGCAGGGCAGGGAAGGAACTCTAAGTGTCCAGCAGCAGGTCTTTCCTCGGAATGCTGGCCACGTGAGAGCTGCTTCCCTTTATATCCGGGGGGCTTACGTAATACTTTCCCCTCGCATGCGCAATTAATGCTCAGCATCCGTTCCGCTTCCACTGTGCATCCACTAGGCTTCCGCTGTGCATCCGTTTTATCCGCTGTGCATCCGCTGTCCATCCGCTTCATCCTTTCTGTGTCCGCTCTGCATCCGCTGTATCCGTTCCTCGTCCGCTTCGCTGAGGCCCCCCGGAAGCCCTGCGGTTGTGCATCCGCTCCCATCTGCTTCCATCCGCTGTGCTTCCGTTCCGCATCTGCTTTGCATCCGCCCTGCATCCTCCCCGTGTCTGTGTTATCCGCTCCGGTTATGCAAATTTTTGCCCCTTTTGAGAGCGGATAACAACGGATGGAACATTTTGCTCGTCCGTTGTGTCCGTTTTGCATCCGTTGGCCAGTGTGACATGGGCTTAAGCAAGATTTAAGTGAGTTTTGTTATTTTAATTGCCACTATTAAGTGATAGCAAATAAATAGAGATTATATCTTGTTGAGGCCTTTGAGGCAAGTGGCCGGGAGGCATAACTGCTACATAATATGACCTTAAATGCGTGTTGAATGATGTTCAGTTGATTACACCTACCCGGTCACATGACCACCAACCACGCCTACCCAGCCAATCATTAGGGCAGAGAACAGGTTGTTAAATTATTTGAATCCCACCACTGCAGAAGAGCTTATATTCACTCATATCCATTGACCTTTATATACTATTATTGTATTATAGCCATTACATGATGATAACTTTTCCACTATATTACCACTCTATTCCTTTGAATGACTCATGTCCAAACACATAACAGGTTTTTTGAACTACTTAAGCTCACTTATTCTAAGAATTTCTATTTAATGTTATTCATTTCTTGCTTGGACGATTTTAAACTTTCCTTGGTTTGTGGTTTTCATCTTATTTCACTTTGTTTAAATACTTTATGTATAACTTTTCATTTAGTTTTTAAGACTTTTACCATTTTTCAACATTTATATGTTATTTTACATGGCTGAAGGCCACTCATACAGAAATAAATGGCTTTAAATTAATATCTGAGATCTGTAACTCAGGGATTGTAAGCATAGCAAGAATTTTTGGTTCATAAATAATTGCATGTTACTCAGTACTACAGCTAGCCCTCAAGGTGAAAGAAAAACTTTAAAAAGCGAAGCAACAAACAAATATTTTGCAGAACCTTGCTGATATTTTCTGAGTATTTAAGACCAGATGCACTTTCTTTGAGTTGATTTAAGTGGTGTGACTTTGGCATAATGCCATTCTTTAATATTAATGTGCAGGAGAACTTTAAACTGTGAACTGAGTGATAGTTACACAGAGAGTCATCACATCCTAACCAAAGCTTATTAGAACCTCCTGAATTCATTCCCTCCAGTTTTATTTATTTAATAAGACTATATCCAAATACTTTTTTCATGAAACAAGAATGTTTTACAGATGTAGCAGTAATTTCTTCTTTATTTTAAAATCACTAGAAAGCAGAACTATTGTCATTTGATTACAAACAATGAACCCTTGGTTCATTTTGTATGTGTTTTGAACTGTAAGTCAGCTACAATTTCAATTCCCCTTCTTGCAAAGTGGAATTTAAAAAAAACATTTGTGTATTGAAAGACTACTCTAAATGAAGACCAAGAGAAAGAGAGTGAAAAGAGGAATGGGATAGTTAAAATAGGGGTTTATCATTTATATATTTATAAAGAATGTTTGTATTATTTATATAACTTTTTAATATTTACAAAAACCTTTTAAGTGGTTAATAAATAAGGCATTGTAGAACAGATAATAGAAAAGAGGGGAGACTATGTACATTGGAGAGTTTATTTACAAATACTATGTAGCCCTTGTTTCAATTTTTAATTTTATTATGTGCATATTTAAATTGAAAATATAAATAAACCAAAATGGTTTCTGTTAACACAGAATAAAATAACCTAAGAAAAGGTGGACAGGTTTTTCTTGTTGAGGCAATGCTGGAAAACTAGGTTCTACTGCAGTTGGGAGATTTGATTTCTAACAGCTGAATTATTTTCCACTGAGAAGTTCTTCCTTGCTGAGTCCTATTGAAATAAACAGGATCTGGGTTACTCTTACTGGAGTTGAATCTTAGGCTAATCAATTATGATCTGTTTATTAATTGAAACTTAATTGGAACTAAAGATCTTTAAACTTTTGTAAACAATTCATGTAATAGAAAAAGGTTGCTTAACACATGAGGTCATATTATGTAGCATTTAATTTGTTATTTTAAAACTACTCCAGGGGAATGTATAGAATAGAATAGAATAGAATAGAATAGAATAGAATAGAACAGAATAGAATTCTTTTATTGGCCAAGTGTGATTGGACACACAAGGAATTTGTCTTGGTGCAAATGCTCTCTGTATACATAAAAGAAAAGATACATTCGCTGAGAGTCAAGAATCATAAGGTACAACACTTAATAATCATCATAGGGTACAATAAGCAGTGTAATCATACCAGGAAACAGTCCATATAAATCATAAGGATACAAGCGAAAGGTTACAGTCATACAGTCACAAATGGGAGGGGATGGGAAATAAGGAGTGATGAGAAAATTAATAGTAGTGCAGACTTTGTAAATAGTTGGACAGTGTTGAGGGAATTATTTGTTTAGCAGAGTGATGACGTTCAGGAAAAAAATGTTCTTGTATCTCGTTGTTCTGGTGTGGAGTGCTCTATAGCATCTTGAGGGAAGCAGTTGAAACAGTTTATGTCCAGGATGTGAGGGGTCTGTAAATATTTTCACAGTTCTCTTTTTGACTCATGCAGTATACAGGTCCTTGATTGAAGGCAGGTTGGTAGTAATTGTTTTTTCTGCAGTCCTAATTATCCTCTGAAGTCTGTGTCTATCCTGTTGAGTTGCAGAACCAAACCAGACAGTTACAGAGGTGCAGATGAGAGACTCAATAATTCCTCTGTAGAACTGTATCAGCAGCTCTTGGGCAGTTTGAACTTTCTGAGTTGACTTAGAAAGAATATTCTTTGTTGTGCTTTTTTGATGACATTTTTGATGTTAGGTGTCCATTTTAGGTCATGTGATATAATAGAACCTCGAAATTTGAGGGTCTCTATTGTTGATATAGTGTTGTCTGTTATTGTAAGAGGTGGTACTATGGAAGAGTTTCTTTTTAAGTCTATCATTTCTACAGTTTTGAGTGCGTTCAGTTCCAGATTGTTCCGATCACATTATGAGGCAAGTTGTACAACCTCCTGTCTGTATGCAGATTCGTCATTGTCTCGAATGAGACCAATCACTGTTGTGTCATCAGCAAACTTCAGTATTTTACCAGATAGATCATTTGAGATGCAGTCATTGGTATATAAGGAGAAGAGAAGTGGAGAAAGCACATAGCCTTGTGGGGGGCTGTGCTAATTGTACAGCTTTCAGATGTGATTCTGTCTGGCTTCACCTGCTGCTTCCTGTCTGTTAGGAAGCTTATGATCTACTTAAAAGTGTATTCAGGTACTGCTAGCTGACTTAATTGTGGACCCTTGCATAGGTATTTGGAGATTCAAGGTGTTGTAGGATGTTGTGCTACTGAACACATGAGGTCATATTATGAAGCATTTAATTTGATATTTCAAATTACCCCAGGGGATTTTATCACACAATGTCTTTTGAAATGATAATCTGTGATTAACAACAGTACATTTTTAACATATGTTACTAGGTTTCTGGCATGTTTACAACTTTAGCAAAAATACTGTTGAAGTGTCTATCATGATTTTTTTTTTTTTTTGAAAGTCTTCTGGTTCAATTTTTCAGTTTTATGGGTTTCTAGCAAAATATATTTTGTTTCGGAAAAGAATAGATTCTTTTTTTATGACAAGTGTATATTTTGTTGAACTGTCTATTGACTATTCCATTTTTTTCCAGGTTTTCTTCAGCGGTCATTCCAGGGCTGTATGCAGTTTATTCATGTGGATAATCAATTGGTGGATTTGCATGCAATGGAGCAAAGAAAGTTGGGAAGTTTTGCCAACATTAGCATTGATATGTGTGCCATTATTGATCGGTAAGCAGTAAGTAAGGTGGATGATAATTATATAATAAAATAATTTGGAAATCAGTATTATTTTTCTAAATTTATTCTTTAATTAACTGTTACCATGGGTAACTACATTTGCAATAAGCATCAAAAGACTTGTCTATTTAATAGTAACTACTAAATGATGCATAGCAATGAGATCACACCTTTTCAACAACCGTCCTTTGCCATCTGGAATAATACCACTTTTCTAATTTCTTAATATGATTCTTTTATCCATCCTTATGTTTGATCCAACCAAAATTCATGATAAACAATTATTATCTTGATAGCAGTCCTGATTGCATGTTTGCACTAACTTGATAAGATCTCATGAATGAAGGAACACCCTTACGTATCAATATATCAGAACTTTTGGTGGAGGGATTTTAAGAACATTGCAAAAAGGTGGCTATGCATCATTTATAAATATAGTAGGTTGTTCGGTTTGTTATGCAAATTTCCAAGCATTATGTTTCACCCATTTGATAATGTGAGTAGAAAATGATATGAATTTCAGATATTTGATTTGAGCCAGATTAGTTGTTCTTATGATATTGCTAGTAGCATTTTTGGTTTAGAATCATCATAATTATGTATTCTATATGAATGAATTACTAGAAAGGCTATAAATGTTGAGGGAGGGGTTTAATGCTGAAGATTAAGAATTGTTTTCTGCTGGAATGTTGTAAGCAAATGTTAATGAAAACATATATTTATTTCAATTGAATTTGGATATTTTAAGTTAGATTAAATATATGAAATATTTTATTATTTTTTTTCACAAAACTAAGACACTACTTACCATGGAAGTTACATGATTGCCAACGATCAATATGCTGTTCAGACAGCAGCTCATCTTATATCAGTGCCTCTTTTCTTTTCACTGACAAAATTTTCTATTCACAAAATTTAAGTTAATCAAATCTTTATTATGGTAAAAGACTATCATAGACAAACTGGCTTCATTGTCATCGCCCAGATGCTCTGGTTATATATAAGAATTGTCATCTAGCACATTGTACAGCAGTTATTATTCC
Organism: Laticauda colubrina; assembly: GCA_015471245.1. NCBI lineage: Eukaryota > Metazoa > Chordata > Lepidosauria > Squamata > Elapidae > Laticauda > Laticauda colubrina. Next base: position 24,654,562 of record BLBF01000044.1, on the reverse strand, counting down.
CAAATAATCCCTCCCAGAAGCCTAGTTCTTTCCAAGCAGAATATATATGGATTTTTATCCCTGGGAGGGAGTGTCAAAATGCTACAATGTTTGTAGGAAAATTTCGGAATAGATCATTTTAAATTATATTTAAAATATTTCTATGTTGATGAAAATCTGGCAATGAACTTTCAGAATGTACAAAATAGAAAGAATGTTAAAATAAAGTGAAATATTAGCTATCATATTTCTTTACAACTTGATATTATTAATGGTATTTTCTACAACTCATTATCTATTAGATCATTGTTTCAGAGATATTTCCTTATCATAGCAGAGCAATAGAATGACCATGAACAGGAAAAAAAATCAGTGGGGACAAAAGTTCCAACTACCTATTGGCTTTCCCATTGATTTTTCTTGTGGAAACTTGGCAGTGAGCATTGGAAATCCTTCCTTTCTTCCTCCCCTTTCTTCCTCCTTTGCTCCTTTGTGCCTTCCATCCTTTCCTTTCCTTTCCCTTCCCTTCCCCAAAAGCAGATAATTGGCTGCTGTTAATGGGAGATGGAGCAAGGATTATATATAAGTATAGGTTTTTATGGACTTGTGGGAACCTGTTATGAATGTTAAAAATGCAGAACATGTGCCTGCAACTTATCATTACCGCTGTGTGCAATGCTGTGTGCTGAAGCAGTAGTAGCACTTAAAGAAGCCACATCATCCCCAAATTTCATTCCCTCAGGAGTTGTGACTCCCAGATTTTGAACATTTTCTGAAAACCAGCTAAGTTGAGGTACTTTGCTTAGAAAAAAAAAATACAATATGCACAATTTCACTCAACCTAAAAGTTACAAACATGAGAGTGATGCACATGTGGAAGCTTTATTTCCTTTATCAGAAAAGTTTATTGATATGAACTGTAGGGTTGCTGGCATATGTTTGCAGCAATGTTTAAAATAATAAAGTATTCCAGGAGCAAAGAAAGAAGAAAATTATTTGAAGATACATTGTAAGTTATACAATTGTACAGTGGAAATCCAACTTTTAACTCACAACTCTTCTAAAGTTATACTTGTAAAGCTGTCTGATGGCTAATCAGAAATCTTTTCTGAAAGAAAATGAATAAAAACTAGAAAAGAAAAGTCTGAGCTATGAATGATAAACATTTGATTCAACTGACATCTTAGTTATAAAATTGCATGCCATGGGGCAAAATGTTCTTTCAGCTTCTATCTCTAATATGAAAATAATATAATAGTATTGGACTTCTTTACAGGGTTTTGGGAATTAGTTCTAAGATTGAAAAAACTGCTTGGAATATTGCAAAATATATCATCAATTCTGTGTAATATCAGGAAATTAGGTTGTAAAGTAAATTAGAAAAAGCATATTGCTGATATTAAGGAATACTCTAATTAATTAATTAACTAACTAACTAATAGGCCATCTTCTACTGTTTTCTTGCTCAATAATTATTAGGGCTGGAAATGTCAGTCATAAAAAATAGACAAGCTGTAATTCAAGGATGCAGGCAAGCTGCTCAATAAATATTGGACAACCTTAGATTAATATATGTGGCATCAACCATATAAGCAATTTTATAGAAACATAAAAATGAGAAGTCTTCTGCCAGAGCAGTTTTCCCTAGTCCAAGATTTTGTGTTCTAGAATAACCAGCTAGATATTCCTATCAAACTCACAATCCTTTCAATTAAGTCACTTGAGTCTCTCTAGTGGCCTAGTAAATCCAATTGTTTGATGATTATACTCAGGGATGGGATTCAAATTTCTTAACAACCAGTTCTGTGTGCATGGCCTAATTTGTGGGTGTGGCTTGATGGTCCTGAGACTGGATGGTGTGGCTTGCTGACTGGGCATAGCTTGGTGGTCACATGACTTGCATGTAAATATTGTAAATATTTATGTAAATATTGATTTTTTTTATAAAAAAGAGCAACTTTTACCCAAATTCAGGCAAAACAGGCAGGCAGATTGAGTTGCTCCCTGATTCACTTAGAGATCTATCATTCTGCAATCTGCTACCTGAGTCTGCACTAAAAAATAGAAGCTTTAGTCCTAAGGAAGGTTCAGCTCTGCTTTTAGATTAGCTAGAAACCAAGAAATCCAATGATTTCCTGTTTCTAACTAATCTAAATCTCTTGGCATAGCTGATAGTAGGAACAGCTGATGGTCGAAAAATAAAAGGAAAAACAGCAACTTACCAAAAATTAGACTAATGCAGGCAAGTTGGATGGTATGCATGCCAGGTAAGGAGTGAGTGAGTAGGGCAGGGTGGGGCCAGCCAGTGATGCAATTTGCCAGTTGTCCAAACTGGGCAGAATCATAACAACTGGTTCTATGGAACCAGACCTACCAGGTAGAATGCCACTCCTGCTTCAAACTAACAACAGAAAAATAAAAATTAATTAATTAATGAAGTGTAATGTGAAGATAATGAATTTAACACAACTTAACCTTCAAGTGAGCTCAAATTTCCTTAGAGTAAGCATGCATCATATGTTTGAATGACACTTTGGGCAAGATAAACTTTATGCCTCTTTTGTGCATCAAAAAACTCTGAAATTCTCTTTACATTTTTAATTTTGTGGAAATGGCAAATTACCTTTAAATATTTGGGCTATTCTAGTAATGATGTGGAACCTGTTAAAAATGAATACATTTTCCTCTTCTATTTTATTCTTTGTATTATGGGTGTAGAAATTTAAATAATAATGGGATATATAGTATATTAGCATCAATTGCTGGTTACTATTATGCCAATAATACTATGGAGAATAATCCTTGAATATTATCCCTTTCTATAGCAAATAAGAATTTCCCTTTCCAGTATAAGGTTTTATCCAAATGTTATGTGTGAAACATTGAATCTGTTTCTGCATACTTTCTAGAAATGTTTTTTCATGGTTACCCTGCCAGTAATACCATTTTTACTTCAAACTTGAACTATATGTGAATACTGCTGTTTTATAGTAGAAATCTAAATCAGGCTATGAGGTAGTGATAAAGGTTTATCACTATTACTTGAGTAAAAATAATCATGGAAAATAGATACTCAAAATTGCATTTCACTATATTTTGAATCCCAGAAGCATATTTTTGTGCTAGCGCAATATCACTGGCAAGATCATTTTTTCTCTTAACTTTATCTTGTTGAGAAATCAAACAAGGTTAATGTCGATATATTTTTCTAAATAGTAGTAAAGGTGCTTACCTCCCACTCTGAAGGTTGAGAGTTCAATCTAAGGAAGCAGCAGATATTTCTCTCTTATAGTACAAACTCCAAATAGGCATCAGGAAGATCATCCTGCCAGTAAACTCTCAGCTCCATCCAGTCACCTCAACTTTACTTCAAATTAAGAGATTATAGGATCATAAAAAGGGAGTGTATGCTTTTTGTGTGTGTGTGTGTATTTATAGAGAGACGGCAGTTACAATCACACACTGCTTGCACTGGCACAAAGCTGAAAGCACCAGGCTGAGGATGGCGAGTGGGACCTCGCCGAAACGTCACCAAGATACTCTTAATCTTACATGGGAAAAGACCCAAACACACCTAGACCTACCCACACACACACACACACACACATACACACATATTTCTTAAGTTTTTGTGGGTATCTATATGTATGGTATTCAGCTTTGTTTGGGTGTTTTCCCATGTATGTCATTATAGTTGTACTTTTAAAGTTGTAGTTTAAAACTATACTTTAAAAAGTATAGTTGTACTTTTAAAGTTGTGTTTAAAGTTGTACTTTTAAACATTTTGGCAGAATCTCATCTGCCCTCATCAGGCTTCTGTATTGTGTTCGTCTGTGAGTCACAGCCATTTCTGTTTTAAATTTGGTGCTAGCCTACTGCTGTGTCAGAATGATTTTTTCTTCATCCTGATTGGTTGGGAGTCTTGGTCTGTGTTTATTGGTCTTGGAGTTTGCTGTGTTTTGCTTGATTGGTGTTTCTAATATATTCTGTCTGTTTTGTGGCTTTTTTTGTCTTGATTGGCTGGCAACATTGTGTTTCCTGTATTGGAGGCTTTTAGTGCGGCTTGGCTCTGAATAAACAGATGGCTATCATTTATTAGGAAGCTAGGATTCATCTGGGTGCCTGGTTGGGGTGTGTTTGAGCTGGAGGTATCAGGGGGGATCTGTTTGTGTCCAAGTGTTTGCCTGGCTAGTATTGTGGATATTTTTTTGTTTGTGAGTGCAGGCTTCCAAATGATTGACAATCTGGTGGAATCATCTCTTCTACAGGTCATAGCATCAACTTCAAAGGCATCAAAACCCTAGCCACTATAGAAAACCCCAGCCACAGAATTATCAGAGAAGCCATAGAGATTGAAAAAAGACCTGAAAGCATGAATAGAAGAGATGATTCCACCAGACTGTCAATCATTTGGAATCATTTGGAACCACCAAATCCAAACTAAAAGCTTCTCCCATCAGTGAAGAGATCCAGCAAAGAATCATCCCAGAGAAAAATCACCCAGTTGCCCTAAACTCTATGGCCTCGCCAAGCACACAAAGAAGGAACACCACTCAGACCCACAGTCAGCTCCATAGGCTCATTTCTACAGAATCTTGCCAAATTCCTCGCCAAACAACTCCAGCCCTACACAAAATCCATTACCTCACATGTACAAAACTCTTTCCACTTTATAAAAACAATATAGAAACAAAGTCCAGCATTAGTGGGAAAGCTTATTTAATAGGTTTTCTGACAGGAATCTTGTTTAAGAAAAGAGTAAAGTTGATTATGCAGACATAAAAAAGTGGAACTAATATTCTCAGAATAGTTGCTATTTAAATATCAGCAATGTGAGACATCTGCTAAACTTTGCAACCAAAGCAGTTTCACTTTACTTCAAAAACTTTTTAATGTATTCCTTTAAACAATCTTTTGTGTTCTAGCTGTGAGGACATCCCAAAGTCTTGTAATAAAATTTAAAATCATGTTATCTTTTAAATTCAGCAGCATAAGCCTAGCATAAATTCTCATTTAATGTATATTTATATTAATATTATATCTCATTTAGTGTGCATTTATGTTTATGTAAATGTGCATTTATATTATATTATATTATGTGCATAAAGTATATCCATATGCATTAAATGTCTCTTAATACAAAAATGCATGTGTTTAATCTACATATCACACTTCAGTGGTGGTATTCGACTGGTTCTGCCTGGTTCTGGAGAGCCGGTAGGAGCGATGGGTAACGGAGACCGAACTGGTTCTCTCTGCTGCTCTAATGTCTCTGCTGTTGGGCCCAGCCACCTGCCCGGGCTCCCATACTCACCTCTATCCATTGAATTTGAAGCGCACCTGCTTTGCACAACACAGAATAGTGCCGCACAGCAGCTGTTGAAGCGATCGGGAGATCATACAAGCTTCCAGGAGGCGAGGTAGAATGCCTCTGCACCTGCGCAAACACCTCTGCACCTGTGCAAAGTGCGCATTTCGCATGTGCGTGCACACAAAGCATATGCACATGTGCAAACTGCGGCCACAAGCCACACCCACCGAACCAGTGGCAACAATATTTGAATCCCACCACTGTCACACTTCTTATATTATTAGTCACAAAGTCAAGGTGTGTAAACTGTTAAACAACAAATGCTATGCAATGTTCCTAAATGTGTTTTCAGTAAGAACTTTATTTTAAAAAGTTGACACTGGGACCTGATTATTTAAACAAAAACAAAAACAAATCAAAGCCTTGTGCTTGAGCTGTCTTCTTTTCTATTAATGTTTCTTTTTCCCGTATTTATTAAATGTCACACAAAAAGTCTGGCAAATATGTTTCAAAAAAGGCCCCAAAATATCACCAATAAGACATTTTCATTGCTGTCAATCATGTGGACATAGGAGCTAGATAACCTTTTAAAAAGTTGTTCCATGCATGCTGATTATGACCCAATTTATGACCATCCTACACTGAAATCTTTTAAAGATGTATTTTTTCTTTTAAAATTGATCTATAACTATGAAGGTGTGAAATCTGCTCCCTATTTTCTGGAGAATATGAGATAGGCAGATGTCAGTCCCTTCATTATTATCATGTTATGTTCTTTAGAATGTCAAGAGAGACCAACAATCATAGACAATATGTTTTCTATGAAGTGAAATTATAGAGACACACTTTGCAAAAGAATTTACCAATCCTATCATATTCTTACATCATATTTAAGCTGTCATTTAAATGCATTTTGTTATACTTATTTGTTAGCTTTAAAAGACTGAACAATAATTCCTGGATGTTACACCATTCCTGAAGTTGTCATGTGTAGGATATGAAATCTTCACAAATCTCATGACAGATACTTTGAAAAGATTAGTAGAAATGAATGAGGAATTTGTTAGATTCTGAAGTGAATCAGCCTGATCTGCATTTTGGATGGATGGGGAGATCACATTTTGGGATGTGTTTTGACTTCTGAATTTCATAGATTTCTGAATCCAGTGCTTATAATATAACAAGGTGATTTCCTCAACTTGTTGACGTAGGGCAAAGTTAAACTTCTGTGCAGTCTATGATGGTGAAGTTTCTCTTGTTGAAACTTACCATTGTCAAATCTTAAGATGAAATAATATCTGCATGAATGTGTGAAAGGAACAAAGAACAATTTTAAGGCCTTCTCACAGGTTCTGTGTTAGTCAATTTCATTGTGAAGGATTGTGAAGGACTCAGATTGGAAATACAAAAGTTTGTTAAAGGAATTGCTGACACAGAAAGTTGCAGTTGTGGTGAATGTAACATATGGTGGGACACTACTGCCTAGCAGCAAGAAAGTTATAAGTCAGAAAGACATGCAAGAAGGATGTATACATAGATATATAAACTTTGGTAACTTCTAGCTTATTATAATAGTAAATGTCACACCTCTTTTGATAAGAAAGCTTATGAATATAAACATGCAACAATTGAAACATGCAAGTGTAAAGTAGAATAATTCAGTCAAAAGAAATATGCGCTAAGGAACCAATGTGTGATTGTTAGGGTGTTATCTTCCTTAATCATAACTGTTTAAAATGTGTGCTTGTGCATTATTTGAGGTCTTGGATCCTTTAGCTGCTGAGACCCTTTTGCTGAAGGAAACCAATAAAAGCTGGACAAAGCCATTTCTCATGTTTGGTGATCTGCATTGCCAGAGAATATATTGGGATCACGATGGACCTTTCAGAGCACCTTAAGTAAAAAGCAAAAGATTGGAAAACAAAATTCCTCCTAAAGGAGCTCCATAGTAAATGGAGCTAGCTATCATAGATTGCAGAATGACTATGATGTATTCAGTACTGTTCTACAGAAAGAGAAAGAAATAAGTTTTTCAGTACACATTATATACACTTGTCTGATATGAAGTTGTAATGCTACTAATACCACTTTATATATAAAATGTATAATGACTGATATGAAATCATATATGTCATCATCTTAAGCCCCTGTCACACTGCACCAACGGATGCAAAGAGGATGTAAAATGGACAAAAAACCTTGCCATCCGTTGGTTAACGCGATGTATCCATTCTGTACTCACTGCCTCCGTTTTGCTTCCTCTCTACCCGTCCAGCATCCGTTTATGGATGTTTCATCTGCTCCAAAAGTTTTGGGCTGCCTAAAACTTTTGAGCGGAAAATGTATCCAGTTTATCCATTCTGCATCCGCTACGCATCCGCTACACATCTGTTACACATCCGTTACGCATCCGTTACGCATCCGCTATATCTGCTAGGCGTCCGTTCCGCATCCGCGCAACTCGCATCCACCCGGATGCAGGGACGAAGCGGAACGGATGCGGAACGGATGCAGAACGGATGCCTAGTGGATGCAGAACAGAAACAAAGCGTTTAAAATGGAAAAAATGTTTGCAGAGGGGACCTATCTCGGATATTAAGGATGTCTAGAGGATGCCTAGAGGATGCCTAGAGGATGCCTAGCGGAAAACCTATACTGCCTATAAAAAGGGGGAGCAACTTGCCTGCATCTCACTTTCAGAACAGCAGCCCAGCGGTGCAGACCTCTGCAGCATTCATCTGCCTCTTCCTCTTCCACAGCATCCAGTCATGTCCACCGTGGATTGTGACAAAGTCCTTTCGGCAGCCACCATCCTTCTGAAACAGTGCGAAACCATCTACAGGCTCTGTGAACTCTACTACGGGAAGAAAAGGAGCCACGCAAAAAAAGTCTGGGTCCAAAGATGGTTCACCAGAAGAGCAGAGGATGGACTGTACAACAAGCTGATGGTGGAGCTCAGGAGCGAAGACACTCGGGCATTCCAGAACTTCATGAGGATGCCTCCAGCCATGTTTGACGAAGTTGTGCAGCGCCTAACACCCAGGTTGACCAAGACAAACACCAGCTTCCCGCCCAGCCTGGAACCTGGGCTCAAGGTGGCACTCACTCTGCACCACCTGGCCTCAGGGGCCACCTACAGGAGCATGCAGTATGGCTGGAGGGTGCCACCCAGCACCATCAGCTTTGTGGTCAGAGAAGTGGTGCAGGCCATCATCGAAGAATACAAGGAGGAGCTTCTCCAGTGCCCCTCCACTGAAGAAGGATGGAGGAAATTTGCAGAGCAGTGGTATCAGAAGTGGAACTTCCCACACACCATTGGAGCCATCGATGGCAAGCACATGGCCTGCAAAGCACCAGCCAACTTAGGGTCCACTTATCACAACTACAAGGGTTTCTTCAGCATCATCCTCTTCGCCATGGTTGATGCTGACTACAAGTTCATGTACATTGAACAGCTCATCTTCCCAGGTATACGACGCCAGTCACCTCAAGGAGGGGCTGGAAAGCAACCTCATGGTGGGCTTCCCAGATCCAGACCCACTGCCCAACGACACACAAGATGTGCCCTACTTCATCGTGGGGGATGACGCCTTCTCCCTCACAACCTACTTCATGAAGCCCTACACCTCCAAATACCTCACCCGTGAAGAGAGGATCTTCAACTACAGGCTGTTCAGGGCAAGACCGGTGGTGGAGAACGCCTTTGGCATCCTGCCAACAGGTTCCAGGTACTTCTCACCAACATGCAGCATCGCCCAGAGACCATGAGGAGGATCATGGAAGCTTGCTGCATCCTGCACAATCTCATGCGCACCCGCTACCCAGTCTTGCAGAACAGGCTTGTGGACCATGAACAAGGCAATGGGGACATGGAGGCTGGGGAATGGAGGCAAGGGCAAAACCTGATCAACACTGAGGATATGCAAGGTCCCAACAGAGCCTCACGTGAGGTGAAGAAGCAACGCAACCTCCTGAAACACTGGTGCAACTCCCCAGTTGGAGCAGTGGAGTGGCAAGACAGGATGGTAAATGCTTAATGGATGCTTCCTTCAGCCTGTCTCATCACACGGATGAGATTGGGCCATGTATGTTGAGTGGCCCTACAATGAACAGGGCATTTAATAAAGAGTTGTGTTTATGTTGACATGTGTGGATGATTGATTATATTGTTATTGATAATAAAGGGCCATAGGTGTGGCACCTGGGAGGGTGGACCATCCAGTCCCACTATGCTTGCACTGGAGGTTTATCTATCCCACAGCTATTACCCATCCCACAGGTATCCCTGCCCATCCCTCAGGTATTACCCATCCCAAAGGTATCCCTGCCCATCCCACTGCTATCCTTACCCATCCCACAAGCATGCAAAGGCTTAAACCATTTCTAAAAGTTTCCACCAAGACTTTATTAAAAAAAAGAAATTAGGCAAGTGTGTGAATCATAAATAGACTTTATTAACAATAAGCTATAAGACAAAAATGAGTCTCTGGCACTCCTCTTGGTCGCTCAGTTCCAGGGGTGAAGGGTGCAGTGCTGTGGAGGTGGCTGGTACTGGAGTGCTTGTCATCAGTTCCTCCAGAAGCAGAATCAGCAGAAGCGCCAGCCCCAGAAGAGCAAGCCCGTGCTGAAGAAGCCCCAGCAGAACCAGAGTGAGGCCCAGGGGGCTGGATAGTCGCCCTATCCCTCTTGCCAGGGCTGGCAGCAGATGGCAGAGGCTTGCTGTGCTTCCGCATGGTTGTGAGGTTGCTGGCTGGCAGGGAGGCTGGCAGGAACCAAGGCTGGCAGCAAGGCTGGCAGGGAGGCAGGCACCAAGGCAGACAGCAAGGCTGGCAGCAAGGCTGGCAGCAAGGCTGGCAGGCAGACATGCAGGCAGGGCAGGCAAGGCAGTCGATGTGTCCGGCAGCAGGTCTTTCCTCTGAATGGTGACCTGCTTCCGAGCTGCTTCCGTTATATCCGTGGGGCTGACGCAATGCATCCTCCCCACATGCGCAATTAACGCCAGGCCTCCGCTAGGCTTCAGCTCTGCATCCACTGTGCATCCGCTGTGCATCCGCTTTATCCATTCGGCATCCGCTCAGCTTCCGCTGTATCCGTTCCGCGTCCACTTAGCTGAGGCCCCCCGGATGCCCTGCAGATGTGCCATCCGCTCCCACCCGCTTCCATCCTCTGGGCTTCCGTTCTGCATCCACTTTGCATCCGCCCTGCATCCTCCCCGCGTCCGTGTTATCTGCTCCGGTTATGCAAATTTTTTCCCCTTTTGAGAGCGGATAACAACGGATGGAACATTTTGCTCGTCCGCTGTGTCCTTTTTGCATCTGTTGGGCAGTGTGACATGGGCTTTATATGCAGATAAAGGTAAATCTTTCCTGCCATTAATCCATGGAAACTAATGATTTTACTAAAAGATACAAAAGGGCTGCTATAAACGTGTGGATAATCAGTACACAGAAATAGTTTATCTGTATAAGAGATTGAGGCTGTTAATTCTTTCATAGCAGTGGAAAAAAAAACTATATATGGGGAGAGGATTAACATACTTTTTGCAGTTTTTTGGTGATATCTTAGCCAAACTAATGAAATCTAATAAATAAGCTATTATGTTGTGGATGAACAAATTTAATATACATGGACCACCACCAAATTGGCCTGAGCACATGAAAGAGAAGAAGAAGCAGAGAAACTAAAGAGCAATCAAATTTAAAAAGTCAGTATACTGTAGATGGAATTGGCTTGGTGTTAAACCTAAAAGTAAGTATAATGTACTGATGTAATGATTTTGAGAAGATTAGCTGGTATAATGACAACAAATTAATCAATTGTTGGTATTTTAGTGAGCAACTAAGAAAAAGTAAGCAAGCTAGATTAAAGCTGACATCACACTAGAACTAAAGCTTACATCCACTGCTGTCACTGGATACTGAGCGGGTAAGAAAACATCACTACAACAGACATAGGGTTAAATATTTCATTTTCAACAAACTCTCTGCAGAATAATGCAGTTGCATACAGTTGGAAAGAGAGAATGAAAGGACGGATAAAGCAAGCTGATAAGACTGCACAGTGTCTTCACAAAAACTGACAAACAGTTCCAAAATGCATTCCTGAAAACTGAATCAGAAATAGATGCTGTCAGATGCTATCACTAAAAAAGTTTCTTCAATATCATAGTTCTCAGGAAATATCTATACAATACAGGGAAACATATTTTAAATTTAAAAGGATACATTTGGTACATTAGAGTTAATATTTTAAAACAAAGTCATGAAAATGATAAGGTCTCTGAATATTAGGCAAAGTGCTTAAAACATAACTTAGAAAAACATTTAAAAAGGACTAAAAATTAAGCATCAAGATTCAAGAGTCATCTGTAGTGGTGAGGGAATCCTGTACATGCCATAATTCATGGCTAGGACTATGCTGGATATTTTTAAGATAACATTTTAAGCACAATTACTTGGAAAAGAATAAAAGTGAACTAATACAAACAAAAGGCTTTTGAAGTCTAAAGATTTGGAGAGTGTGTTTATTTTTCATATCTGAGAAATTAAATGTTTTTACCCAGCTACCGATGCATAATTTACTTCCTTTTAACTGTTTTTTTTAAAACAGTTTGCAAGATCAAAAAAATATGGCCAGGGCTTCTCATGATGTGCGACACCCAAGGAAGAAAAGTATAGAGCATTTTTCTTCATACTTTATATGGAATAGAATGCAAAATCAAATGAAAAACTTTGGAAAAGTTGCCCTCCCTTTTGTTGTGCACCTCTTGCATTCCAAAAAGTTTCTTCATGATTTAAAGTTATACTTTATGCTTTTTATTATTAACATTTATTTGCAAAAAGAGATCTAACATTTTCCTTAAGCTTTTCTACTCTAAGAAGAATAAATAAATAAAATAGACTTTTAAATATAATTTCCCATTGTTCCCTGCAAAAACAACACATAACAATAGAAAGGAAACTTTGAAATGTTTCTTTTTGCATGTCTTAAATGTCTCATCTTCCTGTGAAAGTCTCCTTAATATATTTTCCTTTTCAAGTCTCTGTGCTTGCAATAAATTTGGAACACTGTATGGAGAAATCTATGTAGAACAGTTCATTTTAAGCTCCAAATATATACAATTTAAGTTGCTCTTCAAGAAATACTTCAAGAATTAACAGAAATATCTGATTTTCATTTCCTGAAAGATTATATTATTATTTCTCTTCAGGAATTTATTGAAAGCTTAATCCCTTTTTACAAAAAATACTTTAATTTTTTTATTGCAGATATACACCTGCCTTATGCATATATTTTTCTTGTATTGTAGACTTCTAAAGAATATTGCTGAAATGTGAAACCAGTCAATGAATCAAATTCATCAACTGTATTGTTTTGTGGATGAATATATATAATCTGAAGGCAGTGTCAGGTGCAAACAATCAGACACACACTTCATTAGCTATTTTATTGCTAAAGTTTATGCACAAGAATCTTCTCAGACTGATAATTTACAATGGCATTCTGGGGGGGAGGGTCAGACTTTGCCCTCTTGTATCCACCATTTTTCTACAAAAACATAGCTTTGGATTTTTTTATTGTTTGATTTATGAGATTTAGTCACCACCTCAGTCTCAGGAGTACACCAGGCAATTTAGAAAAATAAGCCTTGGTGGCAAGTTTCTACTATTAATGGTATAACAACAACAACAACAGCAGCAGCAGCAGCAACAATAATAACAATAACAACCACAATAACAACAACAATCACCACCATCACCACCACCACCACCATCACCACCACCACCATCATCATCATAATCATCATCATCATTATTATTATTATTATTATTATTATTATTATTATTATTATTATTTTAATAGTATAGACAATATGTGCCATTTGCCTATTTTAGGTCCTTGGGAAGGATTCAATAGGTGGATTAAAATGTCAAATCCAGTCTAAACAACTGGCTGATTCTATAACCATCCATAATAATAAAAATAATAAACAGCATAGCTAACTATTCTGGTGCTGATGGCCACATTATGACTTTGAAAGGTCTTCTGAAACAGATCAGTGAGCAAGGTATTCCAAAGGTGAGAATGCTTGCTGTCAACTACTTTCCTGTCATTCTTTCCAATAGGAGGGGATCTTCAGCAGTTTCCCCTCAATTGTCCAAATTGGGCAGGAAAAATACTGTAGGTTATTTTAAATTGCTGATTTTACCCCCACCCCACCCCCACCCCCCAATTCTCTGTGGATTGTTTTTTTCCCTTTTTGGTTGTTGTCATTAAACTCTTACAGGTAAACAGCTACATAAAACGTATGTATCACATATCAAAAGGAAATCACATTTTCCCTTTTATTTTCCAATCATCAGCTGTTCCTACTATCAGCTGTGCAGGAGATTTAGATTATCTAGAAAGCAGGAAACCATTGGATTTCTTGCTTTCTAGCTTATCTAAAAGCAGAGCTGAACCTTTCTTAGGACTGAAGCTTCTATTTTTCAGTGCAGACTCAGATAGCAAATTTCAGAATGGTAAATCTCCAAGTGAATCTGTGATTCTGGGAACAACTCAATCTGCCTGCCTGCTTTGCCCAAATTTGGGCAAAGGTTGCCCTTTTTTAGAAAAAAATTCAATATTTACATAATGGTGTGTTGTGAGCTAATTTTGTGAGTTTGCTTGCTAGCAAATTTTATGAGACAGACTCAGGTAGCAGATTGCAGAATGGTAGATCTCTAAGTGAATCTATGTTTCTGGGAGCAACTCGATCTGCCTGCCTGCTTTGCCTGAATTTGAGTAAAGGTTGCTCTTTTTTATAAAAAAAATCAATATTTACATAAATATTTACAATATTTTATATGCAAGCCATATCCCCCCCAGCCACATGGCCCCCAAGCCACACCCACAAATTAGGCCAGAACCGGTTGTTAAGAAATCTGAATCCCATCCCCAGTTTGAAGCCTCAGCCTGATTTATCAAAAGTTCCTTAAGAAATATCATTATCATCCTAGACTTTCTTTGAAATGCACAAATGGAAGCCATAGCAATATATGCAAGCAACTCATAGCATAAATAAAGATCTCCTTCTCCTCCCACACACTTCTTTTAATTACTACAGGAAGGGTGTACAGAATTGTATTTTTCTGGAGGAGTTAGATGTTTGCCCCAACATGCCATCACTAAAAACAAAGATGAATATCTGTAAAATCTACATTGGCTGCAGCAGATATTCCATTTTTCTTCCAAATTATCTCCTCTTTTTAAGTTTATGTTTATGCCACACATACTCAAACACATTGTTTCCAACCTAATGGAATATTGGAAAGACATTACACAAATAGACTTAGAAGGGTAACTATTAGAAAGCATACAGAATACAATTGTTATGTATTAAGTTTTCACTCAGGTCCGCTGTTTTAGTGTAAAGAAATTCATTCTGATTGGCTGCTCCATCTAACAGCTGACTATAAAAGGAGCACTGTCAGACAGAGTCAGATATTGTTTGTTGGCTGAGGTGTCACTGGTAGCTGAGCTGTTAGCACTAATGAACGTTAGCAAACATTTCTTTGCTTTGCCTCCATTCTTCCAACCTCAGAACTTAATAATAACCAAGTCTGTGTGATGAAAGAAACCAGGGAAAAAAAGATCAAATTTGAAAATGTGGTTGGATCAAGCAAATGACTGTAGAGAGAAAAAAATTAAAACAAAAAGAAAATTTGAGAAAAATAATTCCCTGAGACAGGCAGTTGAGCTCAGAATGCAGCCCACTACTCAATTCAGTTAGAATTTTTTTTTTCCTTAATGTTTCAGATGCCTCCAACTCCAGGTGCCATTATTCAAAGTTCAGAAGTTTTATGTAGTACATATGGCAAACCATATTGAGTATGGCCAGTTGTTTGCAAGGGGTGTAAAGTCATTTTATATCTAAATAACTGGTCAGGTTTTTTTTTTTAGAATTTTCATGTCACTTTCCTATAAGGAAAAACCTAATTTCTTAAGCCCCTGTCACACTGCACCAACGGATGGAAAGAGGATGTAAAACAGAGAAACACTTGCCATCCGTTGATTAACGCGATGCATCCGTTCTGTACTTACTGCATACGTTTTGCTTCCTCTCTATCCGTCCAGCATCCGTTTATGGATGTTTCATCTGCTCAGAAAGTTTTGAGCTGCTCAAAACTTTTGAGCGGAAAATGTATCCAATTCATCCGTTCTGCATCTGCGAGGCATCCGCTAGGCATCTGCTAGGCATCCGTTCTGCATCCGTTATGCATCCGCTATATCCGCTAGGCATCCGCTGCGCATCCGCGCAACTCCACCTGCTCCAGCGGTAAACGGAAGCAGGGAGGAAGCGGAATGGACGCGGAACGGATGCAGAACGGATGCCTAGCGGATGCAGAACGGAAACAAAGCATTTAAAACGGAAAAAACGTTCGCAGAGGGGACCTGTCTCGGATATTAAGGATGTCTAGAGGATGCCTAGAGGATGCAAAAGGACACCTAGGGGAAAACCTATACTGCCTATAAAAAGGGGGAGGAACTCATCTGGATCTCACTATCAGAACAGCAGCCCTGCGGTGCGGACCTCTGCAGCCTTCATTTGCCTCTGCCTCTTCCACAGCATCCTGTCATGTCCACCGTGGATCGTAACAAAGTCCTTTTGGCAGCCACCATCCTTCTGCAACAGTGCGAAGCCATCTACAGGCTCTGTGAACTCTACTACGGGAAGGAAAAGAGGCGGCCAAGAAGCGTCTGGGTACGAAGATGGTTTGCCAGAAGAGCAGAGGACGGACTGTACAACAAGCTGATGGTGGAGCTCAGGACCGAAGACACTCATGCATTTCAGAACTTCATGAGGATGCCTCCAGCCATGTTTGACGAAGTTGTGCAGCGCCTAACACCCAGGTTGACCAAGACAAACACCAACTTCCCGCCCAGCCTGGAACCTGGGCTCAAGGTGGCACTCACTCTGCACCACCTGGCCTCAGGGACCACCTACAGGAGCATGCAGTATGGCTGGAGGGTGCCACCCAGCACCATCAGCTTTGTGGTCAGAGAAGTGGTGCAGGCCATCATCTAAGAATACAAGGAGGAGTTCTCCAGTGCCCCTCCACTGAAGAAGGAAGGAAGAAAGTTGCAGAGCAGTGGTATCAGAGGTGGAACTTCCCCCACACCGTTGGAGCCATCGATGGCAAGCATGTGGCCTGCAAAGCGCCAGCCACCTCAGGGTCCTCTTATCACAACTACAAGGGCTTCTTCAGCATCGTCCTCTTCGCCATGGTCGATGCTGACTACAGTTCATGTACATCGATGCTTCAGGCAACGGCTCATCTTCAGATGCACAGGTATACAACGCAATTGACCTCAAGGGTGGGCTGGAACGCAACCTCATCGTGGGCTTCCCAGATCCAGACCTCCTGCCCAACGACACACAAGATGTGCCCTACTTCATCGTGGGGGATGACGCCTTCTCCCTCACAACCTACCTCATGAAGCCCTACACCTCCAAATGCCTCACCCGTAAAGAGAGGAACTTCAACTACAGGCTGTCCAGGGCAAGGCGGGTGGTGGAGAACGCCTTTGGCATCCTGGCCAACAGGTTCCAGGTACTTCTCACCAACATGCAGCATCGCCCAGAGACCGTGAGGAGGATCATGGAAGCTTGCTGCATCCTGCACAATCTCATGCGCACCCGCTACCCAGTCTTGCAGAACAGGCTCGTGGACCTCCAACAAGCCAATGGGGACATGGAGCCTGGGGAATGGAGGCAAGGGCAAAACCTGATAGACACTGAGGATGTGCAAGGCCCCAACAGAGCCGCACGTGAAGGGAAGAAGCAGCGCAACCTCCTGAGACACTGGTGCAACTCCCCAGCTGGAGCAGTGGAGTGGCAAGACAGGATGATAGATGATTAATGGATGCTTCCTTCAGCCTGTCTCATCACACTGATGAGATTGGACCATGTATGTTGGGTGGGCCTACAATGAACAGGGCATTTAAGAAAGAGTTGTGTTTATGTTGACATGTGTGGATGATTGATTACATTGTTATTGATAATAAAGGGCCAAAGGTGTGGCATCTGGGAGGGTGGACCATACAGTCCCACTATGCTTGCACTGGAGGTTTATCTATCCCACAGCTATCTTAGCCCATCTCAAAGGTATCCCTGCCCATTCCACTGCTATCTTAACCCATCTCTCAAGCATGCAAAGGCTTGAACCATTTCTAAAAGTTTCCACCAAGACTTTATTAAAAAAAAGAAATGAAGCAAGTATGTGAATCAAAGATAGACTTTATTAACAACAAGCTATACAACAAAAATGTATAGCTCTGGCACTCCTCTTGGTCGTTCAGTCTCAGTCTCAGGGGTGAAGGGTCCAGGTGCTGTGGAGATGGCTGGTGCTGGAGTGCTTGTCTGATCCCCCACATCACCAGCTCCTTCAGAAGCAGAAGCAGCAGAAGCTCCAGCCCCAGAAAAGCGAGCCCGTGCTACAGAAGCCCCAGCAGAACCAGAGTGAACCAGGGCTGGCAGCAGATGGCTGAGGCTTTCTGTTCTTCCCCATGGTTGTGGGGTTGCTGGCTGGCAGGGAGGCTGGCAGGAACCAAGGCTGGCAGGAAGGCTGGCACCAAGGCTGGCAGGAAGGCTGGCACCAAGGCTGGCAGGCAGACTGGCTGGCAGAAAGGCTGGCAGGCAGGCAGACAGCAAGCCTGGCAGGGGGGCTGGCAGCAAGGCTTGCAGCAAGGCTGGCAGGCAGGCATGCATGCAGGGCAGGCAAGGCTGTCAATCCATCCGGAAGCAGGTCTTTCCTCTGAATGGTGACCTGCTCCGAGCTGCTTCCCTTATATCCGCGGGGCTTACGCAATGCATCCTCCCCCATGCGCAATTAATGCTAGGCATCCATTAGGCTTCCGCTGTGCATCCGCAAGGCTTCTGCTCTGCATCCGCTTCATCTGCTGTGCATCCGCTGTGCATCCGCTTCATCCGTTCTGCGTCTGCTTCGCTGAGGTCCCCTGGAAGCCCTGCGGATGTGCCATCCACTCTCATCTGCTTCCATCCGCTAGGCTTCCATTCGCCATCCGCTTTCTATCCGCTCTGCATCCTCCCCTCGTCCGTTCCTTTCCGTGTTATCCGGTCTGGTTATGCAAATTTTTGCCCCTTTTGAGAGCAGATAACAACGGATGGAACATTTTTCGCGTCCGCTGTGTCCTTTTTACAAATGTTTTGCATCCGTTGGACAGTGTGACAGGGCCTTAAGGGAAAATCCAGGTCTTTCATAACTTTCTGAGCATCTGGATGGCTGTTGGGTATTTCATTCCAAATGCAGGTGCCAGGACAAAAAAGACACTTCTTTATCTTCATGATCTTCATGCTCATGGTATACTATTAATTAATACTTCATGGTATATTATTAATTTGATAAATTACTCCAATAAATTACTCCAATAAATAAAATTTTACAGATTAGTCTTCAAATATCAAAAAGGAGGGCATGTAGGAGGACACTATTTTTTATATAAAGTTTTGATTTTTTATAACAAACATACAAACAAGACATAAAAACATAAAACCATCTTTCAATTATATACATACAGTGTATCGGTTGGTTACAATCTTTTGTGCTATCCTTTTTTTCTCATTACTCACAAGTTGTATAAATTCTCACCTGATCGATCTAACATGTGCTTATGTATTATCAATTATGAATCATTCATTTGACTAAACTATTTTTCCATAATTCTATGCGAGATATTCTAAATTTCATTATAATTTAATCATATAGATTCCAATGGTTATATATTTTATAGTGTATTCTACATCAATCTATTAACTTTTTATTGTAAAGCTTCCTAGTCTATATCTTTATATGTCTTTTTATCTAACCATTGATAAAATAAATTCCATATCATATAAAATTGTTTATCTTCTTGCTCTCTAATTTCAAATGTAAATTTACTCATTTCAGCACAGTCCATAATTTTCTTAATAATTTCCTCCTGCATAGGTTTTTTTTTTTTCCATTTTTCCAATTCTTAGCAAATATAATTCCAGCTGCTGATAAAATGTTTACAATCAAATATTTCACTTCTTTACTGTATATTTTTGATATAATTCCCAATAAAAATATCTCAGGTTTAAAGTCTATGTATTGTTTTATCATCTTTTCCAATCGTGTGGATTATAGTCCAGTATCTTTTTGCATCTGAGCATGTCCACCACATATGGTAATATGAACCAGGTATCTGATGATATTTATCTGATTTGTTCTTAAACATTCTCACGATTCTCATCAGGGGTAGATGCCCCCTGTGAAACATTTTATACAAATTTTCTTTATATGCAGTTGACATTGTCATTTTATAATTTTGAGACCAAAATTTTTGCCATTTCTCTAAATCAAGCCCATATCCAAAATTTTTCCCACAAGCAATCATTGTTTCTTTAACTTGTGTTTCCTCCAACTTAAATTCTAATACATGTCCATAGACTTTTTTAATTACCTTTTCATCAGTATCCATCGGAATTTAATCTAAATAAGTCAACTAATCATAAATACCTTCTGTTTTAAAATCTTTATCAAATCTAGATTGTATTTGCAAATGTGAAAACCAATTCATTTTTACACCTTGTTCTTCCAACGCTTGCATAGATTTAAGTTCACCCTTTTCATTCAATATCTCACCATATCTAACTGTTTGTTCCTTTTTATATATTATTGGATAAGAAAAAGTTTTTATAGTAAATAACTATAATGGAATTTTAAAATAATATTGCTTTTTTATCTTCTCCAAGTTCAAAAACAGTGCCTCTCTTATGTAATGTCTTCTAAAATACCCCTGTGTTTTAGTTCCCTTATACCAGAGGAAAGCATGCCATCCCAGCAGCAAGTCATGGCCTTCTAAATTCAATGGTCTACTGTTCCTTAATATTATCCATTCCTTTACCCATATCAGGTTTGTCGCTTGGTAATGTAACTCCCAGATGGGCAAGGCAAACCCTCCTCTTGTTCTCATATCTTGTAACAGTTTAAGTTTTATTCTCGTTTTCATACCCTGCCAAATATATTTCAGGACTATTCCATTTAGGTCTTCAAAAAACTTTTTTCCTAGTCGAATTGGAATTGTCTGGAATAGATATAAAATTTTAGGCAATACATTCATCTTAATTGTAGATATTCTCCCAATCAATGATAGTTGTAAGTTTTCCCATTTTGTCAAATCTGTCGCAATCTGTTGTTTGAGTTTAAGATAATTATCCTCCTTAAGTGTGCTACATCTTGGTGTTAAGTGTATCCTTAAATATTTAACCTTATTTGTGTCCTGTATTTCTAAAACTTCTTCCAATTCTTTCTTTTGTCTTGCTTTGTTGCTTGCTTGATTCTTTGTTAATATCTTTATTTTATCTTTATTTATTTTCAAACCTGCTACTTTTCCATATTCAAAAGTATCTTTGTTAAGATAAAAGATGTATTAGTTTTTAAAAAGTTTAGAGTTTTAAAAAGGATATATACAAGAAGAAAACATTATTCAATGAGGCTAAAGGCCGTGTCACAGTGGCCAATGGATGCAAAACGGACACAACGGAAGAGAAAAATGTTACATCCGTTGTATCCGCACTCAAAAGGGGTGAAAATTTACATAATTGGAGCGGACAACAAGGACACGGGGAGGATGCAGGGCGGATGCAAAGCGGATGTGGAACGGAAGCACAGCGGATGGCGCGTCTGCAGGGCTTCCGGGGGGCCTCAGCGAAGCGGACGCGGAACGGAAACAACGGATGCAGAATGGATGCACAGCAGATGAAGCGGATACACAGCGGAAGCCTAGCGGATGCACAGCGGAAGCCTAACGGATGCCTGGTGTTAATTGCGCATGCGGGGGGGATGCATTGCGCAAGCCCCCCGGATATAAAGGGAAGCAGCTCAGAAGCAGGTCACCATTCAGAGGAAAGACCTGCTGCTGGACACTTCGAGTTCCTTGCCTGCATGTCTGCCTGCAAGCCTTGCTGCCAGCCTGCCTCCAAGCCTGCCTCCCAGCCTGCCTCCCAGCCTCCTGGGCAGCCTCCCTGCCAGCCTTGCTGCCAGCCTGCCTTCCAGCCTCCTTTCCAGCCTTGCTGGTAGCCTGCCTTCCAGCCTCGCTTCCAGCCTCCCTGCCAACCTTGCTGCCAACCTGCCTTCCAGCCTCCCTGCCAGCCTTGCTGCCACCTGCCTTCCAGCCTCCCTGCCAGCCAGTCTGTCTGCCAGCCTTGGTGCCTGCCTTCCTGCCAGCCTTCCTGCCAGGCTTCCTAACAGGCTTCCTGCCAGGCTTCCTGCCAGCCTTGGTGCCAGCCTTCCTGCCAGCCTTGGTGCCTGCCAGCCTCCCTGCAAGCCTCCCTGCCAGCCAGCAACCCCACAACCATGGGGAAGAAGCGAAAGTCTCAGCAACCTGCCGCCATCCCTGGCAAGAGGGACAGGGCCACCCTCCCGCCCCATGTCCCTGACTCATCTTCTGCTGGGGCTTCTGCTGTTTGGGCTCGCTCTTCTGTTGCTGGAGCTTCTGCTGTAGCTGCTCCTGGTGGTGGTGCTTCTGCTGCATACTCTGCTGAAGCTGCTCCTGGTCCTGCTGGTCCTGCTCGTTCTGCTCGTGCTCCTGGTCTTGCTGACCCTGCTGCTGGTGCTTACTCTGCTGCTGCTCATCCTGGTCTTGCTGCTGTTGCTGATCCTGCTGCTGCTGCTGCTGCTTATGATCCTGCTGGTGATGATGATGATGATGATGATGATGATCCTGCTGGTGAGGATGCTGATGATGCTGTTGGTGTGGAGGAGCAGCTCATACTACATCAAAGTCCCTCTGATGAGGGCCCATATGGCCCTGCCAGAGGGAGGAAGAGGCAGACATGTGATAGGGAGAGGAGGCAGTACTTCATTGAGGAGGAACACGAGGATGAGGTGCTGGAATGGCTGAGAGAGAATGACTATCTGTGGCGGAAGGGACACCGGCTGTACAGGGACACCAAGCGGAAGCAGGCTGCTTGGAGAGAGAGGGCGGAGAGTCTGGGCTACACATCGGATGTGCTCCTTGGCTGGTAGAAGCACATGTACACCTGGTACGGGAAGCTGCACCACAAAAATTCTGGCCAGGCCAGGGTTCAGCTGATGGACAGAGAGAAGTACGTCATGGCCAAGTGCAGCTTCCTGGAGGGTGAGGTCCGCCACCGAGGAGCACCAGGAGCCCCTCTGTCTACCCTCTCTCTCCAGCAGCCTGCTGTGACCCAGTCCTCTTCCGGCTGAGAGTCAGTCCCTGTCTCCATGCAGGTATCTGTGCAGCGTGCCACGGTGGAGAACCCCAGGTTGAAAGCGTGGTGGAGAGCGAGGAGGACTCCCTGGTGCGGTGGGAGAAAGGAGACATCAAGTCCACCGCTGCCGAAGCCGCATCCACCCACACCTCCGCCACCACAGTAAGGCAGAGAGCCGGACCGCAGGAGGGGCAGAGCCACAAGGTCCTGGTGGAGATCAGGGACACCATCCGCACCAGCATAGGTCTCCTCTCTCAGCTGGTCCCCATTGAATCCTCCTCCTCCAACCGCAAGCCCTTCCTCAATTATGTGAACCAGACCCTCAAGGAGATGCCGGATCCCCAGTACCAGGTGGTGAAGGAGAGGATCACCACACTGCTTAACAACCCTCCAGACCCAGAGGCACCTGCTCCCATCCAGTCCAGGTCTGCTCCTCCACCCCAGGTGATGTCCCTCCCATACCAATGCTTCCCACACTCCCTCACCTACCAGGGCTACAGCTACCCCGAGGTCCAGCAGCACAGACAGCAGCCCTTACAGATGCAGGCACAGAGTCATCGGGCGACACCGCTGCCACCGGTTCCAATGATGCCACCGATGCCAACCTCAACAGTCCTCACCCCGCTGCAGAGCAGGCAGCCCCACTACACTACTCCTTCCTCCATCCCACAGCCAAGCTCGGCCTCAGTACTGGGGCTGACACCCCGTGGCATGGAGGAAGGACCTCTCAGCATCGCGGGGCTGAGCCAGTTGTCCGACTCCTTCCTCAACACACCATCCCCTGTTGTCCTCTCTGGGCTAGGCACTCCAATAACACCTCAGACCAGAACTGCAGCAGCACCCACCTCCACAGCACCTGCTCCCTAAAATCTTAGCCTGGGCACACACCTCCGAGTGACCAAGAGGAGTGCCAGAGATTGGCTGCCTGGATATTTGTGGACTTTATTTGGACACTTGACTTGGGTCATGTTTATTTTACAGTTTGTTGTTCAATAAAGTTTATCTTTGTTTCACACACTTGCTTCATTAATTTTTTTCGATAAAGTCTGGGTGAAAACTTTTAGAAATGGTTTAGCCTTTGCATGCTTGTGGGATGGGTTAAGATAGCAGTGGGATGGGCAGGGATACCTGTGGGATGGGAAGGGATACCTGTGGGATGGGAAGGGATACCTGTGAGATGGGTTAAGTTAGCTGTGGGATGGGTTAAGATAGCTGTGGGATGGGAAGGGATACCTGTGGGATGGGAAGGGATACCTGTGGGATGGGAAGGGA
>BLBF01000044.1:24584321-24630730 GCA_015471245.1 Laticauda colubrina | reverse complement strand
GGGATGGGAAGGGATACCTGTGGGATGGGTTAAGATAGCTGTGGGATGGGTTAAGATAGCTGTGGGATGGGTTAAGATACCTGTGGGATGGGAAGGGATACCTGTGGGATGGGAAGGGATACCTGTGGGATGGGAAGACATACCTTTGGGATAGGTAATAGCTGTGGGATAGATAAACCTCCAGTGCAAGCATAGTGGGACTGTTTTAGGAGGTTGCGCTGCTTCTTCGCCTCACGTGAGGCTCTGTTGGGGCCTAGCACATCCTCAGTGTCGATCAGGTTTTGTCCTTGCCTCCATTCCCCAGCCTCCATGTCCCCATTGCCTTGTTGGAGGTCCACAAGCCTGTTCTGCAAGACTGGGTAGCGGGTGCGCATGAGATTGTGCAGGATGCAGCAAGCTTCCACGATCCTCCTCATGGTCTCTGGGCGATGCTGCATGTTGGTGAGAAGTACCTGGAACCTGTTGGCCAGGATGCCAAAGGCGTTCTCCACCACCCGCCTTGCCCTAGACAGCCTGTAGTTGAAGATCCTCTCTTCTTGGGTGAGGCATCTGGAGGTGTAGGCCTTCATGAGGTAGGTTGTGAGGGAGAAGGCATCATCCCCCACGATGAAGTAGGGCACATCTTGCGTGTCGTTGTGCAGCAGGTCTGGATCTGGGAAGCCCACCATGAGGTTGCTTTCCAGCCCCTCCTTGAGGTGACTGTGGTTGTATACCTGGGCATCTGAAGATGAGCCGTTGCCTGAAACATCGATGTACATGAACTTGTAGTCAGCATCAACCATGGCGAAGAGGATGATGCTGAAGAAACCCTTGTAGTTGTGATAAGTGGACCCTAAGTTGGCTGGAGCTTTGCAGGCCACGTGCTTGCCATCGATGGCTCCAACGGTGTGGGGGAAGTTCCACTTCTGATACCACTGCTCTGCAAATTTCCTCCATCCTTCTTCAGTGGAGGGGCACTGGAGAAGCTCCTCCTTGTATTCTTCGATGATGGCCTGCACCACTTCTCTGACCACAAAGCTGATGGTGCTGGGTGGCACCCTCCAGCCATACTGCATGCTCCTGTAGGTGGTCCCTGAGGCCAGGTGGCGCAGAGTGAGTGCCACCTTGAGCCCAGGTTCCAGGCTGGGCAGGAAGTTGGTGTTTGTCTTGGTCAACCTGGGTGTCAGGCGCTGCACAACTTCGTCAAACATGGCTGGAGGCATCCTCATGAAGTTCTGGAACTTTGCTCCCAACAGCTTGTCGTAAAGTACGTACTGCGCTCTTCTGGCGAACCATCTTCGGAGCCAGACTTTTTTTGGGTGCCTCCTTTTCTTCCCGTAGTACTGTTCACAGAGACTGTAGATGGTTTCGCAGTGTTGCAGAGGGATGTTGGCTGCCAGAAGGATTTTTTCGCAATCCACGGTGGACATGACTGGATGCTGTGGAAGAGGAAGAGGCAGATGAAGGCTGCAGAGGTCTGCACCGCTGGGCTGCTGGTCTGAAAGTGCGAAGCAGGCGAGTTGCTCCCCCTTTTTATAGGTAGTATAGGTTTTCCACTAGGCATCCTCTAGGCATCCTCTAGGCATCCTCTAGACATCCTTAATATCCGAGATAGGTCCCCTCTGCGAACGTTTTTTCTGCTTTAAACGCTTTGTTTCCGTGCTGCATCCATTCTGCATCCGTTCTGCATCCGTTCTGCGTCCATTCCGCTTCCTCCCTGCGTCCGAGCGAATGCAAGTTGCGTGGATGCGCAGCGGATGCCTAGTGGATATAGCGGATGCGTAGCGGATGCATAACGGACGAATTGGATACATTTTCCGCGCAAAAGTTTTAGGCAGCCTAAAACTTTTGGAGCGGATGAAACGGCCATAAACGGATGCCGGACGGATCGAGAGGAAGCCAAACAGAGGCAGTGAGTACATCGCGTTTTCGAACGGATGGCAAGCTTTTTTGTCCGTTTTACTTCCTCTTTGCATCCGTTGGTGCAGTGTGACAGGGGCTTAATTTGGAGGGAGTTTAATGAGTTAGTTGGAGTTATTTGGAATTTTATTGGTCTAAAAGAAAACTGTAAAGTATGTATGTTAGAGGAAGTTTTTAAAAAGATGCATTAGAATGTTTTGATTTTAAGTATGCTGTTGAAGAAAAGTTTAGGGTTTTAAAATAGATGAAAAAATATTTTTCCATTTAAGAATAGGGTGGATTTTGTTAATATAAATGGTGATAGTTTATAAAAATTAGTGAGTGCAAATAGAAATACGTACTATTCCCACAGCATGAAAGATAAAGCAGAAATGATTAGATTGTTTTATACAAAGGGATAATTTATTTAATTATGTTTTTTATTTGAATATCACTTCTGGATTTTGGACTTGTGATAAAAAAAAAAAGAAATGTTATTATTGCCGATTAGATAGATTTGTGTTCTAGAAATGGCTAGTTATATACTCATGTGTAAAAGTAAAAAAATTGAGCTGTAATATTGTTATCTTGTACTGAGCTAAAAAGAGTCAGAAGTCAGCACTTTTTTCTTTCTTTCCTTGTTCCTTGTATTTTCTCTTTCCTTCCCTTAAATTCCTATTTATATTTTTCATTGTATTTTATCCATTGATAAAACAATAAAAATCATGAGAGAAAAAATACTCAAGTAAAATACTAGAAATTATAGCAGAACTTTTAAAAGACTTGATAGCCACTTGTCTTGAATGATATCACATGTCCTGCTTGAGTGGGAATTGGACTAGAATTAGATGACCTCCAAGTTCTCTTCCAATTCTATTGTTGTGTTATACTGTTAACTCTTCTGCATGCTTTATATCTTAATTCATGAATGCATGCACTTTTATGGTAGTAGGCCACCAACAAATATGTGATGAAAAGCACCACAAAACCTGAAGATCAATTTGGCTTTCTCAAAATGGCAGGCAAACAGTTTGCCTTCCAACTACTAAGAAAAAAAAAGTTTATGATATTAAGAATTATTGAGAGGCAGTTAAAGGAGGCTAAGTTGTTCATGGTTCTTCAAAACAAGCTGTTCAATGATCTAAGTTAGGGCAATCTAGCATCATTTCCACTGCTTTTAATGGCATCAATTGTTGCTTCCTTTTAGATTCTCAGGCAAAGGTAAAATGAGCTTTCTTATAAAAACACTTTTAAAAAATATTTAAATGCATACTGCAGTACACTTTCTATTGAAAGTTAACATTACCTGCATACTACATCTAATTGCCTTTTTAAAAAAATAGGTGTGTTTGTGACCTTTAAAAATGTAATGGTGTCAAACAATTCATAATCCATCATTATCTCTTCAGTCTCCTCTGTCATTGACCCATTGTTAGCTGTAAGTGGGGCATTCATGCCACAATACATCAACTTCTTATGCACCTGCCATGTTCTATCATGAATTATATTAATTCACATAAAGCTAACAAAGATTAATTGCAGTAGTACAGCAGATTGGCAGAGGAGGTTTTGCTGCTTGGCAATCTCAGAATGCAGGGGATTCATTCAACCTTGCTTATTTTGTCTCTGTTTCATATTTCAACAGGTGTGTGCCCAATCATTGTGAGCATGGTGGGAAGTGTACCCAAACATGGGATAACTTCAGTTGCACCTGTGATGGAACTGGATACAGTGGAGCCACATGCCATAACTGTAAGTGGGCCTTCATGCTGCTACCCATAATTATCTTTGTTAAATTAATTATTGATATTGATAACAGATAAGAGATTGCTTATGTTTGTTGTCAAAAATATTTTTTACAAATAATAATAATATTGATAACAGATAACAGATAATCAGAGTTGGAAGGGACCTTGTAGGCCATCTAGTCAAACCTCCTGTCCAAGCAGAAGACCCTACACCATTTCTGACAGATGGAAATCCAATCTCTTCTTGAAGGTTTCAAATGATGGTGCTTCCACAACTTTCAAAGGCAAGCTGTTCTATTGGTTGATTGTTTTCACTGTCAGAACGCTTCTCCTTATTTCCAGGTTAAGTCTCTCCTTGTTCTGTTTCCATCCATTATTCCTTTTATGGCCTACAAGTGCTTTACAAAATAGCTTGACCCTTCCTCTCTGTGGTAATACCTCCAATATTGGAACACTGCTATCATATCTTCCTTGGTCCTTCTCTTCACTAGACTCACCATACCCAGTTCCTGCAACTATTCATCATATGTTTTACCTCCATTCGCCTAATCACCTTGGTTGCTGTTCTCTATACTTTTTCTAGAGTCTCAACATCTTTTTATAGTGTGGTAACCAAACCTGGATGCAGTATTTTAGGTGTGGTCTTACTTAGTCTTTATAGAGTGGTATTAGTACCTCACTTGATCTTGATGGAATCCCTTTGTTAATGCAATTTAGGATTGCATTAGCTTTTTGACTACTGCTGTTGCACACTGCTGGTCTGGTCTTCTATGATCGTACTTTTCAGAGTTTCCCAAGATTCTTGAATTGTTCTTCCCTTTAGGATTTTCATCCATGGAATATTTCCCGAGTTCTCTCTGAGTTTATTAAAATCAGCTGTTTTAAAATCTAAGACTCTGATGTCATTATGTTCTATAGCTTGTATTTGTGTTAAGTTGAATTCTAGTATTACATGGTTGCTCTTACCCAAGGTTCCTTCGGTTTCAATTCCCTCTTATCACTTCTTCTTTGTAAGAATTAAGTCCAGTATGGCTGTCCCTCTAGTTCCGTCCTCTAGCTTTTGGACAACAAAGTCGTCAGCTAGGTTGGTTAGGAACTTATTTGATTTCTCACCTGGTGCAGAATTAGTTTTCCAATTGATATCAGGATAATTGAAGTTCCCCATTTCTACTGTAGTGTGTTTCCTGCAGATGTTTGTTAATTGGTTGGCAAAAAGGTAATCTATTTTTTCTGCTTGGTTGGGTGGCCTATAATATACATCTATGTCATTCTTTTTTTTTCTTTTATATTGACTCATATGGATTTTACAAGGTTTTCATCTTTGGTTTCATGTATTTCTGTAGCAATATAAAGTGGTCCTTTACATACAATGCAACTCCACCACCTCTTTTATGGGGTCTGGGTATTTTTTCTATTGTTTTTTTGGAGTACAGCCGTTATCACTGGCATGAAAAAATAATTTTGTAATTTGAACAAAAATGTTTTCTGGAAAAATTTTTGAATTGCATAAACATCTGCAGAACTGGAAACTTTTTTTTGACTTCCCAAAGCTGAATCATGATTCAGAAATGAACCATGCATATTTTTAAAATAGTATTGGAACATTTTATCCAGGAACATGATTAATGCATTATTTCTATGAATTAGGCTTATTTTTTCTTCTGCTTCTTTGCACTATTTGCACATTTAATCGGTTAATGATTTTTTTCTCAATTCTGATCTTGACTGCATTGGTTTGAATAGCTATTTGTTAACTAGCCTAACTCAAGCCTACAGTTTCTGTTTATAACATTCCAGTTGTAAGTCATTGCCAGGTTAAATCCATTTCCTTCCTGATATTTTATAAATATTCATCTTGTAATGCTTTTACTTGTCAGCATTCTGTTCAAAATTATAACATTATTTCAACATTCATGTTTTGTGTCTCATTATAGTTCTCATTTTTAAGTTTTAACAATACTTGTTCTTGGCTGTCTTGTACATAATTAGCAATTCATGCTTTTATGCAAGCCATCATTCCTGAGTCTCATTGCCCACTTGTGACAGATCTCCAAGGACCTGACATGGTCCTTGTTGACCTAGGTAATGATGAATACAGAATTACAATTCTTTTTCTGTGCTCTACTATAGAAAACGGGTACACGTAGAACTCTATGTGGCATGGGTTATCCTTTTGGTAGAATATACCACTGCCAGTGTAGCTCTCAATCTCATTACAACATCACAAACCCTTCCACCATGACAATTAAATAGCAGCATTTTGATAAACAGAATGTTCATTTACCCTCCTCCTTCTGAGTCTTTAAGCCTGACGAAACCTATCAAGCCATGTTATAAGTGTAAAATCCAGAATTTCCCCCCAAAATGGATTATGAAACCTCCCAGGGTAAAAAAAAGACAGCATTTCATATTTCAATTCAATATAGCTATATTTTGATTCTAATACTATGGTACCTCAAATAAGATAAGGAAAGCCTTCAGAGCATGACATCTAAAAATCTATTCTTTAGCAGCAGTGACCACAGGATTTATGATTTTTTGAGTACTTATGTTAAGCCTATGTCACACTGAACCAACGGATGCAAAGAGGATGTAAAACGGACAAAAAACCTTGCACATCCTTTGGTTAACGCGATGTATCCGTTCTGTACTCATTGCCTCCGTTTTGCTTCCTCTCTATCCATCCAGCATCCGTTTATCGACATTTCATCCGCTCCCAAAGTTTTGGGCTGCCTAAAACTTTTGCGCGGAAAATGTATCCAGTTCGTCCATTCTGCATCCGCTACGCATCCGTTACGCATCCGCTACGCATCCGCTATATCCGCTAGGCATCTGCTGCGAATCCCAAGAACTCGCATCCGCCCGGACGCAGGGAGGAAGCGGAACGGACGCGGAACAGATCCAGAACAGATGCAGAATGGATGCAGCACGGAAACAAAGTGTTTAAAGCGGAAAAAACGTTCGCAGAGGGGATCTATCTCAGATATTAAGGATGCCTAGAGGATGCTTAGAGGATGCAAAGGGACACCTACACTGCCTATAAAAAGGGGGAGCAACTCGGCTGCATCTCACTTTCAGACCAGCAGCCCACCTGTGCAGAACTCTGCAGCCTTCATCTGACTCTTGCTCTTCCACAGCATCCAGTCATGTCCACTGTGGATCGTACCACAGTCCTTTTGGCAGCCACCATCCTTCTGCAACAGGACGAAGCCATCTACAGGCTCTGTGAACTCTACTATGGGAAGAAAAAGAGGCGGCCAACAAGCATCTGGGTCTGAAAATGGATTGGGAGAAGAGCAGAGTACGGACTGTACAACAAGCTGATGGAACGAAGACACTCGGGCGTTCCAGAACTTCATGAGGATGCCCCCAGCCATGTTTGACAAAGTTGTGCAGCGCCTGACACCCAGGTTGACCAAGGCAAACACCAACTTCCGCCCCAGCCTGGAACCTGGGCTCAAGGTGGCACTCACTCTGCGCCACCTGGCCTCAGGGACCACCTACAAAAGCATGCAGTACAGCTGGAGGGTGCCACACAACACCATCAGCATTGTGGTCAGAGAAGTGGTGCAGGCCATCATCGAAGAATACAAGGAGGAACTCCTCCAGTGCCCCTCCACTGAAAGAAGGCTGGAAGAAAGTTGCAGAGCAGTGGTATCAGAGGTGGAACTTCCCACACACCGTTGGAGCCATCGATGGCAAGCACGTGGCCTGCAAAGCTCCAGGCAAGTCGGGGTCCACCTATTTCAACTACAAGGGCTTCTTCAGGATCATCCTCTTCAGCATGGTCGATGCTGACTACAAGTTCATGTACATTGATGCTTCAGGCTACGGCTCATCTTCAGATGCCCAGGTATACAATGCCAGTCACCTCAAGGAGGGGCTGGAAGGCAACCTCATCGTGGGCTTCCCAGATCCAGAACCCCTGCCCAATGACACACAAGATCTGCCCTACTTCATCATGGGGGATGATGCCTTCTCCCTCAGAACCTACCTCATGAAGCCCTACATTTCCAGACTCCTCACCCGTGAAGAGAGGATCTTCAACTACAGGCTATCCAGGGCAAGATGGGTGGTGGAGAGCACCTTTGGCATCCTGGCCAACAGGTTCCAGGTACTTCTCACCACCATGCAGCATCGCCCAGAGACCGTGAGGAGGATCGTGGAAGCTTGCTGCATCCTGCACAATCTCATGTGCACCACAACAGAGCCTCACGGGAAGGGAAGAAGCAGCGCAACCTCCTGAAACACTGGTGCAACTCCCCAGCTGGAGCAGTGGAGTGGCAAGACAGGATGATAGATTATTAATGGATGCTTCCTTCAGCCTGTCTCATCACACGGATGAGATTGGGCCATGTATGTTTGGTTGGCCTACAATGAACAGGGCGTTTAATAAAGAGTTGTGTTTGTGTTGACATGTGTGGATGATTGATTACATTATTATTGATAATAAAGGGCCATAAGTGTGGCACCTGGGAGGGTGGACCATACAGTCCCACTATGCTTGCACTGGAGGTTTATCTATCCCACAGCTATTAGCCATCCCAAAGGTATCCCTGCTCATTCCACAGGTATCCCTGCCCACCCCACTGCTATCTTAACCCATCCCACAAGCTTGCAAAGGCTTAAGCCAATTCTAAAAGTTTCCACCAAGACTTTATTTAAAAAAAGCAATGAAG
Source organism: Laticauda colubrina (assembly GCA_015471245.1). NCBI lineage: Eukaryota > Metazoa > Chordata > Lepidosauria > Squamata > Elapidae > Laticauda > Laticauda colubrina. Next base: position 24,622,425 of record BLBF01000044.1, on the reverse strand, counting down.
CAAGTGTGTGAATCAAAGATAAACTTTATTGAACAACAAGCTGTAAAAAAAAATTGATCCAAGTCAAGTGTCCAAATAAAGTCCACAGGTAGCCAGCTGGCCGGTCTCAGGCACTCTTCTTGGTCACTCGGAGGTGTGCCCAGTCTCAGGGGTGAAGGGTCCAGGTGCTGTGGTGCTGGGTGGTGCTGGAGTGCCTGGCCTCGAGAGGACAACAGGGGACGGTGTGTTGAGAAAGGTCTCGGACAGCTGGCTCAGCCCTGCGATGCTGAGAGGTCCTCCCTCCATGCCATGGGGTGTCAGCCCCAGTACTGATGACAGATGTACTGAGGCCGGGCTTGGCTGTGGGGTGGAGGAAGGAGTAGTGTAGTGGGGCTGTCTGCTCTGCAGCTGGGTGAGGACTGGTGTGGGTGGCATCGCTGTCGTGGGTGGCATCATTGGCATGGGTGGCATCGCTGGCATCGGTGGCATCATTGGCATGGGTGGCATGGGTGGCATCAGTGAAACAGGTGGCAACGGTGTCGCCCGATGACTCTGTGCCTGGACTGGGAAGGGCTGCTGCCTGTGCTGCTGAACCTCCTGGTAGCCATAGCCCTGGTAGGTGAGGGGCTGTGGGAAGCCTTGGAATGGGAGGGACATCACCTGGGGTGGAGGAGCAGACCTGGACTGGGTGGGAGCAGGTTCCCCTGGGTCTGGAGGGTTGTGAAGCAGCTTGGTGATCCGGTCCTTAACCTGCTGGTGCTCTTGATCCGCCATTTCCTTGAGGGTCTGGTTGACATAGGTGAGGAAGGGCTTGCGGTTGGAGGATGAGGAGTCGGTGTGGATCAGCTGAGAGAGGAGATCTATGCTGGTGCAGATGGTGTCCCTGATCTCCAGCAGGACATTGTGGCTCTGCCCCTCCAGCTGTCCGGCTCTCTGCCTTTCTGTGGTGGCGGAGCTGGGGGGGTGGATGCGGCTAGGACTGTGGTGGACTCAATGTCTCCTTTCTCCCACTGCACCAGGGAGTCCTCTACACACTCCACCATGCTTACCACACCTGTCCGTGGGTTCTCCGCTGTGGCATGCTCCACAGAAACCTGCCTGGAGACAGGGACTGACTCTCGGCTGGAAGAGGACTGGGTGGCAGCAGGCTGCCTGAGAGAGAGGGTAGTGAGAGGGGCTGCTGGTGCTCCTCGGTGGCGTATCTCACCCTCCAGGAAGCTGCACCTGGCCATGACGTAGGTCTCTCTGTCTGTCAGCTTCACAGTGGCTTGGCCAGATTTCTTCAGGTGCAGCTTCCCGTACCAGGTGTGCATATGTTTCCACCAGCTGAGGAGCACCTCCGAAGTGTAACCCATACTCTCTGCCCTCTCTCTCCAAGCAGCCTGCTTCCGCTTGGTGTCCCTGTACAGCCGGTGTCCCTTCCGCCACAGACAGTCATTCTCTCTCAGCCACTCCAGCACCTCATCCTCGTGCATCTCCTCAATGGAGTATTGCCTCCTCTCCCGTTGTTGCATACGCCTCTTCCTCCCTTTGGCAGGACCAGATGGGCCCTCATCAGAGGGGCTCCCAGGTAGTAGGGGCTGCTCCTCCACACCACCAGCAGCAGCAGCACCAGCAGGATCATCATCATCATCATCATCATCATCATCATCATCATCATCAGGATCATAATCATCATCAGCATCATCATCATCATCAGCAGCAGCAGCAGGAACACCAGGACTAGGATCAGCAGCAGTAGAGTAAGAACCAGCAGGGCCAGCAAGTCCAGGAGCACGAGCAGGACCAGGAGCACGAGCAGGACCAGGAGCACGAGCAGGACGAGCAAGACCAGGAGCACGAGCAGGATGAGCAAGTCCAGGAGCACGAGCAGGTCAAGCAGGTCGAGCAGGACCAGGAGCAGCTTCAACAGAGTAAGCAACAGCAGAAGCCCCAGTTCCAGCAGAAGCACCACCGCCTGGAGCAGCTTCAGCAGAAGCCCCAGCCCCAGCAGAGTCAGGGCGGGAGGTTGGCCCTGTCCCTCTTGCCAGGGATGGCGGCAGGTTGCTGAGGCTTTCGCTTCCTCCCCATGGTTGTGGGGTTGCTGGCTGGCAGGGAGGCTGGCAGGCACAAAGGCTGGCCGGAAGGCTGGCAGAAAGCCTGGCAGGAAGGCAGGCAGGAAGGCAGGCACCAAGGCTGGCTGGAAGGCAGGCTGGCAGGGCAGGCAAGGAACTCGAAGTGTCCAGCAGCAGGTCTTTCCTCGGAATGCTGGCCACGTGCGAGCTGCTTCCCTTTATATCCGGGGGGCTTACGTTATACTTCCCCCCCGCATGCGCAATTAACGTGCGACATCCGTTCCGCTTCTGCTGTGCATCCGCTAGGCTTCCACTGTGCATCCGCTTCATCCGTTCGGCGTCTGTTCTTCATCCTCTGTATCCATTTCGTGTCCGCTTTGCTGAGGCCCCCCAGAAGCCCTGCGGTTGTGCCATCCGCTCCCATCCACTTCCATCCGCTGTGCTTCCATTCCGCATCCGCTTTCCATCCGCCCTGCGTCCTCCCCGCGTCCGTGTTATCCGCTCCGGTTATGCAAATTTTTGCCCCTTTTGAGAGCGGATAACAACGGATGGAACATTTTTCTTGTCCGTTGTGTCCTTTTTGCATCCGTTGGCCAGTGTGACATGGGCTTTACATCTAAGCGTATGACTGCTTTTTCCTTAAGCCCATGGCTAACACGCAGGGCGGATGCAAAGCGGATGCGGAACGGAAGCCCAGCAGATGGAAGCGGATGGGAGCGGATGGCATATCCGTTAGGCTTCCGGGGGACCTCAGCAAAGTGGACGCGGAACGAATACAGTGGATGCACAGCGGATGCCGAACGGATGAAGTGGATGCACAGCGAATTCACAGCGGAAGCCTAATGGACGCCTGGTGTTAATTGCGCATGCGGGGAGGATGCATTGCGTCAGCCCCACGGATATACCAGAAGCAGCTCGGAAGCAGGTTGCCATTCAGAGGAAAAACCTACTGCCGGACGGATTGGCTGCCTTGCCTGCCCTGCCTGCATTTCTGCCTGCCAGCCTTGCTGCCAGCCTTGCTACCAGCCTTGCTGCCAGCCCCCCTGCCAGCCTTGCTGCCAGCTTCCCTGCCAGCCTTGCTGCCAGCCCGCCTGCAAATCTTGCTGCCTGCCTTCCTGCCAGCCCTGGTGCCTGCCTGCCAGCCTTCCTGCCAGCCTTGATGCCTGCCTCCCTGCCAGCCTTCCTGCCAGCCTTGGTGCCTGCCAGCCTCCCTGCCAGCCAGCAACCCCACAACCATGCAGAAGCACAGGAAGCCTCAGCCATCTGCTGCCAGCCCTGGCAAGAGGGACAGGGTTACCATCCCACCCCCTGGCCCTCACTCTGGTTCTGCTGGAGCTTCTGCAGCACAGGCTCGATCTTCTGGGGCTGGGGCTTCTGCTGCTTCTGCTTCTGGAGGAGCTGATGACAAGCACTCCAGCACCAGCCACCTCCACAGCACCTGCATCCTTCACCCCTGAGACTGAGCGACCAAGAGGAGTGCCAGAGACTCATTTTTGTTTTATAGCTTGTTTTTAATAAAGTCTATTTTTGATTCACACACTTGCTTCATTTCTTTTTTTTAATAAATTCTTGCTTTTAGAAACTTTTAGAAATGGTTTAAGCCTTTGCATGCTTGTGGGATGGGTTAAGATAACTGTGGGATGGGTTGAGATAGCTGTGGGATGGGCAGGGATACCTGTGGGATGGGTAATAGCTGTTGGATAGATAAACCTCCAGTGCAAGCATAGTGGGACTTTTTGGTCCACCGTCCCAGGTGCCACACCTACGGCCCTTTATTATCAATAATAATGTAATAATTATCCACACATGTCAACACAAACACAACTCTTTATTAAACGCCCTGTTCATTGTAGGCCAACCAAACTTACATGGCCCAATCTCATCCGTGTGATGAGACAGGCTGAAGGAAGCATCCATTAAGCATCTACCATCCTGTCTTGCCACTCCACTGCTCCAGCTGGGGAGTTGCACCATTGTCTCAGGAGGTTGCGCTGCTTCTTCGCTTCATGTGAGGCTCTGTTGGGACCTTGCACATCCTCAGTGTCAATCAGGTTTCGCCCTTGTCTCCATTACCCAGGCTCCATGTCCCCATTGTCTTGCTGGAGGTCCACGAGCCTGTTCTGCAAGACTGGATAGCGGGTGCGCATGAGGTTGTGCAGGATGCAGCAAGCTTCCATAATCCTCCTCACGGTCTCTGGGCAATGCTGCATGTTGGTGAGAAGTACCTGGAACCTGTTGGCCAGGATGCCAAAGGTGTTCTCCACCACCCGCCTTGCCCTGGACAGCCTGTAGTTGAAGATCCTCTCTTCACGGGTCAGGAGTCTGGAAGTGTAGGGCTTCATGAGGTAGGTTGTGAGGGAGAAGGCATCATCCCCCACGATGAAGTAGGGTAGATCTTGTGTGTCGTTGGGCAGTGGTTCTGGATCTGGGAAGCCCACGATGAGGTTGCCTTCCAGCCCCTCCTTGAGGTGACTGGCGTTGGATACCTGGGCATCCGAAGATGAGCCGTTGCCTGAAGCATCGATGTACATGAATTTGTAGTCAGCATCGACCATGGCGAAGAGGATGATGCTGAAGAAGCCCTTGGAGTTGAAATAAGTGGACCCCAACTTGGCTGGAGATTTGCAGGCCACGTGCTTGCCATCTATGGCTCCAACGGTGTGTGGGAAGTTCCACTTCTGATATCACTGCTCTGCAACATTTTTCCATCCTTCTTCAGTGGAGGGGTACTGGATGAGCTCCTCCTTGTATTCTTCGATGATGGCCTGCACCACTTCTCTGACCACAATGCTGATGGTGTTGGATGGCACCCTCCAGCCGTACTGCATGCTCCTGTAGGAGATTCCTGAGGTCAGGTGGCGCAGAGTGTGTGCCACCTTGAGCCCAGGTTCCAGGCTGGGCCGGAAGCTGGTGTTTGCCTTGGTCAACCTGGGTGTCAGCTGCTGCACAACTTCGTCAAACCTGGCTGGAGGCATCCTCATGAAGTTCTGGTGCGCCCGAGTGTCTTCGCTCCTGAGCTCCACCATCAGCTTGTTGTACAGTCCGTCCTCTGCTCTTCTGGTGAACCATCTTCGGATCCAGACTCTTTTTGGGTGGCTCCTTTTCTTCTCGCAGTAGAGTTCACAGAGCCTGCAGATGGCTTTGCACTGTTTCAGAAAAATGGTGGCTGCCGAAAAGACTTTGTTACAATCCACGATGGACATGACTGGATGCTGTGGAAGAGGAAGAGGCAGATGAAGGCTGCAGAGGTCTGCACCGCTGGGCTGCTGTTCTGAAAGTGAGATGCAGGCGAGTTGCTCCCCCTTTTTATAGGCAGTATATGTTTTCTGTTAGGCATCCTCTAGGCATCCTCTAGACATCCTTAATATCCGAGATAGGTCCCCTCTGTGAATGTTTTTTCCGTTTTAAACGCTTTGTTTCCTTTCTGCATCCGCTAGGCATCCGTTTTGGATCTGTTCCGCGTCCGTTCCGCTTCCTCCCTGCGTCCGGGCGGATGCAAGTTGCGCGGATGCGTAGCGGATGCCTAGCGGATATAGCAGATGCGGAACGGATGCGGAACGGATGCGTTGCAGATGTGTAGCGGATGCAGAATGGACAAACTGGATACATTTTCTGCGCAAAAGTTTTGGGCAGCCCAAAACTTTTGGAGCGGATGAAACGTCCATAAACGGATGCTGGACGGATAGAGAGGAAGCCAAACGGAGGCAGTGAGTACATCGCATTTTTGAACGGATGGCAAGGTTTTTTGTCCGTTTTACATCCTCTTTGCATCCGTTGGTTCAGTGTGACATGGGCTTTAGATTGTGGCCTTTTGTATCTGTGGGTGTGCAGTCTACTGATGATATCTTGCATCAAATAAGTGGATGACCTTCCCCAATCATCTTATATAGATGTTAAATAACTTGGAGGAAAATAAAAAAGTTTTGTGAAATTTCACATTGGAGAATCCATAGGCTCAGTTGGACACTCTGGTCAATAATCTTCATGAGAACTTGAATGCAATCATCCAAGTTCTCATGAAGATTATTGACCAGAGTGTCTGATATAAGAGCCTCAGTGGTGCAGTGGTTAGAGTGCAATACTGCAAGCTACTTCTGCTGCAGCCAGCTGCCTGCAATTTGGCAGATCGAATTTTGCCAGGCTCAAGATTGACTCAGCCTTCCATCCTTCTGAGGTGGGTAAAATGAAGACCCAGATTGTTGGGGGCAATGTGCTGACTCTGTAACCTGCTTAGAGAGGGCTGTAAAGCATTATAAAATGGTATGCAACTCTAAGTGCTATTGCTATTACTATTATTTCTCTTGCCTGGGCTTGAATCCTACATAAAACACATCTAGATGTCCAGACTTGGAAGGGATCTGGGAGATCTTCTAGTCCAACCCCCTGCTCAATCAGGAAACCCATTCAGACAAATGGCTGTCCATTCTCTTCTTAAAGCCCCCAGTGAAGTAACACCCACAACTTCTGAAGGCAAGTTGTTCCACTGGTTAATTGTATTCACTGTCAGAAAATTTCTCCCTAGTTCCAGATTGCATCTGTCTTTGATTAGTTTCTATCCATTGCTTCTGATCTTGCCTTCTGGTACTTTGGAAAACAGGCAGTATAAGTAACAAAGCAGAAATTCCATGTGAGCATATTGAAACATTACTGTCTTTTATATTCTGAACTAGTTAAAACTTCCAAGTACATATATTGTGTATTGCATTAGCTGAGCCATGAGATGACAGAAGAGACTTCTGATCCAAAAAGGGATGTAAATGGCACATTATAATTCTTTGGCTACCTCACCTCATTCTGATTTCCTCTCCAATCATCCTAATCTTCTAGTTCTGGTATGAAATTAGCTGCTATTAGCTAAACAATTACATTGGATCTGATCCAATCATATCATCCACAAGGATAGTAAACACCAGACTGAATTAGCCCACTCCCTGGTAGTCTCTTCTGCTGTTGCTTGACTGGGCATGGCTTCATGATCATGTGAATGGCTGGGCATGGTTTGTATGTAAATATTATAAATATTTATATAAATATTGAATTTTTTTTTATTAAAATAGAGCAAATTTTACCCAAAATCAGGCAAAGCAGGCAGGCAGATTGAATTGCTCACAGAATCACAGATTCATTCAGAGATCTATCGATCTGCCATTGGCTGGTTCAGTCTATCACATAAAATTTGCTTGCAAGCAAACTCAAAAAATTAACTCACAACACACCATGCATGTAAATATTGATTTTTTTTATAAAAAAGAGCAACTTTTACCCAAAATCAGGCAAAGCAGGCAGATTGAGCTGCTCACAGAATCATTCAGTGATCTATTTATCTGCCATCGGCTAGCTCAGTCTCTCATATTTGCTTGCTGTGAGTCTGCACTGAATTTGGTTGCAAGCAAACCTTCAGTCCGAAGGGAGGTTCAGCTGTGCTGAGCCAAAGATCTAAAGACTAGCTAGAAAGCAAGAAATCCAACCATTTCCTGTTTCCTAGCTAATCTAAATCTCCCAGCACAGCAGAACAGATGATGGTCGGAAAAAGGAAAAATAGCAATTTAGCAGGCAAGTTTACGGGGTAAGGAGTGAGTGGGCAGGGAGAGTTCCCATGGGCCATGTGGGCAGCGCAGCCTTGTGTTTCTGCGCAGCCTGGATTAATTGCTTTGTGGGGGTGGTCTGGGGGTGAGATTTCTCTGTGGCCCACCAAAATTTTCTCACGGCCCACCAGTGGGCTGCAGCCTACCAGTTGGTGATCGCTGCTCTAGAGTGACACTTTGCATAAAGGTTCATATGAGCTAAGGGGAAATTTTTTTTAAAGTAACAATAGAAAGGGTGGGTTAGTTCCCTCAACTGATATTTTGAAGCTATTTTGTTTTTGCTTTTTCTTAAATGAATAGATTCCATAGCCTGAAAAAATGTGCACCCCATGTTCTAATATGCTGCAATCCAAGTACATTTGAAAGAGGACATCAGTCTCCACAATTCAAATACACTAGGAAAGCTATCAATGAGCAAGGAAAAAAGCTAGGCATAATAAAAAAAATAGTGTCTTTGAAAAATTATTATTTGACAATACCTGGACAAAGAACATAAGAATGAGAAAAATATAAATATCCAGAGCATAAGAATGAGAAAAATAATATTTCCATATTTGAGTTTGATTTTCATAGCAATAGTTTCATTTTAAAAAAATCATCTACACAATATTGTATTTAATCAAGTTGTCTATTTTTGCTTATATGTTTACTCAGATCTTACTTTACCCTTTTATTTATTTGTGATCTTTTTTTCCTATTAACGCTAGAAGCAAGATTAGCAGATTAGATAACTTTAGACAATTCTCCCTCTGTGTTTAAATCCTCTGATATCCACTCTCAGGGCTCACTTTTAATTCGTCTCTCATTGTATCATCTGTTCTGCCTCTGCTGAGCTATGATAAGTCTAAATGCTGCCTCACTCTAGCAATGACAGAAGTGCGGATGAAAAGATGTGAAAGAAATCAGGAGGACCTGCTTTGTTTCCCCCTTTATTACTGGATTTAAAGTAAAGCGTGCAACCTTAATATCCAATGGATAAGCCAATCTCTCTGTCTATAGCAACTATTTCCAACAAGCAGGCTTACTGTACCTCAGAATATCACTGATGCCTTTTTTTTTTTTAGAAAATTAACAATGTAATTGTTAATCTAATTCATTTCAAGGATTATGTATTATTGAGGTGAATCTATGACATCTTGCCACAACCATATCGCCTCAGTCACCTTGGTGCTGCCACACCTAGTGTGGTGCCATCTAGATGTGGAACAAATTGCTGTGAGAAATTTAACATGCCATCTTCCTTCATAAGAGGCAGATATTGACCACAGTTTCACAATGGGCTTCATCTCTGAATTCAGGTCTGGCTTCCCATGGGTGCAGCTAGTCAGTTGGATCAGAGCACATCAACTCTGTGCAGCTTGCTGCCCATGGTAAACAGGCAAATCCTACCTGTTGCCTACCCACAGGAGACCTTCTACCTGGGCCATATTTGGCCATTCCCTTTTCCCCATGGATGTGTGTGTGCTAGAAAGCAGATTGAGGAAGCCTTAAGAGAAGGGAGATGAACTCTCCCCATAAAAGGCAGACTAAGCAGAAGTCATTGACAATCTTAAGACAACTATCACAGTCCCTGCTTGCCCCTCTCCTATGCCAGAGCTGACAGGACCCAGCACAGCATGCTGAAGAAGAAGTCTACATGGATGCACCCCTTCCACAATGATCTGGGGGACGGAGGAATGGCTGAACACAACCTGGGCAGAAGGTCTCCCTGGCAGGCAGATATGGAGACCCGGATGCAGAGACACAGCCTATGGTGACACTGCTATTTGTCCTGAGTTGAGATGGCCATGTCAAGATGGTAGCACCAAGATGCCAATATGTCCCATTCCATACTGAAGCTCTGTAACTACCAGATCATTTGAATTATCTTCCAAAATACAGACAATGTTTAGAATATTTTAAATATAATTAATTAATAGCCATTCTATAATATTTATGTCCTTCCTACTGCCTGTTTCTAATAGTACTTCCACTGTAGGCTTGGGTTGGTTAATCAGATTGGTTACTATTTATTAATAATCATTGAACACAAACATCCGATTTACATGAATTAGTCATTATTTTATTAGCAATTCATTATTTATCAAATTTATATAGCTCTCATCTCACAATGTAAGATGTCACTTTATCAAACTAATTATACAGGTTTTCTCAAATAATACTATCAGCAGCCAAAAAAACAACAGAGAGTGAATGCTCTGATTATTGAGTTTTTCAATAATGAAATTTAAAACAAAGCAGGAAAAGTCTTTTTCAACTGAGATCAGATGAGTTAACACAGGGGTCCCAGAATATTATAAAATTTGGGATTTATTTTTTCAATAGTTAGAAAAGAGAATAGGGAAATAGGATATAATACAATATAAATACTATAATGGAGTGAATATTATGAATTGAGATATCTTAGAAATTGAAATTTGCTTGAAAAGGATGATATAGTTTATAAATAAAGTCCAATAAGTAATTAATAACAATATAATATAATATGCATATTCATGTAAAATAAATTTTAATAATGTAGTTAGAAGAGAAGGTCTGGTGATATTGTGCACAAGATTTATACCGACCAACACACTGTACAATGGAAAGAAGGTTTTATGTTTTGTGTTTATGTTTGTTGTTAAAAAAAATTACAAAAAAACAAAACAAAACACAGAGGTCCCTAGCTCCTGGGCCTCAGCCAACTACCAGACTGCAACCTGTTTAGAACCAATCCACGCAAGCAGTGGACGAGTGCATGTGTGCGCATGAAACTCCCCTCCTGCAGTGGCAGCCACTTGCACTTACATGTGAAGCTCCTCTTGTGTGTGTGTGAGATGATTGCTTGCAATCACATGCAAAGCTCTCTTTGCACAAGTGGTGGGCATGTGCACTTGCTGCTCATGAGAAGGGAGCTCATATATACATGCCTGCCATTCACAGAAACTATCCCATTTCCCACTCTCTTGCTGGGCCTCCAAGCCAGAAAGCCAACGGAGTTCACAAATGTATATCTGCTGCTTTCTGTGATTTCTATGCAAATTTCACCCTTGGATTCCAATTAAATAATAGTTCACAGATATAAAACTATCTTGGTGTGAGGTTAAACTGATGAAAAGACCACCAAAAGATTTGTTGATCCAAGGAAAACAAGGTTTAATTACGCGTCTGCAGAGGCGGGTTCCCTCAGGCATTGAAGGAACCCAGAGCAAAATTCAGGCAGCATTTTTACACCTTAACTGTCCGCCCCCTCGTACGAGGGCTTGGCTCACATTCTTTCATTTTCAAATTGACACATATATTTTTCGAAGGTTTATGCATTTCCCTATCTAGCAAAAGTAGTTACACAGTTTCTGACACATCAGCACTTTATTACAATTCCCCATTGTTCTAACCTCATTCTGTTTTTTTTCTCTCTTGTGCACAAACTGAAACACTTCCTTATTTGGCAAAGCTACTGTGTTTCAGACACTTCCTTATTTAATTCAATGGGCCATCCAACATGACTTCGGTTCTGCTCACAAACCCCCCTTTTTCTTTTTCCACTCTTGTCTCAAACTCAAGCAGCAGGTCCTCTGCTTCTTTCAGAGTGATTTCTCTCTGATACATCATCAGAGGTTCTGCTTTCTGCTTCTCAAATCTTGAATCCAAGGATTTCCCTATCTTCCCACACATTGTTCTTGCACCAGTTATTATGTGCTTTTACATTTACAATTACATTGTTATTGCACCATATATTATTATCCCACACATTGTTATTGCACTGAACACAACAACACAACAATACACAGCATATAATGATCAATATAATTCCCATGAAGGTAGATCTCAACCAAGTGGAACTGGGAAGCCAAGACCATATTGCTCCCCACAGGTCTGGCAATGAGGAGTCACCTCATTGTGATAATGGATTAGAACGAATACGTTCCTCCGTTACTTTTACTGTCTTTGTAATATTGGGTTGGAAATCATGGATGTATACACAGCAATGTGAATGAATCAGAGCACACATACCCCCTTTTGCAGCTAATACAATGCCTAAAGCATACCTATTTTGTAGAGCAACCTGTCTTACTTCAGAAAGCTCGGTGTTGATCATTTTAATATTCTTTATTGTATCATTGAACATTGCTACTGTGAAATTATTTAGAATATGTATATCTCAGTAGTTCATGGCTACTCCCAATGGTGTTATTAGACCACGGGAAACTTGGGTCCAGAGTCTCTGGATAAGGCCAGATTCTGAGTCTCTTTTATTACGTATCCGGCCTTGGGGAAGGCCATCAAGTTTATATATCACCGGTATCACATACCCGATTGTACATGTGCCACTTCAGTGAGGTGACATTTCCCTGTATGCATATTTCCCACACAATACCCACCTAAAATTTTCCATAGCATAGGTCTGATTTGATGTTCGGGTCCAATTAATCATATCTTCAAAATACATACACATCTGATACTGATCTTGATTAAAGTAATCTAAATTATGATAACACTTGGTATAGCTATGGTTACTACAAGATGATGGCATATCAAAAGTCTTATTACATTTTTCCCAATCTCCTAAATGGAGCCCTCTAGTTCCATTTCTCTTAAAATACACATCCGCCATTTCCTTTAAATGAACAAAAATCCTTCCTGTTATATTTCGTTCTACACCATATTTCTCTGTCCCGTCCCCCTGTGGTTTTAGTCTGTTCTGATCAAGTGGAATAGCTTATAGAATTAATCCTTCACCTGTTCTTCTTGGCATGTGCATGCATAACCAGCAATTGGTAATGTTCAAAGAATGTGAGACCTTCTTGAGATCCTTTATGAACACATTGCCATCCCACACGTCTGTTCCCAAGTCACCCGCAAGTCCATCATATTGTGAATTTCTATGATGTATTAATGTAAATATAGTTGTAACAAATTGTCCTCTCCAGAATTCAGCCAACACCTCCATGGTGGTTTCTGCTGGCTATTTCTTCAAAGTTACCTTTAGTGGCTGACCGTCCACTGGGATTGCCTTCCAAGGTTTCTCAGGTTCTGGTGCTTCCTTGACTCTGCTGTAATGCGTCCAGCCTCCTTCCTGAGTACGGACTGCAGATTCAGTCGTCAGCAGCACCTGGTACGGACCTTCCCAGCTAGGTTGCAGTTTTTCACTTCTCCAAGTCTTTATCAGACCCAGTCTCCAGCCTCATGTGGGTGTTGGCTACCAGCCAAAGGTGGTCGTTGCACCAACAGTCCCTGTTTGTGAAGAGAAAGCAAAGACCGGGACAGTGCCAGCAAATATTTTCGAAGGAACAAGTCCCTGAATTCTGGTATGGGATTGCCTAGTTTGGCCAAATAGGGTCTCCCCATCAGCATTTCAAAGAGAGAGACCCTGTGTCTTTCCTTGGACAAGTTCTGATCCTGAGCAGAGCTAGGGGAAGATTCTTTGTCCATGGCAAGCCATTTTCAAGTTGTAGTTTGGTCAAGTGTTTCTTCAATTCCCCATATGCTCTTTCAGTTTTCCCACTGGATTCAGGATGCCATGGGGTGTGTAATTCCCATTTCACCCCCACCACCTCCATTACCCTTTGCAGAACCTTTTGGGTGAAATGAGTTCCTCTGTCTGAATCTATTGCTTCCATCATTCCATATTGTGGGATGATCTGTTCTAGTAAGATCTTGGTTACTGTGGGAGCTGTGGCTCTTCTAGTGGGATAAGCCTCTACCCACCCCGTTAGTTGATCTTTGATCACAAGCAAGTATTTCCAACCCCCCTTTTCTGGCAACTCAGTGAAATCAATTTGTGCTCTCTGAAAAGGCCAACCCACTAGGGGTCGCCCTCCCATCCCTTTCTTGTGTGCCACTTTCTTATTTACTTTCAAACAAATCAAACATTTCCAGCAGATGCTCAGAGCTGCTGTCCATATCCTCAGACTCCAATAGTGAGGTTTAAGGTGTCCGTTCCCCAATGTCCTCCTTCATGAACTTTCTCCAATATTCCCCTCATGACAATGGGTGACACCACCCTGACTCCTTCCGATGTTTTCCATCCTTCTGGGGTTTTGACACATCCCTCTTTCTCCAACTCCAACTTTTCCTTTTCCTCTGGCTCCCATTCCTCCCTCTCGTCCTCCTTTTCCAGTACTGGTATAGATATCATTACCAACTCTATCTCCCCTGCGGCTTCCTTCGCCCATTTGTCTGCCCATCGGTTTCCCACAACCTCCGGTGTGTTCCCCTTCTGATGTGCGTTCACATGGACAATTGATACTCGGCTGAGAAGTTGCAATGCCTCTAAGGCTTGCTCTACTAACTGCACTTGCTCTATTTGCTTCCCATCTGCCTTGATATATGCTCTTTCTTTCCAGATTTTCCCAAACGTGTGCACCACCCCCCATGCATACTTGGAATCAGTCCAAATCATTACTTCCATCCCCTCAACCAATTCCAAGGCTCTGATCAAGGCAAGCAATTCACATTTCTGGGCTGACCAAGCAGCTGGGAGTGACCCTTTCTCTATTACCTCACCTTCCCCAGTTACTATTGCAAACCCAGGTTTTTGCTTTCCATTTTCCACCCTGATAGATCCATCTATAAACCACCTCTCTCCCTTCTCCAATGGAGTCTCTTCCAAGTCCTCTCTAACCTTCGTCATGAGATCCACTTGCAATAGGCAATCATGGTCTTCCGGTTCCCACACCTGCCTTCTCCCCTCCAAGAATTCTGCTGGATTTAGATTCTTGTCTGTCCCTATTACCACATCAGGACTAGTTCTCAAAATGGTTTCATACTTTAATATCCTCCCTTCAGTCATCCAAGTGGTAGCCAGCTGAGTTGACCTGATAAGGCGAATGCACCACCAAAGCTCCCCCAAAAGTCAACTTTTTGCTCTCCACCACCAACATCACTGTTGCTGCCACCACCTGAACACAAACTGGCCATCCTTTCACAACCGGCTCCAAACCCTTGCTTAGGAAGACTACTGGCTGATATTGCCCCCCCCCCTCTTCTGGACAAGAACTCCAACTGTTGTTCCCTGAGTCACCGCCACATATAAATAAAATGGTAGTTTCAGGTTTGGCAAGGCTAAAACCGGAGCGGTTGACAAAGCTTTCTCCAGCTCTTCCCACCTTTCACTATCTCCCTCCTTCCATTCTATGTGCTCTCCCTTTCCAGGCAACTTTCTATGCAAAAACTGTGCTAACACTGTGAATTGGTCTACCCAGATTCTGCAATACCCCAATAATCCCAATGCTTTCCGCACCTCTGTCTTGTTCCTGGGAGGAGCCAAGCTCATGATCCCCTTCACCTTTTCAGGGTCCAAGGACCTAACCCCCTGCTGAATGTAATGTCCCAAATATTTCACCTTTTTTTCAACAAACTGAAGCTTCTCTTTTGAGACTTTCAGCCCCTGCTCCTTCAGCCAATTCAACGGACTCACAGAAGCCGCTTTCTTTCTCCCCAGTTAACAACAAGTCATCCACGTACTGAATTAGGGTGATTCCTTTCTCTCTCTCAAACGACACCAACTTTTCTTCCAACGCCTGTCCAAACAACAAAGGGCTCTTGGTATATCCCTGAGGAAGTCCCGTCCACCTCAACTGCTGTTTCCTTCCACTCTCAGGATCATTCCATTCAAAGGCAAACAAGTCTCTACTCCCCTCCTCCAAGGGGCACGCTCAAAAGGCATCCTTCAGATCTATCACAGTAAACCATTTGTCTTTGGGAGGGATCTGCCCCAAGATGGTATAGGGATCAGGAATCACTGGGAATCTAGGAACCACTATCTCATTGATCCTCCTCAAATCATTAACCAATCGATACTTCCCATCCTTTTTTATTACTGCTAAGTCCAGTGAATTGAACGGTGACATAGTAGGTTCCAACAGTCACTGTTTCAATAATCTGTCAATCACTGGTTTCAACCCTTCCCTACCTCTCTTACTCAGAGAATATTGTGGAGTTCACAGTTTAGTTAGCCCTGGTTGTATCTTGATCTGAATGGGCTGTATTGCCATCCTACTAATCCCTTCACCTCCTGCCCACACATCTGATGATATCTTCTCCTCATCTTCCATTGTTAACATACACATGCGAACTTCTTTCCTTCTATCCCACAATTCTATTCCAAAAACATCCAACAAATCTCTTCCCAGTAAGTTCACCCCTGAATCTGGAATATACAATATTTCGGTTTCAGTAACCACATCATTCAATTCCAATATCACCTCTTCCAAAATCTTGACCTCTTGGGATTTCACACTCACCCCAACCACTTTTAAAGTCTACTTCGACCTGCATGCTCCCTTTACCGGATTGCATACAGATGTCCGGCTTGCACCGTTGTTGATCAGGAACACTTGTTCCTGATGGTCAGGACCCACTAACACATTTACCAATGGCTCCCCACGGGTCCCTCTTGGGGAGCCAGAACCTCCCTAATCGTATAGGGCATAGCTTCATTCCTCCAGGGTTTTGGGACATTCGCGCGCAAAATGTCCCTCCTTCCCGCATCTGAAGCAAGTTCTACTCTGGGACAGCCGTTGGAATCGACCGCCTCGATTGCCCCCTGGACCTCCTCTCCACTCCCTGCTGGAAGATCTTTCATCTCTCCACCTTGGCCTCGGATCTGACATCCGGGTCTCCCTGTCTTTCCTAAGTTCATTCTTGACTGCCATCTGCACAGCAGCTACCATCATCTGAGACTTCTGTTTGGTTTTAACTGAGTCTTGGTTCACAAAAACTTGTTGGGCTGCTCTCATCAAATCTGTCATGCCCAAATCAGTCCATCCCTCTATCTTCTGAATCTTTTTCTGGATATCTGGCCATGCTTTAGTGATGAATTGGATCTTCAGGAGAGTCTCGAAGGCAGGGGTTTCTGGCTCCACTCCGGAGTACTTGGTTAACCCTTCATGGAGCTGAGCATACAAATCCCCCGGGGACTCATCCTTTCCTTGTGTTATTTCAAATGCTTTGGTCAAGTTTTTCCCTTGAGGGATGGCCAATTTAATTCCTTCAATGATCATGTGTTTCATGTCTCTCATGCGCTCCCTATGAGCATTGTCATTGATGTTCCAACTTGGATCGGCTATGGGGAACTTTGTGTCTGCAGCCACTGCTCCCTGTTGCCCTGCATGTCTCCTATCCCAGGCAGCCATTGCTGCCCTCCTAATGAGATTCCCCTCTTTGGGGGTGAAAAGGTGTCCAAGAATATACATCAGTTCTTGATATTTGTATTCATTGGGCCCCAGAAACAATTCCAACTGTTCTGCTACTTCATGAGCATTCTCATGGAATTTTGGAAGAGTCTTTTTCAGATCCCGTAACTCGGCAGATTTTATGGGGACAGCCACGAAAACAGTGACTGGATTCCCCTGCGCATTCATGCCATTTGGGACTTCTCTGACTGGGAAGGCCAACACGGGATTGGCCGACCTTCCTCCAAGAGGCAAATTCTCTAGGTCCTTGTTTAATTGAGCCAGTTCCCTTCTGAGTCCTGGATATGCAGGTGGAGGTGGAGCCTGGGCAGCCAGAGCTAGCAGGGGCGGTAGTGCCAGGACTGCCGGAGCCAATGCCGGTGGACTCCTCATCCAGTCTTTAGTTTCACTTTCCTCCATCTTGTTGACAAACTGTCCTACTTCTGTTTTTGGTGGAACTGGACCTTCAAAATGAACATGATACCATACTTCCACATAGGGTATTTGCTCCTTCATCCGGTGTTTCACTATATACTCTTTCAACTGAGTTATCCAGTACGTGCTGGTATTCCCTTCGGGATCCCAGTGGTAAGGAAACTCAGAGTCTACTAGGGGATACTTCGGCCACCTATATTGGCTTAGGTAGATCATTTTCTTTTTCTCTAGACTCCGAGTGTAAGTCCTCAGATGGGACAATGACCATTGTTGTAGTAGTTGACCCAATGGGGAGTCAATTGGAATCGGCCTTCTCAGGGTCTTTTCTATCTCTATACTTGTTCCCTCTTGGAACGTGTCACACTTGCTTTGTCCCTTTCCCATTCTCCACGCTACCTGCCAACAATCTCCCAGAGATTCTGAACTCAGGGATTTCTGCTGTCCTCCAGCAGTTGCTGGATTCCCAGAGTTTAAGGACAGTATATCACTTCTTCTATCCCGAAAGGCAACAAACTCACCTGATACACCCCTGGTCTCCCGGAGACAAAAGGAGTGTGGGCATCCCCCCTTCAGGTGATCAACGACACTCCCGGAGCATTAGGCCGGCTTCTCTCTCTTTTGTTTCCAAGGATCATCTGCTGAGTGCAGTTACCCCGGGATCCAACTGAGACAAGGGAGGGGCCCCTCTACAATGGGAGGCGGTAGCACCACATTTACCCAGTCCCTTTTCTCCAGTCAAAATTCCGTCAGGGCCCACATTGAGCACCAAATTGTGAGGTTAAACTGATGAAAAAACCACCAAAAGATTTGTTGATCCAAGGAAAACAAGGTTTAATTACGCATCTGCAGAGGTGGGTTCCCTCAGGCATTGAAGGAACCCAGAGCAAAATTCAGGCAGTATTTTTTTACCCTAACTGTCCACCCCCTCGTACGAGGGCTTGGCTCACATTCTTTCTGTTTTCAAATTGACACATATATTTTTCGAAGGTTTATGTGTTTCCCCATCTAGCAAAAGCAGTTACACAGTTTCTGACACATCAGCACTTTATTACAATTCCCCATTGTTCTAACCTCATTCTGTTTTTTTTCCTCTCTTATGCACAAACTGGAACACTTCCTTATTTGGCAAAGCTACTGTGTTTGAGACACTTCCTTATTTAATTCAATGGGCCATCCAACATGACTTTGGTTCTGCTCACATTGGGTTGGCTGATTTTGTACTCTGGGGTATGAGCAATAGCACTTATTCTTCCTTTATAAGCCTTAAACAACAATGGGAATATGTGCAGTTTGCAATAATTAGCTAAGCGATTCTAATCAGTGCTATTAAGTAAAGCCACTAGATATAAAATTGTTTTCTGACATTGCTTTGATTTCTTCTTTACTATAATATAAATTTTGGAACACTGTACAAAACAGGAGTTTTCCAGTGAATATTTAAAGACAATTCTTTCTGAGTGTTAGAAGTCTTGCCATTTATGAATGCAGTTTGAATGATTTGTAGGGCTATATAGTCCTACAGAACATTCAAACTGTATTCATAAATGGCACAGATGAGTAGAGCTGTACACAGAATTTCTACAAGGTTATGGGCCCAGTCATAGCCAGCTACAGCAAATAAGCGCAAAGTACAGCAACAGAAAAAATATTGCAATAGAATAAAAGAAAATGGGCAGCAACACAGTTGCAACAAATATTTCATTTGCAAATCTGACAAACCTAGGCTACCAGTCTTGGAAATTCAAGATGAAGATGCTGCTAATAAGAAAAAGTACATGGAAGTGTATAAATGAAGTTACTATAGGCCAGAAAGGTCTGTGTGGACTATACACTTTGTTCTGTCAGGATATAAGTACAGGATTTCTAATACCGAGGCATTCTATAAGATGCTGAAGCTTCTTGAAAATCCACCCTTAGTCTATTGTGGCATGGAAGTAATTTGATTGAATGATAACTGATGTAGAGGGCACAGGAGCCTTAATTCCAGCACCGTTTGTGAGATCAAAAGATTGATTTTGAAATTTGGCACATATTATAAGAAAGATAAGAGATATAAATTGCAATTGCAATCATAAACAGGCAATGTTTTTATCAATTCTTTTGCCTCAGCCTAAGTAACTTTCTCCTATCCTTCCCCTTTCAACTCACAGCTCTTCATCTAACAGAACTTCAAAATAACCTTGAACAAACAGAAATAGGACATTAATTATTGGATGCCTGTTGTTTCTCCATGCTGGGAATTGATCCTTGCAAAACATGAATTGGAGAAAGACATTATAGGTCAAAAGTGCTAGGGAAATCATTTACCAATATTACCTAGGTCCCTGGGGAAAAGAGGGAATAGATCACCGATCTGGAAAATCACAATTAAAAGTGGGGGGCAGAGTGAGGACAAAAAGAAGGATCTCCATTATATGAAGGACTAAGGTGTCTTTTTAAATGTACAATCAATTATTTTTATTTGCAGCCAGAGTCCAAAATATCTTCACAATCAGACATAAAAAACCCTAAAGGCCTTGTCACACTGGCTGATGGATGCAAAATGTTTATAAAAAGGACACAGCAGACGAGAAAAATGTTCCATCCGTTGGTATCTGCTCTCAAAAGTGCCCCGAAGTTGCATAAGCAGAGTGGACAACATGGAAAGGAACGGATGGGGGGAGGACGTAGGGCGGATGGAAAGCGGATGCTCCACGGAAGCCTAGTGGATGGAAGCAGACGGGAGCAGATGGCACATCCGCAAGGCTTCTGGGGGAGCACAGCAAAGCGGACGCGGAACAGAAAGAGCGAATGCAGAGCGGATGCCGAGTGGATGAAGCGGATGCACAGCGGATGCCGAGCGGATGAAGCGGATGCAGAATGGAAGCCTAGAGGATGCCTAGCGGAAGCCTAGCGGATACCTAGTGGATGCCCAGAATTCACTGCGCATGCGGGGAGGATGCATTGCGTCAGCCCTGCGGATATAAAGGGAAGTAACTCCCAAGCAGGTCACCATTCAGAGGAAAGACCTGCTTCCAGACACAGCTCTCCAGCCAGCCAGCCAGCCAGCAACCCAACAACCATGGGGAAGAAACGGAACCCTCTGCCATCTGCTGCCAGCCCTGGCAAGAGGGACAGGGCCATCCTCCCACCCCCTGGCCCTGACTCTGCTTCTGCTGGGGCTTCTGCTGCCCGAGCTCGATCTTCTGGTGCTGGGGCTTCTGCTGGCGTTGCTTCTGGAGGTGGTGCTTCTGCTGATGCTGCTTTTGGTGGTGGTGCTTCTGCTGGTGCTTACTCTGCTGATGCTGCTTCTGGTGATGGTGCTTCTGCTGATGCTGCTTCTGGTGGTGGTGCTTCTGCTGCTGCTTACTCTGCTGGCACTGCTCCTGGTCCTGCTGGTCCTGCTGGTGATCCTGGTCCTGCTGGTGCTCCTGGTCCTGTTGGTCCTGCTGGTGCTCCTGCTCCTGGTCCTGCTGGTGCTGCTGGTGCTGCTGGTGCACAGGCTCTATTGAGACACCAAAAGGAAGCAGGCTGCTTGGAGAGAGAAGGCAGAGAGCCTGTGCTACACTTCGGAGGTGCTCCTCGGCTGGTGGAAGCACATGCACACCTGGTTCGGGAAGCTGCACCTCAAGAAATCTGGCCAGGCCACGGTCAAGCTGACGGACAGAGAGACCTACATGATGGCCAAGTGCAGCTTCTTGGAGGGTGAGATCCACCACCGAGGAGCAGCCCCTCTCACAAACCTCTCTCTCAGGCAGCCTGCTGAGAGCCAGTCCTCTTCTGGCAGAGTCAGCTCCTGTGTCCAGGCAGGTATCTGTGGAGCGTGCCACGACGGAGACCCCCCAGACAGCTGTACTACCCATGGCGGAGTGCGTGGAGGACCCGCTGATGCAGTGGGAGAAAGGAGACAGCACTTCCACCACAGCCCAACCCGCATCCACCCCCAGCTCCACCTCCACAGAAAGGCAGAGAGGCAGACCGGAGGGGCAGAGCCACACTGTCCTGCTGGAGATAAGAAACACCATCAGGAGCAGTGTAGATCTCCTCTCTCAGCTGGTACACACTGACGCCCCATCCTCCAACCGCAAGCCCTTCCTCACCTATGTCAACCAAACCCTCATGAACATGTCGGAACGCCAGTAACAGGTGGTGAACGACAGGATCACTGATCGTCTTCACAACCCTCCAGACCCAGCTGAACCAGTCCAGGCCGACTCCTCCACCCCAGGTGATGTCACTGCCCTTCCAAGGCTTTCCACAGGCCCTCCCCTACCAAGGCTACAGCTAGCAGGAGGTCCAGCAGCACAGGCAGCCCTTCCCAGTCCAGGCACAGGTACATCAGACGCCACCGGTGCCACTGATGCCTCCGATGCCACCCACGCCACCGATGCTACCCACGCCACCGATGCTACCCACGCCACCGATGCTACCCACGCCACAGATGCCACCCACGCCACAGATGCCAGCCATGCCACAGATGCCACCCACACCACAGATGCCACCGACGCCAGTCCTCACCCAGCTGCAGACCAGACAGCCCCACTACACTGCTCCTTCCTCCACCCCACAGCCAAGCCCGGCCTCAGTACATCTGTCATCGGTATTGGGGCTGACACCCCATGTCATGGAGGAAGGGGCTCTCAACATCACGGGGCAGAGCCAGCTGTCTGAGAGCTTCCTCAACACACCGTCCCCTGTTGTCCTCTCGGGGCCAGGCACCCCAGTGGTGCCTCAGACCAGCACTCCAGCAGCAGCCACCTCCACAGCACCTGGACCCTTCATCCCTGAGACTGGGCATGCCTCAGAGTGATCAAGAAGATTGCCAGAGACTGGGTGGCTACCTGTTGACTTTATTTTTGCTTTGGACACTTGACTTGGGTCATTTTTCTTTTACAGCTTGTTATTAATAAAGATTATCTTTGCTTCACACACTTGCTTCATTTTTTTTTGTCAATAAAGTCTTGGTGGAAACTTTTAGAAATGGTTTAAGCCTTTGCATGCTTGTGGGATGGGTTAAGATAGCAGTGGGATGGGCAGGGATACCTGTGGGATGGGTAATAGCTGTGAGATGGGCAGGGATACCTTTGGGATGGGTAATAGCTGTGGGATGGGCAGGAATACCTTTGGGATAGGTAAGGATAGCTGTGGGATAGATAATCTTCCAGTGCAAGCATAGTGGGATGTATGGTCCCACTATGTATGTTCCACCCTCCCAGGTGCCGCACCTATGGCCCTTTATTATCAATAATAATGTAATCAATCATCCACACATTGTTTATCTTTGCTTCACACACTTGGTTCAGTTCTTTTAGTCAATAAAATCTTGGTGGAAACTTTCAGAAATGGTTTAAGCCTTTGCATGCTTGTGGGATGGGTAAGGATAGCAGTGGGATGGGCAGGGATACCTGTGGGATGGGTAATAGCTGAGGGATGGGTTAGGATACCTGTGGGATGGGCAGGGATACCTGTGGGATGGGTAATAGCTATGGGATGGTTTAGGATAGCAGTGGGATGGGCAGGGATACCTGTGGGATAGGTAATAGCTGTGGGACAGATAAACCTCCAGTGCAAGCATAGTGGGACTGTATCGTCCACCCTCCCAGGTGCCACATCTATACCCCTTTTTTATCAATAACAATTTAATCATTCTTCAACACATTTCAACATGAACACAACTCTTTATTAAATGCCCTGTTCATTGTAGGGCCACTCAACATACATGGTCCAATCTCATCAGTGCGATGAGACAGGCTGAAGGAAGCATCCATTAAGCATCTACCATCCTGTCTTGTCACTCCACTGCTCCAGCTGGGGAGTTGCACCAGTGTTTCAGGAGGTTGCGCTGCTTCTTCCCTTCACGTGAAGCTCTGTTGGGGCCTTGCACATCCTTAGTGTCTATCAGGTTTCGCCCTTGCCTCCATTCCCCAGGCTCCATGTCCCCATTGCCTTGTTGGAGGTCCACGAGCCTGTTCTGCAACACTGGGTAGCGGGTGCGCATGAGATTGTGCAGGATGCAGCAAGCTTCCACGATCCTCCTCATGGTCTCTGGGCGGTGGTGAGAAGTACCTGGAACCTGTTGGCCAGGATGCCAAAGGCGTTCTCCACCACCCGCCTTGCCCTGGACAGCCTGTAGTTGAAGATCCTCTCTTCACAGGTGAGGAGTCTGGAAGTGTAGGGTTTCATGAGGTAAGTTGTGAGGGAGAAGGCATCATCCCCCACGATGAAGTAGGGCACATCTTGTGTGTCATTGGGCAGGGGATCTGGATCTGGGAAGCCCATGATGAGGTTGCGTTCAAGCCCCTCCTTGAGGTGACTGGCGTTGTATACCTGGGCATCTGAAGATGAGCCGTTGCCTGAAGCATCAATGTACATGAACTTGTAGTCAGCATCGACCATGGCGAAGAGGATGATGCTGAAGAAGCCCTTGTAGTTGAAATAAGTGGACCCCGACTTGGCTGGAGCTTTGCAGGCCACGTGCTTCCCATCTATGGCTCCAATGGTGTGGGGGAAGTTCCACCTCTGATACCACTGCTCTGCAACTTTCTTCCAGCCTTCTTCAGTGGAGGGGCACTGGAGGAGCTCCTCCAAGTATTCTTCGATGATGGCCTGCACCACTTCTCTGACCACAATGCTGATGGTGTTGTGTGGCACCCTCCAGCCGTACTGCATGCTCCTGTAAGTGGTCCCTGAGGCCAGGTGGCACAGAGTTAGTGCCACCTTGAGCCCAGGTTCCAGGATGGGCCAGAAGTTGGTGTTTGCCTTGGTCAACCTGGGTCTCAGCTGCTCCACAACTTCATCAAACATGGCTGGAGGCATCCTCAATAAGTTCTGGAATTCATGAGGGTCTTCGTTGCTCAGCTCCACCATCAGCTTGTTGTACAGTCTGTACTCTGCTCTTCTCCCGATCCATCTTCGGACCCAGACGCTTCTTGGTCGCCTCCTTTTCTTCCCGTAGAACAGTTGAAAGAGCCTGTAGATGGCTTCGCACTGTTGCAGAACAATGGTGGCTACCAAAAGGACTGTGTTACGATCCATGGTGGACATCAATGGATGCTGTGGAAGAGCAAGAGCCAGATGAAGGCTGGAGAGGTGTGCACTGCAGGGCTGCTAGACTGAAAGTGAGATCCAGGTGAGTTCCTCCCCCTTTTTATAGGCAATATAGGTTTTCCACTAGGTGTCCTTTTGCATCCTCTAGGCATCCTCTAGACATCCTTAATATCTGAGATAGGTCCCCTCTGCAAACATTTTTTTCCATTTTAAATGCTTTCTTTGCGAGCTGTATCCACTTTCATCCTTTCTCCATCCGTGCTACTAACGCTGCGCGTCTGTTCCGCATCCGTTTCGCTTCCTCCCTGTCTGTTTTGCGCTGGAGCGGATTGGAATTGCGTGGATGCACAGCGGATACCTAGCGGATATAGCGGACGCGTAATGGATGACAACGGATGTAGAACGGATGTTCCCCGTATGCGTTGCGGATGCAGAACGAACACGTTGGATACATTTTCCGCTCAAAAAGTTTTGAGCAGCTCAAAACTTTTTGAGCAGATGGAACCTCAGTCAACGGATGCTAGATGGATAGAGAGGATGAAAAACGTATGCAGTGAGTACAGAACAGATGAATCGCGTTAACAAATGGATGGCAAGTGTTCCTCTCCGTTTTATATCCTCTTTCCATCCATTGGTGCAGTGTGACATGGGCTTAATGTAAAATGACTACATCATGTACAAAATAGTAAAACGTTGGGTTTGCACAACATAGTTGAGATGTGGGGTTTATGATGTTTAAGTACCATCATGTCCTTTTCACTCCCGGCCACCCCCCTCAGCCAATTACCAAGCAACTTTCCTCTTCCATGGCTCCTCTTCCAGCAATTTTCCACTGCCAACAAACCCTTAGCCCTCTACCTCCATCCCTTTGTCCTGTCCCATGGACGTGGTTAGACCCAGGCACAGTTGGATCTGGGCGTTTGGCTCCATAGGACAAGAAGCCACCAGCTAATCAGGTAGCAAGCCTCACAGCTCATTTTTATTTTCTCTGTGCTGCATGCAAGTGGGGAGTGGAAGTGGTGGGGCCATTGGGGTCTGTGGTGGGGGCCTGGCAGCCCTCCTTGCAAGCCTCACAGTTTTTTTTTTTTATTCTCCCTGCAATGCATGTGAGTGGCGATCGGGGGGGGGGGGCAATCTAAATGAAAGCTGGGGATTATTACCATAATGCTCTACTTGCAGAAAAATATCAGCCCTCCCAACAGCCATTGGAAACTGCTTATGAATAAGTATACTTGAATTAAATAAAAAATCTCCCCTCTCCCCCATTTCCATTTCACGAAGAGCTCTGCATATTTCATCCTCTACCCTGCAATTTGCTAAACTATACAAACTAATATAAAATAAGGAGAAAAAAAGAAAAATATGCAAGAAAAAAATGAAGAAAAATAGAATAAGAAATAAAGATATAGCTTCCAATATTTTTCACAGCAATAATAAATACAAATTCTTATTTAGATAATGTAATATTGTCTTAGAAACATTACACAAAGTATGTACTGACAAAATTTCCATCTTTCAGTAACAAATAGTCATGCTGCTTGGATGCATCCTAGATTCTTGGGAAGAACCAGTGTAAATAAATGCCGAACGCTAGCTAAAGAACTGGCAACTATGATTTTACATTGCTGTGTATATAATAATAGCTTCATAATTTATTTTAATTGCTGTTACTAGGCAGCAATAAATTCACCTAGAACTATAAGGCAATTATTTAGTAGGATTGAGCCAGATATTTAAAAGAGAGGTTCTTGATACATGGGAGCATTCATACACCACCTTTCTTTTATTATTTAAAACAGTGTTGCCTTTGGCAAATTTTCCATTGTTGCTTTGGATGCTGTTCCCTCTATCTCTGCACAAAAATTTATGCACAGACACTCTGTTTCACTAAGAAAAAGTGAAGTGAAATTACTACACATGACACAGATGAAACTAGGATAAGCTTTCAAAAGGAAGGTTGGATTTTCAGGCTATTGCCCAGTGTTGATATCAGAATACAAAGCTAGATTGTCAGGGACCACAGAGGATGTTATACCAAGACCCATGCACAGCTTGGCATCACTGGTCTGGACTTTCAAGGTTATATATGCAGCTCTGGGCTCTTTCTCTTCCTCCACCTAAAACTTCTCCCAAGGGTCACAACAGTACATGCAATCTGTCAAAAAATTTAAAAAATATTTAAAATATTTGTCGCATATGGCAACATCAGGTAGATGTACACAGAAACATTTAATAGCAGAGTTGTGAGAAGCTTTGAAGGACTATTTTAAATTCATATAGTTCCTAGCTCAGTCTGCTTCAAAGCCAATCTCACTGAGATCCTACTAAGAAAATGGAGCTAGAAGAACTTCTAGCCAGAGTGTCCCCTACCTGGGAAACTTCATTATAAATTAAGCAGGACTTCAGTTTTGCTTATTATTTACCTATTTGAGTATTTCTTCTCTTATCTACATTGCCTTTCCTGGTGTTTTCTGAGGAGGACCATGGCAGCCACAGTTCTGTTTTGATCTAGGCCCTGCTATTTGTAGAAGAAATATTTGAATTGCTCTCATACCTTGATCACCTTCTGAATAAACTACTACAGTATACTCTGCGTAGGGTTAGATGTAGAAAGTTACTCAGAAGTTGATCCAGACTGCAGTGGTGCAAGTAGTTATGAACAAATCTTCACACACCCATTTATATCATTGCACTGACCTACACTGACGTCCAATAAATTCCAGAGGCAATTTGAGATGCTGTTAGTTATCAAAAAAAGACTTTCATTGCAATGGGCCAGGATGTTTGCAGGACTGCCTGCCACTGATCCTTTCTGCAGTATTTTATGATAGACATGTTGTGGACCCTGTCTATTAAACAGAATATTAAAAGTACAATCTGAGTATGCTTGCATTTTGTAAGAATTTAAAGATCTGGATGTCCTCTTGTACATGGGACTTGGCTCACCTGTCACTGTGATTCTGTTTTTTCAGGATTAAGTTAAGAGATAACAGATAATCAGAGTTGGAAGGGACCTTGTAAGTCATCTAGTCCAACCTTTTGCCCAAGCAGAAAACCCTACATGATTTTTGATAGATAGCAGTTCAATCTCTTCTTGAAAGTCTCAAGTGATGGCACTCCCACAACTTCTGAGGGCAAGCTGTTCCATTGGCTGATTGTTCTCACTGTCAAAAAGTTTCTCCTTATTTCCAGGTTAAATCTCTCCTTGTTCAGTTTCCATCCATTATTCTTTGTCTGGCCTACAGGCACTTTAGAAAATAGCTTGACCCCTTCCTCTCTGTGGCAGCACCTCAAATATTGGAACACTGCTATCATGTGTCCCCTAGTCCTATTTTTACCAGACTAGCTAAGCCCAGTTCTTGTAACCGTTCTTCATATGTTTTGTCTCCAGTCCCCAAATCATCCTGGTTGCTCTTCTCTGTACTTTTTCTAAAATCTCAACATCTTTTTTGTAATGTGGTGAACAGAACTGGATGCAGTACTCCAGATGTGGTCTTACTGAGGCTTTATAGAGTGGTATTAGTACCTCTCTTGATCTTGATTGTGTCCCTCTGTTAATACAATTTATGACTGCTTTTTTGGCTGCTGCTGCACACTGCTGGCTCATATTTAGCTGATTGTGCACTAAGACTCCAAAATCCCTCTCACAGTTACTGCTATTGAACCTGGTTTTGGTTTTTCTTGCCTAAGTGTAGGACTTTACTTTTCTCTACATTGAATTTCATTTTGTTAGATACGACTCAGTTTTCTAGTCTGTCAAGATCCACCTGGATCTTGAGTCTATCTTCTTGGATGTTAGCTATTCCTGCCAGCTTAGTATCATCAGCAAATTTGGTAAGTTCTCCTTCATCCAAGTCATTAATGAAGATATTGAAGAGTACTGGGCCTAAGACTGAACGTTGTGGCACCCCACTGCTTACTTCCCTCCATGTAGACTTAGACCCATTAAGGACCACTAACTGATATGGTTAGTCAGCCAGTTGTGAGTCCATCTCATGGTGGTGCTATCTATTCCACTTTTTTCTAGCTTACTAGGAAGTAGGTTGTGGTCTACTTTATTGAATGCCTTGCTGAAATCTAAATATATTATGTCCACAGTGTTTTGCTGTTCTACTAATTTAGTCACCATGTTGAAGAATGAAATAAGATTGGTTTGGCATGATCTGTTCCGAACAAACCCGTGCTTACTGCAAGGTATTACTTGACTTGTTTCTAGATGTTGGCAGATCTGTTTTTTTATTATCTTTTCCAGTATCTCCCCTATTGATGTTAGGCTGATTGGTCTATAGTTTCCTGGATCTGTTTTTTTTTTCCTTTTTTGAAGATGGGAACCACATCAGCTCTTTTCCAATTTTCTGGTACTCCAGGTTTTTTTGAAAGATACGGTGCAGTGATTCTGAGATGACCTCTGCCAGCTCCTTTAAAACTCTGGCATGTAATCCATCAGGCCCGGGTGATTTGTTTTCATCAAGATCAGAAAGGTGTTCTCTTACTATTTATTGCTTATTTTAACTTTTATTTCTGGTCTGTCTTTTACAGTTATGTTTTTGGTGGGTTGAGCTATAGTTTCTTTTTGCATGAAGACCGATGCAAAGAATGAGTTTAAGGGCCTGTCACATAGGCCGACGTATGCAAAAAGTATGTAAAAAGGACACAGCGGACGAGAAAATTTTCCATCCATTGTTATCCGCTCTCAAAAGTGCCCCAAATTTTCATAAACAGAGCGGACAACAATGGAAAGGAACAGATGGGGAGAGGATGTAGTCAGGATGTAAAGCGGATGCTCCATGGAAGCCTAGCGGATGGAAGCGGATGGCACATCCGCAGGGCTTCCGGGGGAGCACAGCGAAGCAGACGCGCAGTGGAAGGAACGCAGAACGGATGCCGAGCGGATACAGCGGATGCATCACGGAAGCCTAGCGGATGCCTAGCGGACCCAGATGAAGGCTGAAGAGGTCTGCACCGCAGGGCTGCTGGACTGAAAGTGAGATCCAGGTGATTTCTTCCCCCTTTTTATAGGAAATATAGGTTTTCCACTAGGTGTCCTTTTGCATCCTCTAGGCATCCTGCAGACATCCTAAATATCCGAGATAATCCCCTATACGAATGTTTTTTCCGTTATAATGCTTTGTATGTGAGCTGCATCCGCTTTCATCCTTTCTACGTACGTGCTACTAACGCTGCGTGTCCGTTCCGCATCCGTTTCGCTTCCTCCCTGTGTCCATTTTCCACTGGAGCGGATGCGAGTTGCGCGGATGTGCAGAGGATGCCTAGCAGATATAGCGGACACGTAATGGATGACGACGGACGTATAACGGATGTTCCCCGTATGCGTAGCGGATGTAGAACGGACGTGTTGGATACATTTTCCGCTCAAAAAGTTTTGTGCAGCTCAACTTTTTGAGCAGATGAAATGTCAGTATACGGATGCTGGACGGATAGAGAGTATGAAAAATGGATGCAGTGAGTACAGAACGGATGCATCGCGTTAACCAACGGATGGCAAGTGTTTCTCTCCGTTTTACATCCTCTTTCCATCCGTTGGTGCTGTGTGACAGGGGCTTAAGCAGTTCTGTTTTCTCTCTTTGCCTGTTACTTTCTTGCCATCTTCTCTCTTTAGCAGACCAACTGTTTCCTTAATATTTTTCTTGTTGTTTATATGTTGGAAGAAACTTTTTTGTTATCTTTGACTTAAGTTGCAAGTCTTTGTTTGTTCTGAGCCTTTGCTATACTGACTTCATCTTTGCAGATTTTGGCTACCTGCTGATATTCTGCCTTAGTTGTATGTTCTTCTTTCCATTTTTTGTATTTGTCCTTTTTTTCTTTCAATTTGCCAGAGAGATCTTTGTGCAGCCATGCTGGTTTCGTCTTGGATTTCTTGTTTTTCTTTTTCAGTGGTATTGTGCTGGTCTGGGCTTCTATGATCATACTTTTCAGAGTTTCCCAAGATTCTTGAGTTGTTTTAGGATTTTCATCCATGGAATCTTTTCCAAGTTCTCTCCGAGTTTATTAAAATCAGCTCTTTTAAAATTCTGGTGTCATTATATTCTATTGCTTGTGTTTGTGTTATGTTGAATTCTAGTATAATATGGTCACTCTCACCCAAGGTTCCTGCAGTTTCAACTCCTGTCGCTTCTTCTCTGTTTGTAAGAATTAAGTCCAGTATGGCTGTCCCCCTAGTTTCACCCTCTACCTTTTGGACAACAAAGTTCGGTTGATTAGAAATTTATTTGA
The DNA here is from genome assembly GCA_015471245.1 of Laticauda colubrina. NCBI lineage: Eukaryota > Metazoa > Chordata > Lepidosauria > Squamata > Elapidae > Laticauda > Laticauda colubrina. The sequence goes on along the minus strand of BLBF01000044.1, from coordinate 24,591,957 downwards.
TTTCTCACTTGGTGCAGAATTAGTTTTCCAATTGATATCAAGATAATTGAAGTCCCCCGCGACTACTGTAGTGTGTGTTAGTTGGTTGGCAAAAAGGTAATCTATTTTTTCTGCTTGGTTGGGTGGCCTATAATATACATCTATATCATTCTTTTTTTTCTTTTATATTGACCCATATGGATTTTACAAGGCTTTCATCTTTGATTTCATGCATTTCTGTAGCAATATAAAGTAGTCCTTTACATACAGTACAACTCCACCACCTCTTTTATCGGGTCTGGGTATTTTTTCTAATGTTTTCTTGGAATACAGCTGTTATCACTGACATGGGTGGCCTATAATATACACCTATGGCTATGTCATTCTTTTTTCTTTTTATATTGGCCCATATGCATTCTAGGAGGTTTTCATCTTTGGTTTCATGCATTTCTGTAGCAATATAAAGTGGCCTTTTACATACAGTGCAACTCCATCTCCTCTTTTATGGGGCCTGGTTTTTTCAAATAGTTTGTATCCTTTTATCAGTATGTTCCAATCATGGGTTTCATCCCACCAACTTTCTGTTATTCCAACTATATCATATCTACCTTCATGTATTTGTAGTTTGAGTTCACCCTGTTTGTTCCCCAGACTTTGTGCATTTGTATATAGGCACTTGAGATTTTTATGTCTAATGCTGTATGTCTATATAACCTGTGTTGTGCCTGTCTGTCCCTTCTTTCTTGCCACCTGTTTGATTAATGCACATGGTATGGCGCTCACTATTAAATACTTCGTTTTGGTTGGCATCAAGGTTGATAATCTTTCCTGAACAAACAACTATTTTGCATTCACTGGTATCCTTATTAATTTTAGGTTGCTGGGGATAGAAATGTTCTGTATCCATTAATTATCTGTCCCTGCTGTTCAGTTTAAATGTTTATCCAGGAAATCTGTGAATTTAATGCCAGTCCCTTTCTTTGATGGATGCAAACCATCTCTTTTGTACAGTTTTTTATTGGACCAGCTGCAGAAAACATGACTAATAAAACCAAAGCCTTCCCTTTTACATCACTCCTTTAGCCACACATTAAACTCTGCTACATGCTGGCCTTTCCCTTTTTGTTCCTTGTATACTGGTAGAACCTCTGAAAAGATAAACCCATATTACTAAGTTCATACCCCAAGCTCTGGAAGTCTTTCTGAACATAAAGTATATCCTTCTGGGACAGATCAGTTGGGCTTGTCATGAGGTCCTAAGGTTACTGACTCATCTGCATCCACTCACCTCTGGATAGAAGGCTAAATCAATCTTGAGAGGTGAGGATTGAACTCCTGGCTGTGGACAGAGTTTGCCTGCAATACTGCATTCTAACTATTGCACCACCACAGCTCATCTGTTGCTCATCAGTTCTGAGTAAATAAACCAAAGTCCTGATTTAATGGAGATTAGCTTTCTAGATATGAAAAAAAAAGAAACAACGATCATATTAAAATTATGTTCATACTCTATAAGATTAGAAAGGCAGAATTAGCATGCTTGGAAGTACTGGTGAAAAATGTGATATTAATAAATTAAGATGATCTATAATTCAGTAAATTACAAAGATTGAAACAAATCTCTATTGATCAACTAGTGGAGAATTGCTGCTTTGTGCTACATTTGTCTTCCAAAGCATATGTTTCATGGAGTGTAAAGAGCTGGAAATGAGAATTCATACAATCTGCTACCAAAAGAAATGCTTAAATCGACAATTGTATTTCCTATCAGGGATGATAGGAAAAGTACTAATTGCTTCATTTGGACCAAAAAAAAAATTAATTTTTTTTTCTAAATTATGCGATTATTATTGTTATTAACCATTTTGTGTATCCATAGCCAATGCATATTTCAGAGTGCATTTAACAACTTGAATATGGAGTTGGAAATACAGTTTGTTTAGCATTGAGACTGGACAGTGTTAAAATATGGATTTTATTGTGTTCAAACCACAAAAAAAGACACCTACCAATTTTATTATTTTGTGCCACGCAAAACAAAAAATTAGGCTACAAATATACCATTGAAAGCTTTTATTGAACGTTGTTTCCTGCAGTTACCTGGGAGCAATTGGATGAGAGAGCTTGCCTTGAAATGTTAGTCATCAACAGAAGAAAGGTAGAGATATATTTTCTATGATAAACTAAAGTTTTGCTAAAAGAAAATTGTATAACTTTATCCAAATGTCTGAGTAAGGAGTAAGAAAAATGCCCCTAGGTCAGGTTTTCAAGAGAGGAAATAAAGAGCAAGCTTCCAGTGGCTGCTCTTATGTTGCCCCCAATCCTCTCAGTGCTGCCATGGCTTGATTAGGATGCAGTCCTCTTTTGTCAAGGAGTCATGCTGATTGCCTTTGCTTAGCCCTTTATAGCTGTCATTGTGTTCTTGGATTCAGCACCCTACCTGAATTGGTTTTCACCTGCTCAGACTCTTTATCTCCTGGAGTGGCAGTAGTTATCTAAATGTTTGCTGGGTATTCATACTGATTATCTGTTCTACCTCTTCAGCCTCTGATTTAGAGAATTCAGAGAAAACCACAATAGTTATTCACTGCATATATGATGTCTTGACCCACACACATCGTACATAGTAGATGTTGGATTTCTAGGCTCAGAACCAAAATGCCAGTTTTGACTATTTGATTACATTATGTTCAGAAGCAGTATACAGGTAGAAAGATTTTGAATGCTTCTCTATAAGGAATAGTGGGAAATCAAATTAAGTCCTTTATTTATATCTATTAATTTATTTATCAAATTTCTATATTTCTCATCACACTTGCATGATTACACACACACACACACACACACACACACACACACACATGAACCCTAAAAAAAGTATGAGGCTCTTGTCATACTTTCAGATCTAATTTCTTCAACACTAATGCTTAGGAAAATGTTTGTGTCTCAGACAATATTTGGAGATTGGATATGTTGTTTAAATAAAAAAAAATCTTTGAAAGGAATTAAATGAAATGCTTTAAGACTTTTCAAAAATGTTATGTCTATTAAATTTTCCTATAAAAATTTAACTTTGTCATACATAGAATAGACCCATTTAATCAATGGATTTAACACTGATGTTGACCTCAGTTCAAGTCTGAGCTTGGTGCTAAAACCAATAACAAACAGCAGACATGAGGTTTTGTTTCTTTCATTGAAGTACTCCAAGAAAAGAGATCCTGGCTAGAAAATGCAAAGAAACCTCAAACAATAGAATTAAGAAAGCTTTATACATTTTCACGAAAGCAGAAGGCAGGATAAATTAACATATTACCAGAGTTGGAAGAGACCTTGTAGGTCATCTAGTCCAACCCCCCCCTGCCCAAACAGAAGACTTACAATTTCTGACAAATGGCAATCTAGTCTCTTCTTGAAAACATCTGGTTATAAAGCTTCCACAACTTCTGAAGGCAAGTTGTTCCATTGATTGATTGTTCTTCCTGTCAGAAAGTTTCTCCTTAGGATTGCATTAGCTTTTTTGACTGCTGCTGCACACTGCTGGCTCATATTTAGCTGGTTGTCCACTAAGACTCCAAGATCCCTCTCACAGTTCCTGCTATTGAGCCTGGTTTCACCCACTCTGTATATGTACTTTTCGTTTTTCTTACCTAAGTGTAGGACTTTACTTTTCTCTACATTGAATTTCATTTTGTTAGATACGACTCAGTATTCTAGTCTGTCAAGATCCTATCTTCTTGGGTGATAACTATTCCTGCCAGCTTAGTATCATCTGCAAATCTGGAAAGTTCCCCTTCTATTCCCTCATCCAAGTCATTAATGAAGATATTGAAGAGTACTGGGCCCGAGAGAGAACCTTGTGGCACCCCACTGATTACTTCCCTCCTTGTAGACTTAGACCCATTAAAGACTACTCATTGAGTACGGTTTGTCACCCAATTGTTCATTGTATGTTTTAGTCTCCAGTTCCCTAATCATCTTGATTGCTCTTCTCTGCACTTTTTTTTTATAGTCTCAACATCTTTTTATAGTGTGGTGACCAAAACTGGATGCAGTATTCTAGGTGCATAAAACACCTAATAAACATTTTATAATGATCTAATGATCCTGCTGGTCTCTAGCTGTCTCTGTTTCTAAGTCTTAGCTAATGAATGTTCTAGGAATTATCTCATATACATTCTATTTATTCCAGGCTATCCCTATTCCTACCTTCTTGCTGAGGTATGCAAGATGTCTTACTCTTTGTTACTGTTATCACCTGTTTATTACTCCAACCACCTAGAATATAAGTGTTACGCATGTATATTTTTTGTGAAACATTCTTTGTTCTTGTCAGACAGACTGCACGATGACTGGCATCCCAGTTTTATTTCAAGTGCATGCCATACCCTTGCTTCATTTTAGCAGACAGCCCATCATTTCCCCTCTTTGAATCTGAAAATTTTCCAAGATTAACATAGCTCCAATATCCATGTACAGAGAGACTCTTACCATTTGCTTACAGACAGAAAGGCGAAGTGGAAGGCATTGTAATACACAACAGGTAATTACAAAAACAATAACTATATCTGCCACGGTCATCATTAGGGTTCTTAACCAGTGGAAATCAGGCAACTATCTGCCAATGCCAGCAACCTTCCCATTTTTTTATGTGACAGAGATATTGCAGCTATCTTTGCTATGTGTGTTTGGTTTTGGAATTCATCTGATTTGTCCAGAATATACACACTGCATTGTTGTTCAATTAACACACACACTTCCTTTGAATGCCAATACCAGATCTAGAACCATTCTGTTCTGAACTGTCATTTGTCATATGGCTTCTTGTTCTTTTGCTGCATCAATTAAAAGCTTCCCAGTTTCATTAGCTAGGATTTCCACCATTGTTTGTACATGGTACATGGCATTACCGAGGGACTGAAGCCCAAGGAACCATATAAGTAGTAGTCATTCGGGTATTTGCTGTATTATTCAAGGTCCCTATGGTTTTTAATCTTCCCTTGGGTAAAGTGGATGTAATATAGGTGGGCGGGAGGAGCACAGCTAAGTCTCCTTCCAGTTTCTCAAAAGACACTTGTACACATGGTCTCCACAGACAAAATATTGTTTCACAAGAATGCACCTTATTGTGTTTTTTGCCACAGTATCTATTTTTTGTACTCATATGGTCTAGTGAATAAGGTTGTGTGATATCCAGCAAAGTTAGTTGGTTTTCATATTGGAGCTAGCTTTCCCTTTTTCATAGCACATAAGTAATCAGCATAGTCTGACATCAGAATGTACATGTCCACTTGGGGTGAACACACTAGTGCAGGTTGTGATTAAATCTGGACCCCTGGCCAACCTTCCAGTTTCATTAAATGGGGTGTAGCATGAAATCCAAAAGATGTTCTCAACTTCTTGCCTGTTCATGGTCATATAGTTCCATACCATCTGCCTTTGATACTCAACAATATAATCACAGAGAGAGTGTGAGGCGGAGCTCCATTCAAAATCCAGGAAAGAAATACTTAGACTCTTTAGTTTAGAGAAAAGATATCTTTTACTGAAAGTGAAGTGGTAGCAACCAAAGAATTCTGAATCTGAGAAATTAGGCGCGCAATTCACATATACAAAGTGATGGAAGTGTTCCCACCCCCAATAGTTCAGATGAAACTTCCAATTAGAAGTTGTGAATATGATCATGTGGGCATCTTCAGGTGATGATGAGGCCTCTGTCCGTTGACCTTGGCATACTTTGATAACGGGTTACAGTTGCACAGAGAAAAGAAAGCTAAGCGAGAAATAGAAACCTAACTCTATTGTATGCTCCCCCCCTCATTTACACAACAGAAGAATGTAACACCTCCAGCTCACTTCCCAGACTTATCCCTACCTCACCTCCCCCACAGCCGAAAGATGCAAAGCAATAGTAGAAGATCTTGAAGGCTGACATTTGGCCCTCCTAGAAAAAGGAAAACCAATAGTCCTAGAAGAGAGAGAGGAGAAAATATAAAGACAATTATTAATCATTAAACAATTACAAAAGAATACACTCCTAAGGCTTATCAGGATACTTGGAATGAAATGCTTTGATCAACTTAGGGGCTTTAACGTCGGTTTCGTTAACCCATTCGGCTTGTGAAGAAGGGAAATGTTTCCAGGCTACAAGATACTGGAGCCGACCCCTCCATTTGCAAGAGTCTAGAATTTATTTAACTTCAAAATGTTGTTCACCTTCAATCAGTATTGGTATGGGAGGGTCAGCCTGGATGGGTCTTAAATCAGAAGTATGTTCAGGTTTTAGCAAACTAACATGGAACACTGGATGAATGTCGAAGAGCTTTCGGTAAGTTCAGCTGGACTGTTACAGGATTTATAATCCATTCAATCGTGAAAGGACCAATATATTTAGGACCAAGCTTCTTTGATTTTTGAGTGGTTTGCAGGTATCTGGTGGACAGGAAAACTTTGTCGCCCACTTTATATAATTTCTGTGGAAATCTTTTCTTGTCTGCAAACTTCTTATGAGCCTGATGGGCCTCATCTAATGCTTTGCGTGTCACTGGCCAGTTAAGTTGGAGTTGAATTATCCATTCATCCAACGAATGGATGTTAGGCTTTTCATGAGGAAGTTCAGGTATGGGTGCAAAATCTTGTCCCAAAGCTACTTTAAATGGAGTAAATCCAGTACTGCTATGTACGGAGTTGTTATATGCCACTTCGGCAAATGGTAGTAAGTCGGACCAGTTATCTTGTTGATAATTTATGTAACATCTAAGATACTGTTCTAACACTGCGTTAGTTCTCTCACAGGTCCCATTGGTTTGAGGGTGGTGGGCAGAGCTGAAGCCCTTGGCAGAGCCTATCAACTTCAGGAACTCTTTCCAAAAATTTGAGGTAAATTGGACCCCTCTATCAGAGATTATGCATTCCGGAACGCCATGTAACCTATAGATATGTGAAATAAACAGTTTAGCCAGCGTCTTAGCAGATGGAATCTTGAAACAAGATATGCAATGTACTTCTTTGGAAAACAGATCTGTTACTACCCAGATAACCGTGTTTCCACTGCTTTCGGGTAATTCTACTATAAAGTCCATGGAGATTTCCTTCTAGGGGGCCGTTGGTCTAGCTACATTTTGAAACAACCCTCCTGGCTTACCAGGAGGTCTCTTTGCCGAAGCACAAATTGGACAACTAGCTACATAAGCTTCAATGTCCTTCTTTAAAGTAGGCCACCAGAATTGCTGCTTAAGCAGGTGTAAGGTTTTCACATATCCAAAGTGACCAGCTGCTTTAGAATCATGAGCTTGTTGTACTATTTGACCCTTCAGCACCTGTGGCACATACAACTTGGTCCCCATCCAAGCCAAGCCATCTCTAACTGTATAGTCATTTGAATGAGCCAGGAACCACTCATCCAGTTTTAAAGCTTCTTTTAGTTGTTCGGTTAGGTCATTCGATAAATCCACTTCTTGTTTCTTCTTTTGGGCTCTGGTGATCACTGGGGCGGCTAGATGTTTGATTGAGACAATTGGACTTATCACCTCCTGGCGCAAACTATTATATTGGGGTAGTCTAGAGAGAGCATCCACCATGAAGTTCTTCCCTCCTGGAATGTACTTCAGTGAGAAATTGAACCGCTTGAAATACTGGGCCCAGCGAACTTGTTTAG
>BLBF01000044.1:24473414-24576536 GCA_015471245.1 Laticauda colubrina | reverse complement strand
CATATTCACAACTTCTAATTGGAAGTTGTGAATATGATCATGTGGGCATCTTCAGGTGATGATGAGGCCTCTGTCCGTTGACCTTGGCATACTTTGATAACGGGTTACAGTTGCACAGAGAAAAGAAAGCTAAGCGAGAAATAGAAACCTAACTCTATTGTATGCTCCCCCCCTCATTTACACAACAGAAGAATGTAACACCTCCAGCTCACTTCCCAGACTTATCCCTACCTCACCTCCCCCACAGCCGAAAGATGCAAAGCAATAGTAGAAGATCTTGAAGGCTGACATTTGGCCCTCCTAGAAAAAGGAAAACCAATAGTCCTAGAAGAGAGAGAGGAGAAAATATAAAGACAATTATTAATCATTAAACAATTACAAAAGAATACACTCCTAAGGCTTATCAGGATACTTGGAATGAAATGCTTTGATCAACTTAGGGGCTTTAACGTCGGTTTCGTTAACCCATTCGGCTTGTGAAGAAGGGAAATGTTTCCAGGCTACAAGATACTGGAGCCGACCCCTCCATTTGCAAGAGTCTAGAATTTATTTAACTTCAAAATGTTGTTCACCTTCAATCAGTATTGGTATGGGAGGGTCAGCCTGGATGGGTCTTAAATCAGAAGTATGTTCAGGTTTTAGCAAACTAACATGGAACACTGGATGAATGTCGAAGAGCTTTCGGTAAGTTCAGCTGGACTGTTACAGGATTTATAATCCATTCAATCGTGAAAGGACCAATATATTTAGGACCAAGCTTCTTTGATTTTTGAGTGGTTTGCAGGTATCTGGTGGACAGGAAAACTTTGTCGCCCACTTTATATAATTTCTGTGGAAATCTTTTCTTGTCTGCAAACTTCTTATGAGCCTGATGGGCCTCATCTAATGCTTTGCGTGTCACTGGCCAGTTAAGTTGGAGTTGAATTATCCATTCATCCAACGAATGGATGTTAGGCTTTTCATGAGGAAGTTCAGGTATGGGTGCAAAATCTTGTCCCAAAGCTACTTTAAATGGAGTAAATCCAGTACTGCTATGTACGGAGTTGTTATATGCCACTTCGGCAAATGGTAGTAAGTCGGACCAGTTATCTTGTTGATAATTTATGTAACATCTAAGATACTGTTCTAACACTGCGTTAGTTCTCTCACAGGTCCCATTGGTTTGAGGGTGGTGGGCAGAGCTGAAGCCCTTGGCAGAGCCTATCAACTTCAGGAACTCTTTCCAAAAATTTGAGGTAAATTGGACCCCTCTATCAGAGATTATGCATTCCGGAACGCCATGTAACCTATAGATATGTGAAATAAACAGTTTAGCCAGCGTCTTAGCAGATGGAATCTTGAAACAAGATATGCAATGTACTTCTTTGGAAAACAGATCTGTTACTACCCAGATAACCGTGTTTCCACTGCTTTCGGGTAATTCTACTATAAAGTCCATGGAGATTTCCTTCTAGGGGGCCGTTGGTCTAGCTACATTTTGAAACAACCCTCCTGGCTTACCAGGAGGTCTCTTTGCCGAAGCACAAATTGGACAACTAGCTACATAAGCTTCAATGTCCTTCTTTAAAGTAGGCCACCAGAATTGCTGCTTAAGCAGGTGTAAGGTTTTCACATATCCAAAGTGACCAGCTGCTTTAGAATCATGAGCTTGTTGTACTATTTGACCCTTCAGCACCTGTGGCACATACAACTTGGTCCCCATCCAAGCCAAGCCATCTCTAACTGTATAGTCATTTGAATGAGCCAGGAACCACTCATCCAGTTTTAAAGCTTCTTTTAGTTGTTCGGTTAGGTCATTCGATAAATCCACTTCTTGTTTCTTCTTTTGGGCTCTGGTGATCACTGGGGCGGCTAGATGTTTGATTGAGACAATTGGACTTATCACCTCCTGGCGCAAACTATTATATTGGGGTAGTCTAGAGAGAGCATCCACCATGAAGTTCTTCCCTCCTGGAATGTACTTCAGTGAGAAATTGAACCGCTTGAAATACTGGGCCCAGCGAACTTGTTTAGGGGACAGCTTCTGGGGCGTTTTTAAGGCTTCCAAATTTTTATGATCAGTCCATACCTCAAATGGATGTTTTGCTCCTTCCAGGAAATGTCTCCAGGTCAATAAGGCCCAACGAACTGCAAAAGCTTCTTTTTTCCAGACGGCTCATCTTCTCTCGGTTTCAGACAGCTTAGGGGAGGTATACACACAAGGCTGTAAGGTCCCTTTCTCATTGATTTGAAGTAACACCGCTCCAACAGCCACATCACTTGCATCAGCTTGGATCACGAAAGGAGCTTCCATATCTGGGTGCTTTATCACTGGTTCTGCAGCAAACAGTCGTTTTAGCTTTTCAAAAGCTGCTTGGCACTCCATGGACCACTCCAACGGTTTGCCTGGCCTTGGCTTCACCTCCCCTTTTGTTTTTAAGAGATTTGTGATGGGCATTGCTATCTTAGCAAACGTCGGGATAAATTGCCGGTAAAAATTTGCAAATCCCAAGAAGCTTTGAAGTTGTTTTCTGGTACGTGGTGGAGCCCATTCCAATATGGCACCCACTTTCTCTGGATCCATTTCTATGCCTTCAGATGAAATATGATATCCCAAATAGTCAATTTTCTCTTGATGGAATTCACACTTTGACAGTTTAGCATACAACTTAGCGGCACACAGTTTCTGTAGAACCGACCGCACCAGTCTCACATGTTCATCCAGAGTCTGTGTAGATAAGGATATCATCAAGATAAACCAGAACCCCCCTGTATATATGTTCATGTAACACTTGATTGATCATCTGCATGAATACAGCTGGGGCCCCTTGTAAACCAAAAGGAAAAACGCTGAATTGGAAGCAACCCATCGGGCAGTTAAAAGCAGTCTTCCATTCATCCCCTTCCTTAATTCAAATTCGGTAGTATGCTTCTCTCAAATCTAACTTCGTGAAAATCTTCCCTTTTGCTAGGTGGGCCAACATGTCCTTCATCAAAGGAAGGGGGTACAAGTTTTCCACGGAAATGGTGTTCAAATTTCTGTAGTCCACCACCAAGCATTTGGAACCATCTTTCTTCTCACGAAACAACACTGGGGCCACTACCCGGGGCCTAGCAGGTATAATGAAACCACGTTCCAGATTCTTATCTATAAACAATCTTAGCTCCTCCAATTCCCGTGGTGTCATTGAGTACAACTTCGGTTTCGGGAACTTCACCCTAGGCAAAATCTCAATAGCACAGTCTGTTGGCCGGTGACGTGAAGCTCATCCGAGGCCTTCTCACTGAACACTTCTTTTAAATCCCAATACTCTTTGGGAATTTTCTCCTCCCTTTTCACGGGTTCAGTACCTGTGGAAGCTATTTCAATCGGAATCTGAAGTTTCTGCTGAGATCTGCCCTCTTTTCCCGGTCGCTGCTTGATGCGTATGCGCAACAACCCCTTTCTCCAGTTAACCTGGGGGTTCCATTTCTGGAGCCAGGGCAATCCCAGTATTAATGGTTGCTCCATCCCAGGGATCACAATAAAACACAGAGTCTCATCATGCTCTCCCATGATCATTTCTATAGGTTCCATTATAAAACGTGCAGGGCAACCTCCAGTCACTGATCCATCTAATTGGCAAAAGGAAATGGGCATCTTCAAAGGTTTTAGTTTTAAGCCCATTTTCTCCACTACTTCCATGTTGATTATACACCTTGTGCACCCGGAATCTAACAGGGCTAGCACTTCCCCTTCGACCCCTGAATTGGGTACCCTCAACTTCACTGGAATGGTCATAGGGCCCATGCTTGGACTTACCAGGAAGTCATCTTCCAAATCGAAATCATCCTCTTCAGGGGTAACTGGGGTTTCTGATTCTTCTCCTGTGGGAGAGGTGACCTCTGCCATCTCTTTCGACTTTAGTGCTGCTTCGCGAGGCTTCGCTGGGGATTTTTCAGGTTTCTTCCCTTCTTTTGGCGCCCCCTTTGGTTCCAGCTTGACTTTGCAGTTCACAGCCCGGTGACCTTCCTTCCCACATCGAAAGCAGGCCGAGGGGTTGGGTCTTGCTGCCACTCCTCCCTTCTGAGGTTTGGGAACCTCTTGAGTACGTGGGGGGGAAGGCTTGCTCCACCCAGAACCTCCCCACCGTCTGCTTCAGGCTAGATCAATTTCCACTTCTTCTGTCAGCAAGTACCACATCTGCAAGTCATTTGGGTCTCTTCTAGCAATGCATCTCTGGTACACATCTTCATTTAAACCATCTTTAAATGCTTCTATCAGGGCTTCCTGGGACCAGCCTCGGATATGACCAGTTAACTGTCTAAATTCTTGGGTGTAGTCAGCCACTGACCTCCACCCCTGATTTATGGTCTTCATCTTAATCCGGGCCTTGCGCTCTGCCAGTGTGTCCTCAAACCTAGCCTGCAGCACAGTCATGAACAGGTTATAATTCATCAACTGGGGAGCATTATCATTATGCAAGGTCACCATCCACTCTGCAGCTGTTCCCTCCAGAGCCCTGGTAACAACATCTCACTTTGGCTGCTTCTGAGGGAAAATCCTCCACGTATTCTTCCATATAGTTCCAAACTTGGGCTAGGAAAAATCCCAAGGTTTTGGGATTTCCCTCATATTTGACTTCTAATGGAGGCAGTCTAGGAGCTCTACGCCTTCTAGGAATTATACCCTCCACTGAAGGCCCCGGGGCTTCTGCTGGCTCAGGTTGATTTATGGGAAAGGGGGCTGCTCTGCTTCTTCTAGCTGGGGCTACTTCCCCTTCCCCTTCATACCTTTGTGCAGCTTGGAGTTGTTCAAAGACTTCATCAAGGAGTCTCCTGGCTTGTTCTCTCTTTTCCTTCTCTTGCCATGGCTCCTCTTTTCCATGCCGGCGGGTAGTTGTGATCCCGGGGGGGGGGGGGTTCCTTCTCCAGATCTTTCCAGCCAACCCCCACCGACCATCTGGGCTTCACAGCTGGATCCTCTTCCAGACTGAGCTCTGCTAGCGATTGTGCTTCCTGTACCAGCAAAGAATCTTGCCCTCCAATGGCTCCCAGGTCTTCCTGATCACAAGTTGAAGATGACATGATAGGAAGAAAATTGGGTGTTTTCTCCGGGTAGGCTGGTCGAGGGGATTCAGAATAATGTCAGGCGGAGCTCCATTCAAAATCTAGGAAAGAAATACTTAGACTCTTTAAATTAGAGAAAAGATATATTTTACAGAAAGTGAAGTAGTAGCAACCAAAGAATTCTGAATCTGAGAAATTAGGCGCGCAATTCACATATACAAAGTGATGGAAGTGTTCCCACCCCCAATAGTTCAGATGAAACTTCCAATTAGAAGTTGTGAATATGATCATGTGGGCATCTTCAGGTGATGATGAGGCCTCTGTCCGTTGACCTTGACATACTTTGATAACGGTTTGCAGTTGTGCAGAGAAAAGAAAGTTAAGTGAGAAATAGAAACCTAACTCTATTGTATGCTCCCCCCTTCATTTACACAACAGAAGAATGTAACACCTCCAGCTCACTTCCCAGACTTATCCCTACCTCCCCTCCTCCCCCGTTTCTTATGACAGCCGAAAGATGCAAAGCAATAGTAGAAGATCTTGAAGGCTGACAGAGAGGATCCTATGTCAATGTCATGGTGGCTGAATCCAGAATCATGAGAACACCATATCTTTTAGTTATCATTGCATGCAAGGAACTTGGTGTTATTGCCCTTTAAATTTGTTGAATTTTCCCATGTGTCAAATGAATGTCCCTCAGCCACCTGGAATCTGCTAATCATTCTCCCCTTTCTGCTATCTGATTAAATGGCATTTAGAATTAAATGGCAGATAAATCTATGAGTGTCCATGTTCTGAGGCATCAAAATGCAGATGCAATATTTGGACTGTCCCGCAGTTGTGTCAACCACGTCTAACATTGCTAGAAATGAGTTAAGATGTCGTCCACTGAGGTTATGCCCGGAATTAGTCCACACATTTGTCCCATCTCCCTTAGCCATGGAAACACAGCTTGACTTTCCTATTCTCATAATTTTGATTGGGGGGGGGGGGAGGAAAGAAAGCTTTGCTTGGATAAACAGATTGAGAGAAGTTGAAAAGCATGATATATCTCTTTATCATTGGCTCGGACTGCTAGGTCTATCCCAGTGCCAAAGAAGCCCTCCACCAAGGAACTGAATGACTACAGACCAGTTGCTCTAACATCTGTAGTTATGAAAATCTTTAAAAGGCTTGTGCTGTCCCCACCTGAAAACAGATCACAGATCTACTGTTAAATACCATGCATACCGAACAAATAGATTGACAGATGATGCTGTTAACATGGCTCTGCATTACATCCTACAACACCTTAAATCTCCAATTACCTACGTAAGGGTCCTCATTGAAAACTTCAGTTCAACATTCAATACCATCATTCCAGACACTCTTCTAAGTAAATTAAACCAACTAGCAGTACCTGAACACACTTATAAGTGGATTATAAGCTTCCTAACAGACAGGAAGCAGCAGTGAAGCTAGATGGAATCACATCCAATACCTGTACAATCAGTACAGGGGGCCCCCAAGGCTGTGTGCGATCTCCACTTCTCTTCTACCTATATACCAATGAATGCATCTCAAATGATCCATCTGTTAAAATACTGAAATTTGCTGATGACACAACAGTGATTGGTCTCATTCGAGACAACGATGAATCTGTATACAGACAGGAGTTTATACAACTTGCCTCGTGGTGTAACCGGAACAATCTGGAACTGAACACACTCAAAACTGTAGAAATGGTGGTAGACTTTAGAAGAAACCCTCCCATACTACCACCTCTTACAATACTAGACAACTCAGTATCAACAGTAGAGACCTTAAAATTTCTAGGTTCCACTATATCACATGACCTAAAATGGACACCTAACATCAAAAACATCATAAAAAAGCACAACAAAGAATGTTCTTTCTGCACCAACTCAGAAAGCTCAAACTGCCCAAGGAGCTGCTGATACAGTTCTACAGAGGAATTATTGAGTCTATCATCTGCACCTTCTATAACTGTCTGGTTTGGTTCTGCAACCCAACAGGACAGGCACAGACGTCAGAGGTTAATTAGGACTGCAGAAAAAACAATTACTACCCACCTGCCTTCAATTGAGGACCTGGAAACTGCACAAGTCAAAAAGAGGGCTGTCAAAATATTTACAGACCCTTCACATCCCAGACAGGAGTTTCAACTCCTTCCCTCAAAATGACGCTATAGAGCACTGCATAGCAGAACAACTAGACACAAGAACAGTTTTTTCCCAAAGGCCATCACTCTGCTAAACAAATAATTCCCTCAACACTGTTCAACTATTTACAAAGTCTGCACTGCTATTACTGTTAATCTTCTCATCACTCCTTATCACCCATCCCCTCCCACTTGTGATTGTAGGACTGTAACTTTGTTGCTTGTATTGACTGCTTCCTAGTATGATTTGATTGTTGATTGTACCCTATGACTATCATTAAGTGTTGTACGTTATGATTCTTGATTCTTAACGAATGTATCTTTCCTTTATGTATACAGAGAGTATTTACACCAAGACAAATTCCTTGTGTGTCCAATCACACTTGGCCAATAAAGTATTCTATTCTATTCTATTTTTTGTCCAATACTACTAATGCAAAACTAATCTTCACAGCTTGGGTCTTCGTTGAGATCATATATTTATTTCTGTTTATGATTACCCATCTTAACTACTAAATACTTCCAGTGAAAACTCTCAGGATTAAATCAGAATACAATATTTGTTTATTTACTTACATTGTGCATTTGCTCCAAGAGATTGAATTAATAGAGCACCTTAGAGCAGAACAACAGAATATGTAGCAATCAATAAAAACAATTCTTATAATATATCCCCACCAGAATAATTTTTATGATCAGTAGGTCTGGAACGGGAGGAACTGCCCTAAATTCAAAACAAAGCTTCCGGGCCTGATACTGAATTTGAAATGGATTCTCCCTAGTCTAGATTAGCTACCTAAAATTAACCCATTCATTGAATTCTGTGTATTTTTTTTATTTTGGAAAAAAATATATTAAAGTTCTATATTAAGTATATAATTACTTAGGATAGGATATTTTTCATGTATACACATGAAATTCAAATCTCCCCCTCCCCCCAATTACTTTTCTGAATAAAATAGTTCATACAATTCCAATTTGTTCTGTGATGTAAAATATCAATGTCATAACAGCATACTTTGTCCTTTTCAGTTAAGTAAAGCTAAATGCTCTATCAGTTTGTTCAGCATGTTAACTAGGGTGCTGTTAATAATCTATAAAGTATTACATCCCTGAAAATGTACATTTCCAGCCATTTTACATCATGTGATTCTAACATGAATCTAATATCTTAAAATATGACAAATTTATTGCTGTCCTATCCTCTATTGCCTTCTGGCATTATAACTCTGCAAACAAACTGCTTAATATAGTTCCTGTTATTATATTACAATAAAACTTCAAGAACATTTAAGCAGATGGATAAATGGTACAAGCAGAGTAAGGAATATGCCATGGTTACAATTTATAATTTACTATGTGCTTAGTACATAAACAATGCTATTCTCACCAATTAAAACAATAAGTATTTTTTTTCCAGTCGGCTTCTGATCGTAATCAGAAGAAAATCAAGGACAAGAGACCCAAGAAGAGATAGACAGCAAAATCAAGTTGTTATATGGGACAAATGTTGGAAATCAGTGTTTGGATATGGAAGGAAAGGGAGAGAAAAGCATGCACAAAATGAGGAAACATAGAAATATAGCACTATGTTGGTTAATTGTTCTCACTGTTAGGAAATTTCTCCTTAATGCCAAGTTGCTTCTCTCCTTGATTAGTTTCCATCCATTCTTTCTTGTCTTGTCTTTTGATACTTTGGAAAATAAGTTGACCTTCTCTTCTTTGTGGCAATCTATCAAATACTGGAATACTGCTTTGAAAATGCCCTTTGATAAAAGTTATGCCTCTTGCTCAGTGCATCAGAAAATCCAGAGAATTTTCTTTGAAAATAATTTCCCTTTAAACATTAATAAAAATGCTTTCATTTATTCTATATAGTCATTTTGATATTGCTAAAATTTCAATGTGTCATCATAAGCCTATCAAGAAGAATCACAGCTAACCTATTTCTTTGATAAACATTTTCTTTTATTGAAGTTAATCATTAAATTACCTAACTATATTATGGATCACTTCATCTCAACAAAGATGACTCCTGAAGGAGGAGTGATTATTAAAGATTATATCCAATGTTTTATGTGCATAGAATATGAATGCATGCATACATTTATTTTCTTTATTATTTATTTTATGATGAAAAATAGTATTTGGAGATACAATGCTTCCATAAAAAATTGTTTGTATGGACTAAATCTAGACTTCAAACTATGGTTAAGATAGCCAACTGATGACATGCCAGGGAGAGATCCCTGAAGGGTTTTTTCCTGGGCTGTAGTGAGAGGTGGGATTCAGCTAGTTCCGACTGGTTCAAGCAAACCAATTGTTAATTTTTTACGCAGTTTGGAGAACTGGCTAATCACACTAATGGCCCACCCCTCCCAGTCACTCCTTATCTCACCTCACTCACCTAGACTGCTTGCCTAGAGTCATGCCTGCAACATAGCTGCTGCTGCTCTCTGATTTCCTTACTTGCCTTGACTGTGTGGCCTGCAGATCTCTGCCCAGTGAGCCTTTCTTTGCTCCTTGTCTTGCTGCCTCCCATGCAGCCCCTGCGGCCCATCCCACTTGCCTGTCTTTTCCCATGGTCTCTCATGCTGCTTTCAAAGTCCAGCCCATTTACCTGCCTTAGCCACTACCTTCCCATGACATGGTGCCTACAGCCCTGCTTGCCTACCTTCACTGCAGCCTTCCATGTGGTGTCCATGGCCACATGCTTTCCGCCGACACTGCCTCCTCCTCCTCATTGTTTGCCTGCAATGGATGCTGTAGAGCATTCTTTCCCATCCAGTCAGCCTGCAGTCCTCTCTCACTCCAGGCACTGATTCCCCCAGCACCCCAGCGTACAACCCCCCAATTTTTTTAAGAATTAGAGCTGTGAAACACTGATCTCTGTCTCCCTCTAGGACCAGCCTTGGAAAAGCCTGCCCTCTGCCTCCTTCCCACCACAATCAGACTCCCTTTCTTCCAGTTGTCATGCGAGGAACTTGGGAGCAACAGCATATTGCATGCATTTCAGTCCAAGCAGCCTGGGCTAGAAAATGCATGGCTGGAGCAGAGCAGTCCTTGGAGGAGTAGTCCTCCTTAACAAGCTGCTCCTCCAAGCCCAATTCTGGCTGCAACTGACTATCTAAACCCCAGAGGTTGCCAGCGGGCTTGTTAAGGCATGCAATATGCTGCCGCTAAGCTCCTGGATTCCCTGCATAAGCATTGGAAGTGGATAAAGGATAGGTGGGTACCAGACTTCCAGCACTCATGTGACAAACCCAGGACCTTAGTGGCAGCATATTGCATGCCTTAACAAGCCCACTGGTGGCCTCTGAGATTTAGATGATCAGCTGCAACCAGAGTTGAACTTGGAGGAGCAACAGAAGCACTTCAGGATGCGCAATATACCTCTCAAGCTCCCAAAGCCCGAACTGGGTGAGCTGAAAGAGAGATTTGTCATCGTGGGCTTTTTGCTTTTTTCCTCTACCTCTCCATGTTCTGGTCTGTCTTTTAACAAGTCCTCCCTGGGAATCAATCTGGCTCTATTGATTTGTCTATTGATCTTGTTGTGTGTAGAGTTCATTGTCCTGAATATCTAGTTTAATTCCATCTATTAGAATCCTTGTCAAGATAATCAGAACAAATGTGGCTGGAGGCCTGGATGATGGAGTTGGTTGGAGCTTCTGAATAGAAACTGATTATAGATTCCAGATTTTAAACTTTTAAAAGGACAAGTCTTGGATTTTTTTCTCTAAGGACATTAACAAGGTTTAGAAATACTTGTGGAAAAAAAAAGGAAGCTTATAACTACTTCATAAGCTTTCCAAAGAAGAAAATGATTTTTTTCCATGAAGACAAGCTGGAAGGAGTGAAATAAACTTAAGTTAACTGGAATTTGGATGGATTTCTATCTATTACATATTTGTAACTGATAGAAATTCTTAATCTAAAATTTGAAAATATAACATACCTACGTCATTGTAGTTGTGTTTTTAAAGTTGAAGCAACGTTTCAGCAGAATCTCATCTGCCATCATCAGGCTTCTGTATTGAGTTTGTATGTGGGTCAGGCTATCACCACCATTAGTTTTAAATTTGAGGTGAGCCTACTGTTGTCCCAGGATGGTTTTTTCTACATTCTGATTGGTTAGGAGTCTTGGTCTGTGTTTATTGGCTTGGAGTTTGATTGGTGTTTCTGGTTTCTTCTGTCTGTTTTGTGGCTTTGATTGGCTGGCAACACTCTGTTCCTGTGTTGGAGGCTTTCAGTGCAGCTTGGCTTTGTGTGAAAGGATGGCTATTATCTATTAGGAAGCCAGGTTTCATCTGGGTGCTTGGTGGGGGGGTGTTTCAGCTGGAGGTATCAGGAGGAGTCTGTTTGTGCCCAGGTGTATGCCTGGCTTGTGGTGTGGAGATCTTTCTACTTCAGATTGCAGGCTTCCAAATGATTGGCAGTCTGGTGGAATCATCTCTTCTATTCATGCTTTCAGGTCTTTTTTCAATCTCTATGGCTGGGGTTTTCTATATTGGCTAGGGTTTTGGTGCCATTGAAGTTGATGTTATGACCTGTGGCTTTCATGTGTTGGACTAGTGAGGAGGTGTGTTCCAGCATTTTAACTGAATTTTTGTGTTCATCCAGGTGGGTACTTATTCTTCTATTGGTCTGTCCAATGTATGTGGCCGGGCATGATGCACAGGGGACTAATTAAATGCGTTGGTTTTCCAGGTCAATTTTATCTTTGGGGTTTCTAAGGATGGCTGCTATTTTTTTGTCTGTTTTGAAGGCAGTCTTAATGTGATGCCTGTGTAGTATCTTTCTGATTTTGTCTGTAGTACCTCTTATGTAGGGCAGGACAGCTGTCCCATAGGTCGGTTGATCTTCGAGGTCTCTATTATGTCTTAGTGTGTTTTTGTGGATCAAGCTGGTGATTTTGTTTTTGTGGAAGCCATTGGCTGTCAGTACTTTAGACAAGGTGCATAGTTCAGTCTTTATATGTGTCTTGTCTGCCAGGCGTTTGGTTCTGGTGATTAGTGTTTTGGCCATGGAATTTATCTGTGCTGGGTGGTGGTGGGCTTGGGTGTTGAGGTAGCGATTGGTGTGTGTTTTCTTCTGGTATACAGAGTGTCCTAGTGTGCCATCTGTTCTTTTGTAGATTAGTACATCTAGGAATGGTAGTTGTTTGTTTATTTCCATTTCCATGGTGAACTTGATTTTGGGGTGTGTGCTGTTTAGGTGTGTTAGGAAATTGTTTAGGTTTTCTTTTCCATGGGGCCAAATCACGAATGTATCATCGATGTATCTTAGCTATAGTTTGGGTTTGTGGGTGGCATTAGCCAGGGCTCTGGATTTGAATTCTTCCCTGAACAGGTTTGCAATGATGGGTGACAGTGGTGCTCCCATAGGGGCTCCTTCACTTTGCTTGTATCTATCCTTTGTATATGAAATATGTGTTGATTAAGCAGTGTTCTGTTTAGTGTCCTAACCAAAGGATTCAATTATGCCATAGCACCCCAAAAAATTCCCCACAGAATCCATCATATGTGCAGTAGAATCTAGCCTAACCAAATTAAATACAGATGAAGCTGACAGAATAAGACACCAGGTTACCAACATCTTATGCACAAGCAAACCACCCAAAAGCAACTTGCACAAAGATGAATTCAAAGTGCTACAAACCCTGAAAAATGATAACAGCATAACCATACTCCCAGTAGATAAAGGGAATGTCACAGTAGTAATGGATAGAAAAGACTATGAAACAAAATTGACAGACCTACTCCAAGACTCCACATACAAACCTATAAACACAAACCCAACCACATATCTGGAAAATTAACCAAGAAGAAAATTATAACCAGCCACATAAGCAAAGAAATTGAACAGATGATCATCGCAAGAGAAAAATCTTCCAGATGCCCCAAACTATACGGTATATATATATATATATATATATATATATATATATATATATATATATATATCCATATCCTAAGTAATTCCTAAAATATCAAAAAAGTTATTGAAAATGTATTTGAGAGCATCTGTGTTAAAAGAAAGTTAAAGAAAATGATGTATTAGTTTAAAGAAAAATTTAGAGTTTCAAAAAGAATGTGTACAAAAAAAAATTATTCTATGAGGGGGGGGTTGGAGGGAGGGACCTAAATTTATTACTAAATTTCAAAGCATGCATGTTAATTATAATTTAAGGCCCGGTCCCACTGCACTTATGGATGCAAAGAGGATGTAAAATGTTTAAAAAAGCTTGCCATCCATTGGAAAATGCTATGCATCCATTGTGTACTAATTGCATATGTGTTTCATGTGCTCTATCTGTCGAGCATATGTCCATTGCGATTTCATCCGCGCAAGAAGTTTTGAGCTGCACAAAAAGGCCCGGTTCCACTGGCCAACGGACACAAAACGTATGCATAAAGGACACAGTGGACGAGCAAAATTTCGGGGGTGGTTCCATCCGTTGTCATCTGCTCCAAAAAGTTGCGAAAATTTGCATAAACAGAATGGACAAGAACGGACGTGGGTAGTATGTAGCAGGGATGTTAAATGGATGTTCATAGGAAGCCTAGCGGATGAAAGTGGATGACACCTCCGAAGGGGTTCCGGAGGAGAATTTTGAAGCAGACGCATAGCGGAAGGGGTGGATGCATAGTGGATGAAGCGGATGCAATCATGTACACCTATAGGAAACAAAGGGGATGCCGTGCGGATGTATATCGGATGCAAAGCGGATATAAAAGGATGGAGCACGCACACAGTCAGCATACAGGGGAAAGACGTGCTGCCACATACATCTTGCAGGAACACCATGGTTCATCAGGCAGGCAAGAAGAGAAAGCCCGTGCCTACTCGTTCAAGTCCTGGCAAGGTGAAGAAGGCCAGAACCAGCATCCCACCCCCTGGCACTGACTCTGAAGCTGCTGCTGCTGTGGTGGACCAACACCAAAGCACTCAAAGCCCTGCTGCTGAAGGCCCTGCTGCTCAAGTCCCTGAAGGCCCTGCTGCTCAAGCCCCTGAAGGCCCTGCTGCTCAAGCCCCTGAAGACCCTGCCAGAGGGAGGAAGAGGCAAGGGAAGCAGAAGGGAGAGAGGAAACAGTACACAGTTTCCGAGGAGCATGAGGATGAGGTGCTGGAATGGCTGAGGGAGAATGAGTACCTCTGGAGAAATGGCCACAGACTGTATCGGGACACCAAGAAGAAGCAGGCAGCTTGGAGAGACATGGCAGAGAGCCTGGGGTACACTGCAGAAGTACTCCTGGGATGGTGGAAGCACATGCACACCTGGTATGGCAAGCTACATCTCAAGATATCAGGGCAGGCCACTGTCAAGCTCACTGACCAGGAGATGTACGTCATGGCCAAGTGCAGTTTCCTGGAGGGTGAGATCTGCCACCAAGGAGCAGCCCCTCTGAGACCCCTCTCCCTCAGACAGCCCACAGACAGCCAGTCCTCTTCCAGCCAGGAGCCAGCTACCCTGTCCAGGCAGGTGTCTTCAGAGGGCCCCACAGCAGAGACCCCCCCGACAGCTGCACTCCCCATGCCAGGGGACTTGGAGGATCCCATGGAGAATGACTCCCTGCTGTCGCAAATGGAGGAAGAAGCAGCAGCCACCAGAGGCCAACCCACCCCCACCCCCAGCTTCAGATGACACAGGCAGAGAGTCAGAGTGGAGGGCCAGGACCACAGTGTGCTGTTGGAGATCAGGGACACAATGAAGACCAGCACAGAACTTCTCTCTCAGCTGGTCCACTGCAACATGCCATCCTCAGACCAGAAGCCCTTCATCACGTACGTGAGCCAGACCCTGAGGGATCTGCCCAAGGCCCAGTACTTGGTGATGAAGCAGAAGATCATAGCATGTCTGCACAACCCTCAAGGCCCAGCTGAAGCTGCTCCTACCCAGTCCAGGTCTGCTCCTCCACCCCAGGCAATGTCACAGCCCTTCCATGGTTTTCAACAGCCCCTCACCTACCAAGGCTACGACTACCAGGACTTCCCACAACAGAAGCAGAACTTCCCAGTCCAGGCCCAGGTTCATTGGACGCCACAGACACCAGTCCTCACCCAGCTGCAGACCAGACATCCCCACTACACTCCTCCTTCCTCCACCCCACAGCCAAGCCCATCAACGGACAATCTGTCATCAGTATTGGGTCTGACATCTCAAGTCCTTGATGAAGGGCCTCTCAACCTCACGGAACTGAGTCAGCTCTCGGATAGCTTCCTGAACACACCACCACCAGTTGTACCCTGGGGGCCAAGCCCCCCAATGGTGCCTCAGACCAGCATTCAAGCCACAGCCACCTCCACAGTCCCTGCCCGCTCAACAGCTGAGACCTTGGACATGACTCAGAGTGAATGAGAATAGTGTCCGAGACTGAGTTGTTTATTTGTTAAATTTATCTTTATCTTAACATACGGTGTACTTTTTCCTCTCTCCCTTCTGCTTCCCTTGCCTCTTCCTTCCTCTGGTAGGGGCTTCAGCATCAGGGCCTTCTGGAGATTGTTCAGGGCCTTCAGGGGCTTGAGCAGCAGGGACTTCAGGGGCTTGTGCAGCAGAGCCTTCAGCAGCAGGGCTTTGAGGGCCTTGGGGCTGGTCCACCACAGCAGTAGCAGCAGCAGCTTCAGAGTCAGTGCCAGGGGGTGGGATGCTGGTTCTTCCCTTCTTCACCTTGCCAGGGCTTGAACAAGTAGGCATGGACTTCCTCTTCTTGCCTGACTGATGAAGCATGGTGTTCCTGCAAGATGTATCTGGCAGCACGTCTTTCCCCTGTATGCTGACTGCGTGTGTGCTGCATCCTTTTATATCCATGGAGCTGATGCAATTCATTCTCCCCGCATGCACAGTTTATGCTTTGCATCCGATATACATCCGTATGGCATCCCCTTTGTTTCCTGTCAGCGTCCGTGATGCATCCGATGCATCCGCTATGCACCCGCCCCTTCCGCTATGCTTCCAGTTCGAAATTCTCCCCCGGAATCCCTTTGGAGGTGTAATCCGCTTCCATCCGCTTTCATCTGCTAGGCTTCCTATGAACATCCGTTTAACATCCCCGCTACATACTACCCACGTCTGTTATTTTCCTTCTTTTCCATTCTGTTTATGCAAATTTTCACCACTTTTTGAAGCAGATGACAATGGATGGTACCACCCCCGAAATTTTGCTCGTCCGCTGTGTCCTTTATGAATACGTTTTACGTCCGTTGGCCAGTGGGACCGGGCCTTAAGGAGTTAAAAGAAAAAGATGTATTAAAAAGTTTTGATTTTAGAAATGTGTTTAAAGAACAGTTTAGCATTTTAAAATGGATGGGAAAAAGTCTACTTTTCCCTGTAAGTTCAAAGAATTTGAAATAATACAATGAATCTTGTTAATATAAATGCTGATAATTTACAAAGATTATTAGGTGCAGATAGAAATACATATTATTTCTTCAGCAATTAAGATAAAGCAGAAATTGTTAAATTTATTTTATTCAAATCTGAATTAAAATCACAGATTGAAAGTAATCCTTTCTTTCAAAAATGCTTAGTTTTCATTGGCTCACATTGACTAGAAAACATTTCTTTTTCTCTTTTTCTAGAGAAAGCTTTCTTCAATAACACTTTCTCTGACTAATCATCATCTTCTGTACCTAGAAATAATTCCAATAGTATATAATTTTGCTGGGGAACATTTCTGACCTATCATAGTGGGAGAAAGAAAACTTTCAGTTGCCAGATTTTTCAAAATATGTTATTTTTTGCAATAGTTATTGTAATCAAAATCCTTAATACAATGAATATAAATAGAAAATGTTTTATTAAGAATTTTCTATTTATATAAATTTTATTAAGAATTTTGATTACAATAGTAAACTGATATAAATTAAACAGAGAAAGAAAAGAGAACAGGAAGAATTAAACATGCAAGAAAGAAGAAAAGAGAAAATAATAATAATAAAAAAGAAATATCTCAAGAAGTGTCTTCCAATCTTCATTACAATAAACAAATCAAGTAATTGTTCAACCCCAATATGCCAGTTTTCCATTTTCCCTTTGTAAGGAATGTGACATAAAAGGTGTTACTTGGTAGTTTCAGTGGGTTTTAGATGTAACAGATTTCCTGGACTACTTTCAGGCATGTTTCAAACCTGGTTATGAGGCATAGACTACATTGGCCACACTTATGGATGAACTCTGGTGATTGTGGAAGTGTGGTAGTACAACCATTCTTCCTCTTCTTGACCTCTCAACAGTCTTTGATACCATGGTATATTTTCAGAGTGGCTTCAGAGCTTGGAGTTGGGTGACATAGTTCTATATTGATTTAGCCCCTTTCTGCAAGACTAATCCTTGTTCATAGTGTTCATAGTGACCTGGCCCCCAACCATTCTCTTATGGTATGCCATAGGGCTTGATACTCTCCCCACTCCTGTCTAGCATTTACTTAAAGCCACTGGATGAGATTATCTGTCAACATGGGTTGAGGTATCATCAATATGCTGATGATATTCAACTTTATATCTCCACATCTAATAACCCAAGTGATACTGACACTTCCTTTTCATGGTGCCTGTAGACTCCTGGGGACAGTCTACAAGACTCCTGATGGAGGACAACAGGCTATGATTAAACCCTGGCAAGACTAAGTGGCTTTAGATGCATGGAGATCTAGTTCTGAACAGGGTTGCACTATCTATCTAGTTTGCAACTTAGGTGTTCTCCTGTACTCGTGACTCCTGTCCAAAGAGAGCTGGTAATAGAAGAGCCTTTGCACAACTTCAATTTATGCACCAGCTATGGTGGTGAATCCTGAATCAGGATTCATTGCACCTGGTCAATCCCTAGTTATCTCTAATATGGACTATTGCAATGAGATTTACATGGGGCTACCCTTGAAGTACATTTGAAAACCTCAATTAGTACAAAGAGGCAGCCCAAGAAGACTTTTGGGTTATAGAATAATAGCCCATAATATACTACTGCCTTGTAAGCAGCACTGGTTGCTGGTTTGCTTCTGGGTGCTTACTTAGGTGTAGGTTATGACCTACAAAGTCCTCCATAGCATGAGTCAGGATTACTTGATGGACCATCTCATCCTATTAATACAAGCCTAAACTCCAAAGTCAACAAAGGCGGCCTGTTGTGGAATCTTTCAGTCAAGGAAACCTGGCTGATGGGATTCACTGCTGTAGCACTCACCCCTTGGGGTGAGGTTTGCCCACTTATCATTTTACAAAGCTGGAGTCCTGGCTCTGCTGTTGGCCTGGCAACCCAATAGAAGAGTGCCACACTGAAGGTTAATTAATTAATTTAATTAATTAATTAATTTAATTAATCAGTTGACCCTACTTAGTACTTCCTGCTCCACCTCCATTCATATTATGGTACTTTCCTTGTTTATTTTTATTATTTTATTGTTTTGATATTGTTATGCTTATTTTTTATATTTACATTTTTTTTCCATTATATATTATGCAATATATTATGCATAAAAGTATTAATAAATACATAAATAAGAATGGTACAGACAAGTGAATAACTATTACAGTTATGAAACAAGTATGCAAGTTATAAGAATATGAACACATATTTACTTTTTTTCTGAAACATCTCCATTTCTATTTAGCAATTGAAGCAATATTTCCTGCTAAGATACTATTTAATAAGAAGTGCCTGATATCATTTTCTAGTGCAGGCAATTGGGTTTTACAATGCTTCTTTCACAACTTTTTATGTTATGACTTTTTCTGAAAATGTACTTTTTCCTGAAGCTTTGAATAGTTTACTTACTTGAATTACTGGTTTTGTTTCTTTCAGCTCTTTATGAACTCTCCTGTGAAGCATATAAACATTTGGGCAAAACAACAGGTTCTTACTGGATAGATCCAGATGGCAGTGGTGCACTGGGACCTTTGAAAGTTTACTGTGATATGACAGGTAACTGTACTCTATAATGGAACTTTTTTCTTATGTTTCTAACAGATCAGATCCTTTGTTTATATTGTAAATATAATATAGAATATAAAATACTACAGTCACTTTCCTTCTCCATTAAAATTATTTTGAGAGCAAAAAAATGAGCATGCTTGCGGTATCTGCTATCCCGCATCAGATGGGCGTCTCATGATAGGGAGCGAAGGAGAAAGAAACGACAGGAGACGAAGTTCCTCGGGATGAGTGCGCCCAGAATGTCTGGGTACACGCTCTTTTATTATGCTCCTTCAAAAGGGGGGGGTCACTATCATTGTTTATTCAGAGCCTAGGTCAAGCCTAGGTCAGACAGGATATGCAAGACTTAGATAAGGCAAAATACCAAGTCAGACAAGATGGCACGATCTACAATTTGATCAAGACATTCCTTACAAAGCTGCATGCCAGTCGATGTAATCACAAAGTGAATGCTTGACTCCTTGTCTCTGTACGTGCCCTGTAAAAGGTCACTGAGGAGACAGAAGTTCAATGATTACACGTGAATGATACAATGTTGCAAATGCCTGAATGATACATAGTTGTATTGATACACAGTTGCAAACACATAAATGATACATAGTTACAACACATGCTAGGTAATGTTTCATAAAGAAGAAATAACCCAGGATTTTTCTGTTAGAGCGAATGCTATATATTTCAACTCCAAACTAAACATCTGTAGAAAGAAAAAATGAATCAGAAACTCTTCCTTTGACTGGATCAAATATTAACATGGATGAGCAAGACTTCAAATTACATTTGTTCTATGTTCTAATCATTATGACACTCAATTTTAGCCAAACATGTAAGCAGAATAATTTATATTCCCTTTTCAGATCAAGCCATCTGAGAAATGATGGTTTTCCTATTCTGAATAGAATAACAGTGTAGGCATTAGACTGTGCTGCATTATGTCTTAAACCTGACAAGCAATAATCATGTAGTTTTCAAGGGTGCTAGATTTCTTTGTCCTCTAACATGATATCACAGTGCTTGTTACTGTCTAATGCATGTAAAATGTTTCAAAGGGGTTTTGCTTTGGCTCTGCAAGTACTCTATAGTCTATTGATCAGGTCTAAAATGTTTTACTTATTATTTGATTTGGTACCCTTGCTTCACTTAATCAAACAAATATAGAAGGAGCAAATTGTTCTTTTCTGTTAGTCATATTATCTATAATTGGTATATTAGATAGAATTTATTCCTTTACATTCTAATTTTTATATTTCTGCAATACAGAAGTACTGCCTCAAAAGTCTATTCCATTAAACTTAGTAGGATTTGCTCATTAATAACTAGGGAAGGAAAAATACATTCACATCTAAACTGAAACATGATTATTTTACACTGATATGATTTTTTCAACTCCCCACACACAGTCCAGTCATACCTTACCATGATGATAGTTGTGGGAAAATGACTATTATGCATCCCATGAATTACAAAACTCACAAATAAAAAATTTTAGACTGAGCATAACCAAAAATTTCACTTGAAGCCAAGATTGCCAAACACAAGCTATCATACTTTGGCCATGTCATGTGAGCTGACTCCCTAAAAAAACCAATCATGCTGGAAGTGTTCAGCGGAAAAAGCAGAAGGGTCATCCTAGTACACATTGGCTATAAAGGTTGACATCCAGATGGCCATGGAAGGTCTGAAGGAGGTGGTGCAAGATAGAGGAGCATGAAAAGTATTGTTTCATACAGTGAACCAGGTTTGGACATAACTGAATGCCTGATAACAATGATAACAAAGTTTATAGGAAAAAATGAAAACATCTCATATTACAAAAATAAAGATATAATGCATTATCAGACAAAATAGCTGCTGGATGTACATTATGTACAAAATTGTTTATTATATAAAAATGCACATAAAAGTATATGAGGAATAAATATGTATACATCAATTTTCATCTGGAGCTTAATGCAATTTTTGGTTTTTAAGTTTTTAAGAACTGCAACCTATATTCATCTTTAAATAACAGAGATAAGTTTTTGCTAAGCGATATTTTAAGAATAGTAATAGTGACAGAAAATGGAAGTTCCTTACTTATTTTCTAATTAACACAAGTAGATAGACTACGAATCACAAGCAAAAATGTGAATGTGGAAATGTTAGAAAGAATACAGATATTTTTAAACTTATATTTTTTCTGTTGTCCACACTAGAAATGGTTTACTCAGAGAAGGAAAGTTCTGTATCCAGTTTTATATACTTCTTCTGTAAAATTAGACATAAACTGCATAGCAGTTAATGTTTTCTTCCCAATTTGGCCAAGTAATTAAGAATGATAAATTGGAAGAAGTTCACAGAAAAGCTAAAGGCTAGGTCCCACTGGCCAATGGACGCAAAACGTATGCATAAAGGACACAGCGGATGAGCAAAATTTCGGGGGTGGCTCCATTCATGTCATCCGCTACAAAAAGTGGTGAAAATTTGCATAAACAGAACGGAAAAGAACGGAAAAGAATGGACGTGGGTAGTATATAGCGGGGATGTTAAGTGGATGTTCATAGGAAGCCTAGGGATGACAGCGGATGGAAGCAGATGACACCTCCGAAAAGGTTCCGGGGGGAAATTGCGAAGCGGATGCATAGCGGAAGGGGCTGATGCATAGTGGATGAAGCGGATGAATCACGGACGCCTATAGGAAATAAACCAGATGTATATCAGATGCAAAGTGTTCACTGCGCATGCGGGGAGTATGAATTGCGTCAGCTCCGTGGGTATAAAAAGATGCAGAACGTATGCAGTCAGCATACAGGGGAAAGACGTGCTGCCACATACATCTTGCAGGAAAACCATGGTTTGTCAGTCAGGCAAGAAGAGGAAGCCGGTGCCTACTCGTTCCAGCCCTGGCAGGAAGGACAGAACCAGCATCCCACCCCCTGGCACTGACTCTGAACCTGCTGCTGCTGCTGCTGCTGTGGTGGACCAGCCCCAAGACCCTCAAAGCCCTGCTGCTGAAGGCCCTGCTGCTCAAGCCCCTGAAGGCCCTGCGGCTCAAGCCCCTGAAGGCCCTGCTGCTCAAGCCCCTGAAGGCCCTGCTGCTCAAGCCCCTGAAGGCCCTGCTCAACCCCCTGCCAGAGGGGGGAAGAGGCAAGGTAAGGAGAAGGGAGAGAGGAAACATGAGGATGAGGTCCTGGAATGGCTGAGGGAGAACGAGTACCTCTGGAGAAATGGCCACAGACTCTATCACGACACCAAGAAGAAGCAGGCAGCTTGGAGAGACAAGGCAGAGAGCCTGGGGTACACTGCAGAAGTACTGCTTGGATGGTGGAAGCACATGCACATCTGGTATGGCAATCTACACCTCAAGAAATCTGGGCAGGCCGCTGTCAAGCTCACTGACTGGGAGATATACATCATGGCCAAGTGCAGTTTCCTGGAGGGTGAGATCCGCCACCAAGGAGCAGCCCCTTTGACACCTCTTTCCCTCAGACAGCCCACAGACAGCCAGTCCTCTTCCAGCCAGGAGCTAGCTACCCTATCCAGGCAGGTGTCTTCAGAGGGCCCCACGGCAGAGACACCCCCCCCGGACAGCTGCACTCCCCATGCCGGCAGACTTGGAGGATCTCGTGGGGGATGACACCCTGCTCTCACAAATGGAGGAAGAAGCAGCAGCCACCAGAGGCCAACCCATCCCCACCCCAGCTCCAGAGGGTGCAGGCAGAGAGGCAGACTGCAGGGCCAGAACCACAGTGTACTGTTGGAGATCAGGGACACAATGAAGACCAGCACAGAACTTCTCACTCAGCTGGTCCACTTGGACAGAGCATCCTCGGGCCAGAACACCTTCATCACCTACGTGAGCCAGACCCTGAGGGACCTGCCCAAGGCCCAGTACCAGGTGATGAAGGAGAAGATCACAGCACTTCTGCACAACCTTCAAGGCCCAGCTGAAGCTGCTCCTACCCAGTCCAGGTCTGCTCCTCCACCCCAGGCAATGTCACAGCCCTCCCACAGCTTTCAACAGCCCCTCACCTACCAAGGCTAGGACAACCAGGACTGCCCACAGCAGAAGCAGAACTTCCCAGTCCAGGCCCAGGTTCATCGGACGCCACAAACGCCAGTCCTCACCCAGCTGCAGACCAGACAGCCCCACAGCCAAGCTTGTCAACGGACAATCCATCATCAGTATTGGGCCTGACATCTTCAATGCTTAATGAGGGGCCTCTCAACCTCGCGGGACTGAGTCAGCTCTCAGACAGCTTCCTGAACACACCATCCCCTGTTGTACCCTCAGGGCCAAGCACCCCAATGGTGCCTCAGACAAGCACTCAAGCCACAGCCACCTCCACAGACCCTGCCCGCTTCACAGCTGAGACCATGGACATGACTCAGAGTGACTGAGAATAGTGTCAGAGACTGAGTTTTTAAGTTTATCTTTGCTTAAGACACTTTACTTGGTTCATTTTGCTTATTTAATAGAGTCATAAAGTTCACCTAAGAAAGTTAATAAAGGTTATCTTTGCTTAAGGCCCTTAATACAGTTTACTTGGTTCATTTTGCTTATTTAATAAAGTCATAAAGTCTACCTAAAAAAGTTAATAAAGGTTATCTTTGCTGAAGACACTTGGTTCATTTTTTTTACTTAAAGTATTGTTGAATACTTTGAAAAAATGCTTAAGCCTTTGCATGCTTGTGGGATAGATAAGGATAGTTGTGGGAGAGATAAACCTCCAGTGCAACCATAGTGGGACTGAATGGTCCACCATCCCAGCTGCCACACATATGGCCCTTTATTATCAATAACAATGTAAGCATTGATCCACACATTTGAACATAAACACAACTGTTTATTAAATGCCCTGTCCATTGTAGGCCCACCCAACATACATGGCCCAATCTCATCCGTGTGATGAGACAGGCTCACCCATTAATCATCTATCATCCTGTCTTGCCACTCCACTGCTCCAGCTGGGGAGTTGCACCAGTGTTTCAGGAGGTTGCGCTGCTTCTTCCCTTCATGTGAAGCTCTGTTGGGGCCTTGTACATCCACAGTGTCTATCAGGTTTCGTCCTTGCCTCCATTCACCAGGCTCCATGTCCCCATTTCCTTGTTGACAGTCCACAAGCCTGTTCTGCAACACTGGGTAGCGGGTGCGCATGAGATTGTGCAGGATGCAGCAAGCTTCCACGATGCTCCTCACAGTATGTGGCTCATGCTGCATGGTGGTGAGAAGTATCTGGAACCTGTTGGCCAGGATGCGAAAGGCGTTCTCCACTACCCGTCTTGCCCTGGACAGCCTGTAGTTGAAGATCCTCTCTTCACGAATGAGGTATCTTGAAGTGTACGGCTTCATGAGGTAGGTTCTGAGGGAGAACGTGTCATCACCAATGATGAAGTAGTGCACATCTTGTGTATCATTGGGTAGGGGGTCTGGATCTGGAAAACCCATAATGAGGTTGTGTTCCAGTCTATGAGGTCACTTGCGTTGTATACCTGGCCATCTGAAGCTGACCCGTTGTTTGAAGCATTGATGTAGATGAACTTGTAGTCAGCATCAACCATGGCAAAGAGGATGATGCTGAAGAAGCCCTTGTAGTTGTAATAAGTGGACCCTGAGTTGGCTGGAACTTTGTTGGCCATGTGCTTCCCATCTATGGCTCCAACAGTGTGGGGAAAGTTCCACCTCTGATACCACTCTTCTGCAAGTTTTCTCCAGCCTTTTTCAGTGGTGGGGCACTTGAGGAGCTCCTCCACATATTCTTCAATGATGTCCTGCACCACTTCTCTGACCACTTTGCTGATGCTGTTGTGTGGCACCCTCCACACATACTGCATGTTTCTGTATGTGGTTCCAGAGGCCAGGTGGCACAGAGTCAGTGCCACATTCAGTCCAGGGACCAGGTTGGGATGGAAGTTGGTGCTCGGCTTGGTCAACCTGGGTCTTAGACACAGTACAAGTTCGTCAAACATGGCTGGTGGCATCCTCATGAAGTGATGGAATGCACGAGGGTCTTCATTCCTCAGCTCCACCATCAACTGGTCATACAGTCCAAACTATATTGTTCACACGATCCATCCTCAGATCCACACAGCTCTTGGAAGTGTCCTTCTTCTCCTTCTGTATAAAAGGTAAAACAGTCTGAACAGGTTTTGGTTCTGGTGATGAATGAGCGCAGCTATCATGTGGACTGTGTCATGATCCATGGTGGAGGACAATTGATGATGTGGAAGACCAAGACCAAGGTTGAAGAGGTCTGTACACCACGGCTGCTGGACTCATACTGAGATCCAGATGATTTTCTCCCCCTTTTTATAGGAAATATCGTTTGTCTGCTAGGTGTCCTTCTACATACTCTAGGCATACTGCAGACATCCTAAATATATGAGATACATCCCAGATACAAACATTTTGTCCATTTTAATCCTTTATATATGAGATGCATACACTTACATCCTTTCTATTTCTGTGCTACTAACGCTGTGTAGATGTTCCGTGTACCTTTTGTTTCCTCCCTCTTTCCGTTTTCAGCTGCAGCGGATGTGAGTTGAGGGGATGGCCAGAGGATGCAGAGAGGATACAGCGGATGTTTAATGGATGATCAAGGACAAAGAACGTTTGTTGCCCGTATATGTCGCGGATGTACATCGTACACAGTGGAAATTTCATCCGCTCACAAAGTTCTGTGCAGCTCAAAACTTTTTGCGCGGATGAAATCTCAGTGGACGTATGCTCGAGGAATAGAGCGTATGAAACACATATGCAGTGCATACACAACGGATGCATAGCATTTTCCAATGGATGGCAAGCTTTTTTTAATGTTTTACATCCTCTTTGCATCCCTAAGTGCAGTGAGACCGGGGCTTAAAATACTGAAAGGACTGGGGGGAAAAGTCATATCAGGAACATTTAAAAGATCTAAGTAAGGTTAGCTCACAGAAAAGAGGATTGAGGAAATACACCATACTGTTTTAAAAATATCTGAAGGGCTGTCACATTATAGGGGGTTCATGTGTATTCTCACTTGTTCCAATGGATAAGCCTAGAAGTAACAGGATGTAATATCAAAGATGTAGACACAGATTAGACATTAAGAATATGTTATTGTCAATAAGAGCTGTTCACCAATGGAATAGGATACTGCATGGAATACTTTCTTTCCCTTTACTGGGAGTTTCCAAGCAAAGTGTGAATAGTGATATAAGTCTCGGGAGATACTCAGTCTTCCAGGTCATGGTTGTCCCAAAGGTGCTTTTTCAGCAGGCAGCTGCACTTTCTTGTTTTCCTTCAAATGCATTTCGCTTCTCACCTTTTTTCATCTCTGACTGAATGGTGGGGAATGGAAAGATTTATATGCCTTGCAGATAGCTGGTCATCTGCATTCTTTTATAGTCATTAAGGTCATTGGGCTTTATCTGGGTTCTCAGGGTCACCTGAGTAGTACAAATGGGTGTGGAGCCTTCTTGGCTGCAGGATGTTTTCTGCCTTGTGTTTCTTCACTGCTGAAGACAGGTGCAGGCTGTTGGGGATGAATCTGTGTTGTCTGCATCTCAAACTAATGGATTGGTAGTCTGCAAGAAATGGTTCCTGTAGTCTGCAATTTTTCTGGAAATCTGTTCATACTCCCATACCATTCGAAGGATGTTCATCCCAAAGTGCATAGCTAAAAATCTATGAAGATTCTCAGTCATCTACAAAAATGCCTCTTGAAAAAGTTCTTTTGGGACAACTATGACCTGGATGACTGAGAATATCCATAGATTTTTAGCTATGCACATTGGGATGAACAAAGTTAACATGACATGGTTTGTAATAAATGGTTATTATAACAGCAGAAGTGTAATTATTTATAAATATTATCTTTTGAGAATAAAATTATTGTCCCCCAAATATACTTACTTCAGAGGTGATATTCAGCAGATTCTGACCAGTTCTGGAGAACTGGTAGTGGAAATTTTGAGTAGTTTGGAGAACCGGCAAATACCACCTCTGACTGGCCCCACCCCATCTATTTGCTGCCTCCCAAATCCCAGCTAATTGGCTGGGTCTTCTTTTGTTGCCCTGCACAAGAGAATGGAACTGGAAAGCAGGTTAATGAGGTGTGGGGGTGGGATTTTGTAGTAACTTTTCTCTAGTAATGGGGAGCAAATGGAGATTTTACAGTATCCTTCCCTTGCCATGTCCTTGTCTGGCCTACAGGCATTTTAAAAAATAGCTTGACCCCTTCCTCTCTGTGGAAGCCCCTCAAATATTGGAAGACCGCTATCATGTCTCCCATGGTCCTTCTCTTCATGAGACTAGCCAAGCCCAGTTCCTGTAATTGTTCTTCATATGCTTTAGTCTCCAGTTCCCTAATCATCCTGGTTGCTCTTCTCTGTACTTTTCTACAGTCTCAAGATCTTTTTTATAATGTAGTGACCAAAACTGGATGGAGTACTCCAGGTGTGGTTTTACTAAGGCTTTATAGAGTGGTATTAGTACCTCTCTTGATCTTGACTGTATCCCTCTGTTAATGCAACTTAGGATTGCATTAGATTTTTTTGGCTGCTGCTGCACACTGCTGGCTCA
This sequence comes from Laticauda colubrina, assembly GCA_015471245.1. Taxonomy (NCBI): domain Eukaryota; kingdom Metazoa; phylum Chordata; class Lepidosauria; order Squamata; family Elapidae; genus Laticauda; species Laticauda colubrina. The sequence goes on along the minus strand of BLBF01000044.1, from coordinate 24,548,873 downwards.
TATTTAGCTGGTTGTCCACTAAGACTCCAAGATCCCTCTCACAGTTCCTGCTATTGAGCCTGGTTTCACCCACTCTGTATATGTACTTTTCATTTTTCTTGTCTAAGTGTAGGACTTTACTTTTGTCTATACTGAATTTCATTTTATTAGATATGGCCCAGTGTTCTAGTCTGTCAAGATCCATCTGGATCTTGAGCCTATCCTCTTGGGTGTTAGCTATTCCAGCCAGCTTAGTATCATCTGCAAATTTGGTAAATTCCCCTTGTATTCCCTCATCTAAGTCGTTAATTGAGATATTGAAGATTACTGAAGAGTTATATTCTATTACATTTTCTTATAATAATTTTCAGATTCCTGCTCTGGGAAATTTTCCAATTTTCAATGTATGTGACCAATGATCTAATGAGATATATTAAGTGAGTTTTCTGTTATGTTCTGGTAAGGGAATAGATAGAAGAAATAGAAAAACTGTGGCTGGATAAAAAACAATAGGAATGGGAGCAACATCTGACTGACTGGGTGCTTCTCCTTGTGTGAAAGCTTGCAGGGAATATTTCAAAGGACGTGATTGCAGCTAACTACAGCAGTAAAATGCACCAGCATTGAAGTGGCCACAATGTACCTCCAGCTGACATCACGATGAGACCAAATGGAGTCTCCATTCCTGCGCTGGCTTCTTGCCATTTGTTGGCTCCAAACGGAGGTGAAAGCCACCTTGGATGAGCAGCATAGCTGGGGGAAGCACTCAACGAGGTTCTGGGGGAGAACGCAACCCCCCTGTAGAAATCCCGAGCTTGGTCTCTATGCTACAATGGAGAAAAGAGCATGCCAGGATGGCCGCTACAAAGTTGGGACAGCCAAGGAACATCTAAATGCAGAACTGGAGTAGAGATTGGGAACGGTGTTTGGAGAAGGGTGAGAAGAATTTATTTTATTTGTCCTATCCCAAAAGACTATAATAGAGAAGAATCAGGAATTGTGCTAATGGAAAATAGAAGAAATTGGGAAATCTGAAGAGTTCTAAAAAAAGAAAGCTTTAAATTTGAAAAGGAATTAATTTGGAAGAATATTAATTTGGAATTGGCGATCAGGCAGGATTTGGCATCGAAAGACATTAATTTGAATGCTGGAAATAATTGTTTTAAAGAGAAATAATATTTGATTTTTAAAATTGGTGAAGCTAAATAAAGAAACGGAAAAAGAGTGGCTGTGAAACTGGACTAAAATGCTATTTTTTGATGAAATTAGAATCCTGTAGATTTCTTCAAACTAACAATTTTATCAAAGGAAAAAATTAAAAAAGAAATAAAAGAAAGATATTATAATATCTTATTATATTATATAACCCTTGGAGATTGAAGTATATTATAATCAAAAGTAAGGATACAGGAGGATACTACCCCCGGAATTGTCGGTGACTTGAACTGATTAACATCGGGATATAAAGATTTGAGGACATTGACATTTTAAAATAAAAAGGAGACACTGGTTCAAATAAAATAAAACTTACGGGTTACTGGACAATTGGAATGACAAGCAACATAAAGATGAGCAATATATACAAAGAAATAAAGATGGACATTCGAGCCATAAATGAGATGTGGGAAAGAATATTGGATTTATGCACTAAAATATAGAAAATAGAAGAAATTCAGAAATGTGATGGTAGCAGAAGAAGAAGGAGAAAGAACAAAGAAGGAGGAGGAGAAGGAAGAAAGAGGAATCAGCAAAACAAAACAAGGAACAACAAATAATACAAAAGAAGAAAAAAGTTGAACATGGGATATTAATTATAGATATAATAAATAAGGGGGAATGTTGAGATTTGAATGCTGATAAATGAAATGGTTAGGGAAATACAGATAGGAGATCAAAAGAGGGTGGGGGCAAATTTTGTAAAACAGGAGAGAAAATATAAGAAAATGATGATAAATAGAGGAAGGATTAAAGGAAAAAGATAATTGTAAATGGTAAACACGCAAATAAACAACAAATTAATATTAGTAAAAAAGACAGAGATAATAGAAATGGAAAGGAGGAAGACTCCACATGAAAAGGTATATTTGTAATAAAATATATAATAGACTGTGGGGAATTAGGATTAAGAATTAGAACAAGAAGGAATATTGTAGTGATGAAAATAAGAATTTATAATAGATTAATTAAGATAGAAATGTTTACATAAGATGAAAGTGGTTAATAGTTAAGACATAAAAAATATTATGTAGAGTCTAACAGAATAGATAAATGGTAGGATAATATTTTTAATGAATTATATATTTTGTTATTCATATACTGTATATAAGATAATGAGGCAATAATATTATAAGTTTGAATTTATTGGCTAAGAGAAAATACACGTGTAAAAATGAGATGTTAAGGCCTTGTCACACTGGCCGACGGATGCAAAATGTTTGTAAAAAGGACATAGCGGACGAGAAAAATGTTCCATCCGTTGTTATCTACTCTCAAAAGTACCCTGAATTTGCATAAACAGAGCGGACACCACGGAAAGGAATGGATGGGGGGAGGATGTAGGGCGGATGGAAAGCAGATGCTCCATGGAAGCCTAGCGAATGGAAGCAGATGGAAGCGGATGGCACATCCGCAAGGCTTCCGGGGGAGCACAACAAAGTGGATGCAGAACAGAAAGAGTGGATGCCGAGTGGATGCCGAGCGGATGAAGTGGATGCACAGCGGATGCCGAGCGGATGAAGCGGATGCAGAGCAGAAGCCTAGCGGAAGCCTAGCAGATGCCTAGCGGATGCCTAGCGTTCACTACGCATGCGGGGAGGATGCATTGTGTCAGCCCCGCGGATATAAAGGGAAGCAGCTCCCAAGCAGATCACCATTCAGAGGAAAGACCTGCTTCCAGACACAGCTCTCCAGCCAGCCAGCCAGCCAGCCAGCAACCCAACAACCATGGGGAAGAAATGGAAGCCTCTGCCATCTGCTGCCAGCCCTGGCAAGAGGGACAGGGCCACCCTCCCACCCCCTGGCCCTGACTCTGCTTCTTCTGGGGCTTCTGCTGCCAGGCTTGATCTTCTGGTGCTGGGGCTTCTGCTGATGCTGCTTCTTGGAGGTGGTGCTTCTGCTGATGCTGCTTCTGGTGGTGGTGCTTCTGTTGGTGCTTACTCTGCTGATGCTGCTTCTGGTGGTGGTGCTTCTGCTGGTGCTTACTCTGCTGGCACTGCTCCTGGTGCTGGTGCTTCTGCTGGTGCTTACTCTGCTGGCACTGTTCCTGGTGCTGGTGCTTCTGCTGGTGCTTACTCTGCTGGCACTGCCCCTGGTGCTGGTGCTTCTTCTGGTGCTTACTCTGCTGGCACTGCTCCTGGTGCTGGTGCTTCTGCTGGTGCTTACTCTGCTGGCACTGCTCCTGGTCCTGCTGGTCCTGCTGGTGCTTACTCTGCTGGCGCTGCTCCTGATGCTGCTGGTCCTGCTGGTGCTCCTGGTAATGCTCGTGCTTCTGGTCCTGTTGGTGCTCCTGGTTCTGCTCCTGGTCCTGCTGGTGCTGCTGCTGCGATTGGTGCTGCTGGTGCTGCTGGTCCTGCTTTTGCTGCTACTGTTGTTGCTGCTGCTGCTGCTGCTGCTGGTGTGGAGGAGCAGCCCCTACAACCTCGAAGCCCCACTGATGAGGGCCCATATGGCCCTGCCAAAGGGAGGAAGAGGCAGACGCGTGAACAGGAGAGGAGGCGATATACCATAGAAGAGGAACATGAGAAGGAGGTGCTGGAGTGGCTGAGGGAGAACGAGTATCTATGGCGGAAGGGACACAGGCTCTATCGAGACACCAAAAGGAAGCAGGCTGCTTGGAGAGAGAAAGCGGAGAGCCTGGGCTACACTTCAGAGGTGCTCCTCAGCTGGTGGAAGGACATGCACACCTGGTACGGGAAGCTGCACCTCAAGAAATCTGGCCAGGCCGCGGTCAAGCTGACGGACAGAGAGACCTACATGATGGCCAAGTCCAGCTTCTTGGAGGGTGAGATCCGTCACTGAGGAGCAGCCCCTCTCACAACCCTCTCTCTCAGACAGCCTGCTGAGAGCCAGTCCTCTTCTGGCAAAGAGTCAGCTCCTGTGTCCAGGCAGGTATCTGTGGAGCGTGCCACGATGGAGACCCCCCCGACAGCTGTCCTACCCATGGCGGAGCACATGGAGGACCCCCTGACGCAGTGGGAGAAAGGAGATGGCACTTCCACCATAGCCCAACCCGCATCCACCCCCAGCTCCACCTCCACAGAAAGGCAGAGAGGCAGACCAGAGGGGCAGAGCCACACTGTCCTGCTGATTTCACTTATCTCCACTGTCCTGGAGATAAGTGAAACCATCAGGAGCAGCATAGATCTCCTATCTCAGCTGGTACACATCGACGCCCCATCCTCCAACCACAAGCCCTTCCTCACCTATGTCAACCAGACCGTCATGAACATGTCGGAACCCCAGTACCAGGTGGTGAAGGACAGGATCACCGATCTTTTTCACAACCCTTCAGACTAAGATGAACCTGCTCCCACCCAGTCCAGGCCTGCTCCTCCATGCCAGCTGATGTCACTGCCCTTCCAAGGTTTTCCACAGGCCATCCCCTACCAAGGCTATGGCTACCTCCCCTACCAAGGCTACGGCTATGGTCCAGCAGCACAGGCAGCCCTTCCCAGTCCAGGCACAGGTACATCAGATGCCACTGGTGCCACTGATGCCACCGATGCCACCCACGCCACCGATGCCAGCCATGCCACAGATGCCACCGATGCCAGTCCTCACCCAGCTGCAGACCAGACAGCCCCACTACACTGCTCCTTCCTCCACCCCATAGCCAAGCCCGGCCTCAGTACATCTGTCATTGGTATTGGGGCTGACAACCCATGTCATGGAGGAAGGGGCTCTCAACATCACGGGGCTGAGCCAGCTGTCTAAGAGCTTCCTCAACACACCGTCCCCTGTTGTCCTCTCGGGGCCAGGCACCCCAGTGGCGCCTCAGACCAGCACTCCAGCAGCAGCCACCTCCACAGCACCTGGACCCTTCACCCCTGAGACTGGGCACGCCTCCGAGTGACCAAGAAGAGTGCCAGAGACTGGGTGGCTACCTGTTGACTTTATTTTTGCTTTAGACATTTGACTTGGGTTATTTTTTCTTTTACAGCTTGTTATTAATAAAGATTATCTTTGCTTCACACACTTGCTTCATATATTTTTGTCAATAAAGTCTTGGTGGAAACTTTTAGAAATGGTTTAAGCCTTTGCATGCTTGTGGGATGGGTTAAGATAGCAGTGGGATGGGCAGGGATACCTGTGGGATGGGTAATAGCTGTTAAGCCTGGGTTCCCCAACCAGGGTTAGGTAGACAAGCTAAACAGAATGTGCAGCGTTAGTCAGATAGGCACACAGATAAATGAGTGAGCTAAGCTTGTATGTTTATTTACATACAGTAAAAATAACAGATACGCTTGTGCTATCAAGAATATAGTTTATTCCATTATAAGTTAATAGCATAGTCAAATAACAGTCCAATAGTCATGTATCATGTAGTCAGTCCATTCAGGGATATTCAGTTAGCAAAGTCCATGTAGAATATCCTATGTCAGTTCACTTACAAATCAGTCCTTAGTTGTCTCTCCCGTTCGAGCAATGCAGTCTTGATTCCAAGCAGTAATCAGGGATCATCAAAGCCAGAGTGAGCAAGCTGTAGACTTGCTACTTTTATATTGTTTTCATAACCACTCCCTTAATTACTTTTCCACAGTTAAAGCTACAGACACTTTAACATACATAACTATGATTCATAGTTATTATTTCACCTAAACCAGTTAGGGTAAACAATGTTATCCCTAACATTCTCCCCTTTTAGGTTAAATAATAACTATGAATCATTTACATCTTTAAATTATATTTTTCACAACTTTCTTTAAACTTAATTGCTCCTTGAGCTTTTGTAAATTGGTCTGCAATGTTTTCTTCTGACATGCAGTATTCCAATTTTATTAGTCCATTTTTCACTGATTCTCTTACATTTAAATATCTTAAGTCAGTATGTTTTCATCTAGTTTTTACAGCAATACTAGTAGCTAACTTTATAGCTGCTTGGTTATCCTCGTACACAATAATGGAATCTTTTACAGTTATACCCATGTCCAATAATAACTGTTTGTAGAAAATCAAGTCAGTGCATAATAATGACAGACATGAAAATTCAGCTTCCATCGTGGATAAGCTAATATGCTGTTGTCTGATTGACCTCCACCCTATTAGTGTCTTACCAAATAATATAGCCATCCCAGATGTTGATTTTCTAGTGTTTATATCAGTTGCAAAACTTGCATCTGCATAGGCACTAAGACTCAAAACACCCTTTGGTTCTATATACAATGCATGGTTCATTGTTCCTTTAAGATATCTCAATATTCTTTTTAAGGATTGCCAATGACATTGTTTTGGATCTGAATTAAAACGTGCCAGCTGATTTACACTATAAGCTATATCTGGCCTTGACCAATTGCTTATATATGATAAGCTACCAATCAAAGATTGATATATTTGGGACTTTGATCATTAGTTTGGCAAACTTCCTGACTCATTGGAGTCTTTGCCAGTTTACAAAGTTCCATCTTATACGTTTTAATTAATTGGCAAATTTTATCTTCTTGAGATATCTTAAAACCATTATTTGTTTTATTAATTGTCAATCCTAGATACCTTTTAATTTCACCTAAATGTTTTAATTTTATCTTTTTGGCTAATAATGATATAATCTCATTTGCTTCATTATTAGTCTTAGTTATCAAAGCAATATCATCTGTAAATAATAACAATAATGACACCGTTCCATTATTTTCTCTTTTAAACACACACGGATCTGCTAAACCAGATTTAAAACCTATATTGTTTAACTCTTTCACAATATATTGGTTCCACTCAAACCCAGATTGTTTCAACCCGTAAAGACTCTTTTTGAGTTTCCAACAATCATTACTATTTACATTATTGTCTTTTATACCAATTGGTTTTCTTAAATATATAGTGTGCTGCAATGGTGCATGTAGATAAGCAGTTTCTACATCTAAATGGTTAATGACATAGTTTTTCTTAGCTGCCCACACTAATGCTGCTCTTAAAGATGTAGCTTTAAGGCTTGGCGCAAAAACTTCATCATAATCAGATGCAGTTTGATTAAATCCTTGAGCTACTAACCTAGCTTTATAGCTAACAGTCCCATCACTTCCAGTTTTTATTTTAAATATCCATTTGCACCCAATGGATTTTTCTCCTGGAGGTAATTTGGCATCTTCATACACTTTCATTACCTTTAATGAATTTAGTTCCTTTTCCATTGCCTTTTGCCAATTCTCCTGATCCTTAGCAGGATACATCCTAAGTTCATCTACACTAGTTGGAACTTTAGTTACTTGGCAAACTATACTTGCTTGATACCTATCAGGTGGTCTAGTTACACGTGTAGTACGTCTAAGTATTATAGGACTTACAGGTGGACTTGTATTTATTAATTGTTCTTGATTATGTAACTCTTCCTGATCAACTATTTCCTCTTGTTCTGGTCCTTTTTGCTCTTCGTGGACTTCTTCTTTAACTGGACTCTTCTTATAGCTAATCTGATCTTTCTGCCTTTTGTAGAGTTCAATAATTACTTCATTATTTAAATCTTGCTCTAATCTATTCCATCCTACATGTTCTAGGAATTTTGCACTAGCACTGGTGTAAACTCTAGATGTACCTGGTTCCCAGAATCTATAAGATCTATGATTAGATGTATATCCTACAAAAATTAATCTTTTAGCTCTATGCTGTCCTTTGTGTCTAAGTTGTGTAGGGATATGCACCCATGCTGGTGTTCCAAATGTGTGCATGTAACTTAAATCAGGTTTTGTACCATGCCACAGTGTGAATGGTAATTCACCTGTTGTTGAATTAACAACATTATTTAATATATGATTACCACACATTATTGCTTCTCCCCATAAATTGTCAGGTAATCCTGAATCAGACATCATAGTTCGTGCCATTGATTGTAATGTTTGGCCTCTTCTCTCTATAAAGGCATTATGTTGTGGCCTATATGGTGCAGACATTTTATGTTGAATACCTAACATTCTTAGTCTGTTCTGAATTTTATTATTTGTAAATTCTGTACCATTATCTGTGATGAGAGTTACTAATTTCTTTTTAGTTTTTCTTTCAGCAAATTTTAACCAATTAAATAGATTTTGATATGTTTCAGTTTTGCTCTTCATTAAATAGCAAAACCCATATCTAGAATAGTGGTCCATTATACTTAGTATGTGACGAGCTCCTCCTACACTTGGTTTTTTCGGACCTATTAAATCAGCAAATACTACTTCTAAAGGCTCTTTAGTAGTAAATCCATCAACTCTATTAGCCAGTATAACCCTGCTCTTACTTTGATTACAGGCATTACATTGCAAATACTTATTACAAGATTTCAAACTTATTCCCTGAGACAATTCAACAGTTTTCTTTAGCATTTTAAAATTTAAATGCCCTAGCCTTCGATGTAACAAGTGAATACATTCGTCATGAGGTTTCTTATTTTCATAAATTGTGTTAACCACCTTTAAACCATCATCATTTAACACATATAATCCACCTCTTAAAGATGCAGTAATTCTCTTATCTTCTTTTTTAATTATGCAGTTATCTCCCCTAAATGTAACTACATATCCTAGTTTAACCAAAATTCTAACTGACATTAAATTTAACTTAAGTTGTGGTACATATAACATTTTTACATTCTCTTTTATAAAAGAACAATATGCTATACCTTGACCTTTAGCTTTCAGTTTCCAGCCATTGGCTGGCGATATCTGCTGTGTACTCTGGGACATTTTAATAAAATTTTTGTTATCATTTGTTATACAATGGTATAACAAATACCACTGTCAACCACCCATAAATTATTTTTTACAGCTCCGTTAGTATACATGGCTAACTCTAAATTTTTATTTATTTTTTGATGATTTTTAGTATTCTGGCCAGCGTTCTGGCGCTTTGCCTTTTTACAAAATCTTGCCAAATGTCCTCTTCCTCCACAATTAAAACACTTTTTAATTGCGTATGCAGTAGGAGATTTATTATCTTCTTTTTGCTCCCTCCTTAATTCATCTCTTTCATGCCTTCTTCTGGCCTCTTCGATCAATCTGCCAGTTATATCAGTTAAAGTTAAATTTTCCTTTGGCAAAATTTCAAGTGAAGTTACGTAGTTATCATAACTTTCATCAAGGGAAGATAGAATTATGTAGACTTGGTGTAGTTCAGAGAATATAAGCTCTTTCTCGTGCAGTTCCTTAAAAATGCTTTGCATAGTTTTCAAATGACTCAGCATATCACCATTTGTTTGGAGATGCGTCCTGAAAAGCTTCCGTGTTAGATTTATGTGAGCACCAACATTATCTCGAACATAAATCCTCTTCAGCTTCTGCCAACACCCAAAAGGCGTTTTCTCTCCGTGGATATAAACAAGCTGTTGATCAGTTAAGGTTAACCCAATTATGCAAATGGCTTGTTGATTTTTATGCATAAATTCTTCTATCTTTAGTCTGTCTTCCTCATCCTCTGGATCCCATTCTTCTACGTTTGGTGGATTTTCAATTATGTTCCACAGACCTTCTCTTCGTAGAAGTAGACTACATTTTGTAGACCATGATACATAGTTTGTTCCATCCAGCTTGGATATAAGGGACAAACTTTGTAGATTGACTTGTGCCATGTTTTCTTATATGGATATAAAAATATAATTAATAAAACACAGCTGTCTGTTTACTGTAATGTATAACAACACAAACTCTCACTCTTTACATAAATCTGTTGTATCCTATTTAAACTGACTTTGCAGCCTCTGGGCCCATAACCAGTGTTAAGCCTGGGTTCCCCAACCAGGGTTAGGTAGACAAGCTAAACAGAAAGTGCAGCGTTAGTCAGATAAGCACACAGATAAATGAGTGAGCTAAGCTTGTATGTTTATTAACATACAGTAAAAATAACAGATACGCTTGTGCTATCAAGAATATAGTTTATTCCATTATAAGTTAATAGCATAGTCAAATAACAGTCCAATAGTCATGTATCATGTAGTCAGTCCATTCAGGGATATTCAGTTAGCAAAGTCCATGTAGAATATCCTATGTCAGTTCACTTACAAATCAGTCCTTTGTTGTCTCTCCTGTTTGAGCAATGCAGTCTTGATTCCAAGAGTAATCAGGGATCATCAAAGCCAGAGTGAGCAAGCTGTAGACTTGCTACTTTTATATTGTTTTCATAACCACTCCCTTAATTACTTTTCCACAGTTAAAGCTACAGACACTTTAACATACATAACTATGATTCATAGTTATTATTTCACCTAAACCAGTTAGGGTAAACAATGTTATCCCTAACAATAGCTGTGGGATTGGCAGGGATACCTTTGGGATGGGTAATAGCTGTGGGATGGGCAGGGATACCTTTGGGATTGGTAATTGCTGTGGGATAGGCAGGGATACCTTTGGGATGGGTAATAGCTGTGGGATAGATAAACCTCCAGTGCAAGCATCATGGGACTGTATGGTCCACCCTCCCAGGAGCCACACCTATGGCCCTTTATTATCAATAATAATGTAATCAATCATCCACACATGTCAACATAAACACAACTCTTTATTAAATGCCCTGTTCTTTGTAGGCCCACTCAACATACATGGCCCGATCTCATCAATGTGATGAGACAGGCTGAAGGAAGCATCCATTAATCATCTATCATCCTGTCTTGCCACTCCACTGCTCCAGCTGGGGAGTTGCACCATTGTCTCAGGAGGTTGCGCGGCTTCTTTGCTTCAATTGAGGCTCTGTTGGGGCCTTGCACATCCTAAGTGTCGATCAGGTTTCGCCCTTGCCTCCATTCCCCAGGCTCCATGACCCCATTGGCTTATTGGAGGTCCACGAGCCTGTTCTGCAAGACTGGGTAGTGGGTGCGCCTGAGATTGTGCAGGATGCAGCAAGCTTCCATGATCTTCCTCACGGTCTCTGGGCAATGCTGCATGGTGGTGAGAAGTACCTGGAACCTGTTGGCCAGGATGCCAAAGGCGTTCTCCACCACCCGCCTTGCCCTGGACAGCCTGTAGTTGAAGATCCTCTCTTCACGGGTGAGGAGTCTGGAGGTGTAGGGCTTCATGAGGTAGGTTGTGAGGGAGAAGTCGTCATCCCCCACGATGAAGTAGGGCACATCTTGTGTGTCGTTGGGCAGGGGTTCTGGATCTGGGAAGCCCACGATGAGGTTGTGTTCCAGCCCCTCCTTGAGGTGACTGGCGTTGTATACCTGGGCATCCAAAGATGAGCCGTTGCCTGAAGCATCGATGTACATGAACTTGTAGTCAGCATCGACCATAGCAAAGAGGATGATGCTGAAGAAGCCCTTGGAGTTGAAATAAGTGGACCCCAACTTGGCTGGAGATTTGCAGGCCACGTGCTTCCCATCTATGGCTCCAATGATGTGGGGGAAGTTCCACTTCTGATACCACTGCTCTGCAACTTTCTTCCATCCTTCTTCAGTGGAGGGGTACTGGAGGAGCTCCTCCTTGTATTCTTCGATGATGGCCTGCACTACTTCTCTGACCACAATGCTGATGGTGTTGGATGGCACCCTCCAGCCATTCTGCATGCTCCTGTAGGAGGTCCCTGAGGCCAGGTGGCGCAGAGTGAGTGCCACCTTGAGCCCAGGTTCCAGGCTGGACCGGAAGCTGGTGTTTGCCTTGGTCAACCTGGGTGTCAGGCACTGCACAACTTCGTCAAACATGGATGGAGGCATCCTCATGAAGTTCTGGAATGCACGAGAGTCTTCGTTCCTCAGCTCCACCATCAGCTTGTTATACAGTCCGTACTCGGCTCTTCTCACGATCCATCTTCGGACCCAGACACTTCTTGGACGCCTCCTTTTCTTCCCGTAGAACAGGTGAAAGAGCCTGTAGAGGGCTTTGCACTGTTGTAGAACGATGGCGGCTTCCAAAAGGAGCGTGCAATGATCCATGTTGGAGATGACTGGATGCTGTGAAGGAGCAAGAGCAAGAACAAGGCTGCACCGCAGGGCTGCTGGACTGAAAGTGAGATCCAGGTGATTTCTCCCCCTTTTTATAGGAAATATAGGTTTTCCGCTAGGTGTCCTTTTGTATCCTCTAAACATCCTGCAGAAATCCTAAATATCTGAGATACGTCCCCTATATGAACAGTTTTTCCATTTTAATGCTTTGTATGTGAGCTGCATCCGCTTTCATCCTTTCTACGTCCGTGCTACTCACATTGCGTGTCCATTCCGTGTCCGTTTCACTTCCTCCCTGTGTCCGTTTTCCGCTGGAGCAGATGCGAGTTGCGCGGATACGCAGCGGATGCCTAGCGGATATAGCGGACGCGTAACGCATGACGACAGATGTATAACGGATGTTCCCCATATGCCTAGCGGATGTAGAACGGATGTGTTGGATACTTCATCCGCTCAAAAAGTTTTGAGCTGCACAAAACTATTTGAGCGGATGAAATGTCAGTAGATGGATGCTGGACAGATAGAGAGTACTGGAGATGCAGTGAGTACAGAACGGATGCATCGCGTCAACCAACGGATGGCAAGGGTTTTCTCTCCGTTTTACATCCTCTTTCCATCCGTTGGTTCTGTGTGACATGGGCTTAAAATGTTGAGATTTAAGACGGCAATCAAAAGGGGGAATACCTGTGAAGTCGGAAAAGGCAGAAAGACCCATCAGAAAAGGGGAAAGGAAGGTATTAAGAAAAGGAGGTGTATAAACTGGAATGAGAAAAGATATGGGGAAAAGAGGGGAAGGAGAAGCAGTAAGAAACAGGTGCATGAAATAAAGAAATACGGAAATAGTAAAATGTTGAAAAGAAATTGTTTTTTCAGAGATAATGGTTGATGAATTAAAAAGGGGATTGCAGGATGACAAGGAATAATAAGAATATTTCTGCAATTAAAAATATTTAGAAAATAGGGTAATATAGATTCTGATAACTTATTAAAAAACAAGGGAGGGAATATGCTGTGAAAAGATGTAATAATTATTGTAACTTCTTAAAAATAATGGTTTATTGGGAATTAAGATGAGGGAATAAAGGTATGTTTTAATCATTGAGGTGTCACACGCAAAGCACTAAAAGGGGGGAAACCTATTTCTTTAAATAGATTAAAAAACTTGTTGGGTTTTTTTTCGTGTTAAAATTTGTATTAATCTAGAATTTATAAAAAGAATGTGTGAGTGAGTGCCACCTTGAGCCCAGGTTCCAGGCTGGACCGGAAGCTGGTGTTTGCCTTGGTCAACCTGGGTGTCAGGCATTGCACAACTTCGTCAAACATGGCTGGAGGCATCCTCATGAAGTTCTGGAACGCCCGAGTGTCTTCGCTCCTGAGCTCCACCATCAGCTTGTTGTACAGTCCGTCCTCTGCTCTACTGGCGAACCATCTTCGGACCCAGACTCTTTTTGGCTGGCTCCTTTTCTTCTCGCAGTAGTGTTCACAGAGCCTGCAGATGGCTTCGCACTGTTGCAGAACGATGGTGGCTGCCGAAAGGACTTTGTTACAATCCACGGTGGACATGACTGGATGCTGTGGAAGAGGAAGAGACAGACGAAGTCTTCAGAGGTCTGCACCGCTGGGCTGCTGTTCTGAAAGTGCGATGCAGGCGAGTTGCTCCCCCTTTTTATAGGCAGTATAGGTTTTCCGCTAGGCATCCTCTAGGCATTCTGTAGACATCCTTAATATCCGAGATAGATCCCCTCTGCGAACGTTTTTTCCATTTTAAACGCTTTGTTTCCATGCTGTATCCGCTAGGCATCCGTTCTGCATCCATTCTGCATCTGTTCCGCTTCCTCCCCGCGTCCGTTTACCACTGGAGTGGATTGAGTTGCGCGGATGCGTAGCGGTCGCCTAGTGGATATAGCGGATGCGTAACGGATGCAGAACAGATGCCTAGCGGATGCGTAGTGGATTGAGAATGGACAAACTGGATACATTTTCCGCGCAAAAGTTTTAGGCAGCCCAAAACTTTTGGAGCGGATGAAACATCCATAAACGGATGCTGGACGGATAGAGAGGAAGCAAAATGGAGGCAGTGAGTACAGAACGGATACATCGCGTTAACCAATGGATGGCAAGGTTTTTTGTCCGTTTTACATCCTCTTTGCATCCGTTGGTTCAGTGTGACATGGGCTTTAATGAGAACCATAGTAAAAGGCGTGTACACTACTAAAAAAAATAAAGGGAACACTTAAACAACACAATGTAACTCCAAGGCAATCACACTTCTGTGAAATCAAACTGTCCACTTTGGTAGCAACACTGATTGACAATCAATTTCACAAGCTGTTGTGCAAATGGAATAGACAACTGGTGGAAAGCAAAGGCAGTTAGCAAGACATCCCCAATAAAGGAGTGGTTCTGCAGATGGTGACCATAGACCACTTCTCAGTTCCTATGCTTTCTGGCTGATGGTTTGATCCCTTTTGAATGCTGGCGGTGCTCTCACTCTAGCAGTAGACAGTAGACAGTCTGCTCTCCCTCTAGCAGTAGACAGTAGACAGTCTACAACACACAAAAGGCTCAGGTAGTACAGCTCATCCAGAATGGCACATTGCAGTACAGCTGTGGCAAGAAGGTTTGCTGTGTCTGTCAGTGTAGTGTCCAGAGTATGGAGGTGCCACCAGGACATCAGGAGACATGGAGGAGGCCATAGGAGGGCAACAACTCAGCATTAGGACCTTTACCTCTGCCTTTGTGCAAGGAGAGACAGGAGGAGCATTGCCAGAGCCCTGCAAAATGACCTCCAGTGAGCCACAAATGTCATGTGGCTGCTCAAACAGTCAGAAACAGACTCCATGAGGATGGTATGAGGGCCTGATGTCCACAGGTGGGGGTTGTGCTTACAGCCCAACACCGTGGAGGACATTTGGCATTTGCCAGAGAACACCAAGATTGGCAAATTCACCACTGGTGCCCTGTGCTCTTCACAGATTAAAGCAGGTTCACACTGAGCACATGTGATAGACATGACAGGGTCTGGAGACACCACGGAGAATGTTCTGCTGCCTGCAACAACCTCCAGCATGATCGGTTTGGCAGTGGGTCAGTAATGGGGTGGGGTGGCATTTCTTTAGGAGGCTGCACAGCCCTCCATGTGCTCGCCAGAGATAGCCTGACTGCCATTAGGTACCGAGATGTGATCCTCAGACCCCTTGTGAGACCATATGCTGGTGCGGTTGGCCCTGGGTTACTCCTAATGCATGACAATGCTAGACCTCATGTGGCTGGAGTCAGCAGTTCCTGCAAGACGAAGGCATTGATGCTATGGACTGGTCCACCCATTCCCCAGACCTGAATCCAATTGAGCACATCTGGGACATCATGTCTCGCTCCATCCACCAATACCACCAATATCAAAGTTGGATCAGCCTGTAGTGTTTTTTTCCACTTTAATTTTGAGTGCAACTCCAAATCCAGACCTCCATGGGTTGCTCAATTTGATTTCCATTGATAATTTTTGTGTGATTTTGTTGTCAGCACATTCAACTATGTAATGAACAAAGTATTTAATAAGAATATTTCATTCATTCAGATCTAGGATGTCTTATTTTTCTGTTCCCTTTATTTTTTTGAGCAATGTATCTTTAAGAGAGGAGAAAAAAGGAAGAGTTCAGTCCTCTGTGCATCTCTAATTAGTCCTTCGGGATAAGAGTACTTTAATGATTAATTCTCCATATTAATTTATCTAGAAATACAAGAAAGTATACAGCTCTGCAATTGTATTAAAAGTTCCTCCTTGCCTCCTCTTGTTTTGTCTACCAGATGCTATTTTGGAAAGGAATTAGCAACAAAATGAGTTGCAGGAGCATCTTGCATTATACATACATACATACATACATACATACATACATACATACATACCTTGTTTCTCCAACAATATGGCCTCCCCCAATAGGAAGTCCCAGCATGTTTTATAGGCATGAAATGAAATTAAGCCCCTCCCCTCAAATTAAGGGCTATATTAAAACATGCGAAATGAGGGGGAATGGTGGGGGGGCTTGCCATTAGGAAGTACTTTTGTTGCATACCTGGCTATGGTTGACCCTGATACGAAGTGCCTGCATTGACCCCAATACGAAGTGCCCCACCAACACCGAGGTCAACATCCAAGCCGTCGCCACCTGCCCGCCCAAAGATGCAAGGGGGGGGGGGAATTAAGTCACCCCTGAAAAGACAGCCTAGCCATTTTTTCGGGGCTCAAAAAAAAAAAAGACCCGGCCTTATTATATGAGAAACACGGTACATACATACATGTATACATACATACCATACACACACACACACACAGAGAGAGA
Organism: Laticauda colubrina; assembly: GCA_015471245.1. NCBI lineage: Eukaryota > Metazoa > Chordata > Lepidosauria > Squamata > Elapidae > Laticauda > Laticauda colubrina. Next base: position 24,532,499 of record BLBF01000044.1, on the reverse strand, counting down.
GGATAAAATAAGATAAATAAGATAAAAATAAGGGGGGAGGGATCTGACTCTGCCTACCAGCATTTATCAGTATTCATCTGGCTAGCGTCCTGACAGTGTGTGAGAGAGTTGAGGGCTGTTTGGAAACTGAAACAGTATTTGCTGTGTGAGCAAGAAGGAGACAGCAAGCAGCCTGGGAATGGTTTTACTCAACTGTTCTGTACTAAAGCTGCTTAGTGCTCTGAAACTAAATCTGAAACTCCTCTCCTCTGCTTGTGTTTTGCATTTGGAACAGATTTTTTTTCAGGTGGGGAGAAAGAGTAGAGCTCCTTAGCATCAGAGCATGGTAGTAATAATAATATATGAAATACTAATGGTCAGATGGTCGTTTAAAAAATTCCTTTCTTAGTGAGCACCAAAAAGCTAAGAAGAACATACATGCCAAATTTCAAGTTTGTAGGCTTTACGATTCTGGAGATTTTGTGGTGGTGCATGAGTGGTTCCCTGCCTGGTTCCTGAGTGGGCATTGGCCATGGTGGGAGTGGCCTAGTCAGCCTCTTGCCCTCATCGGGCTCCAGAGGCTTTTCTCGAGCCTCCAGGAAGGCAAAAATGATCTCCCTGGTCTCCAAAGGCTCCCTGGAATCCCATTTCTGGCCCTCCCAAGGGAGGTCTGTTTTCCAGGAGGTCTGTTTTTCACCCTCCCCGATCTCCACATGCAGCCTCCCCTTACCTGCATCCAAAATGAGCCATATGGGGGACTCTTGGAAGGGGTGGGGTGAGTGGGGCCAGCCAGGAGTGGGATTTGGGGGTTCTCCGAATTGCACAGAATCTTAGCTAGGGGCTCTCCCGAATTTCTGCGAACCCCCAGCAGCCCACCCCTGTTTACACACACACACACACACACACACACACACACACACACACACAAACACATTGTACTGCTGATGCAAACCTTTTGATACAGCTGAAAATATCTTCTTAGCTACTATATGATGCATTTTTCTCAGTTCCTGGATCCTTAAATTTTTAAGCCTGAGAAACTCTGGCAATCTTCTCGATCCTATAATCTCCCAATCTCTATTGTGCTTTCAAAAATTGTGCATAAAAGGATAAAAAATATTCTCAGTTTTTCCCACAATGCTATTTGCATTGATCCTCAATTTGTTTTCTGTATTGGAAAAATGATCCACTAAAGTTTACATTGTACTTTACAAAACTGCAGTATAATTTAAAAATACCGTTATAAAAATATATATTGTACTGCAATTTTCTTCAAGCTAATTGCTTTTCTATCATAAATATATTCTTATTTGGTTAATTCTGTGGATTTGTTTCACAGTATCCTGTTGATAAATAAACTGGCTAATAAGATACTGTCTTTGTCTTATCTGCATTGATTGATTACTTCCTGTATTAATTTCTGTGTAATGGGATAGCTTTTTGGAAGGGTATCATTTTCTTCCTTTAGTTGTCAAATTGTAGTTGGTCCAGTAATTGGTTCAGTAGTTGGTTCAGTTATTAGGTTGCTAAGAAAATGACATTGGTTTATTGTTCTGTGATGGGAAATTGTTGTTTTATATTTAGTTGATGTGGGTCAAATATTTTTATGATTCTTAAATGGGGCATAAGTCTGTATCTCTGCTGTGTATTGCTAGGTGGAAATGCCATGCTGCTAAGAATTCTGCATTTTTATCTGAGATGTTCTAGGATTTCAAATGCAAGAGAAAATTAGAAGTGCAGCACTCCACACATATGCAAAGTAGGCAAAACAGAAGTGTACATTACATATGGCAAGCAATGATCCTCACTTCTTCAAAACTCTTTCTCTAGTGATGCAGGAATGGTTATCTGGTGGGACAATGAAATGCTCGCATTTGAAAAATCAAGACTGAAGAATTACAGTATTGCAACCAAATGTTCACATAGTGACATGTACAGTACATATTTGCTCCAAGAAATTAACATGTTCCAACTTAATTATTAAATAGTCTAATATCCTTGTTAATTTTATTCTGTCTTTATGATGACATGTGCTTTATTTCTATCACAATTAAATCAGATTAAATCGAAGAATAAACGTGTAGCCCTGCAGCTATCAAAATCATTCCAGTATATGTTCACACTTTGCCTCTTAACATATCTAAAGTTATTTATAAATAGACTGTACCCCTGAACCTTTTTGGAAAGCAGCCTCAATTTGATGCAGTCCTTGAGCCAATCAAAGTAGCTCACTCATAGATCGAATACTAGATTGAAACTCAGGAAATTGTATCTTGGACATTATCATAAGATATTTCCTATAAGCACATAAAATGTCTGTGACAGTTTGCTAAATAAAAAGACAAGGTGAGCACAAAATATTTTGCAATTGGTCTGTAATCAAAGTCAGAACATCTTACTAATATAGGTAATGATCAGTACAAAGGAAAAGGAAGTTGATTTTTTTTTTTTAACAAAGAGGCTGCTTTAAATTTTTCTAGTTATGCACATGGTTGCTTTGTATTTTTATGTCTATTTAATACAATACAAGAAGTTAATTTTTTCAGGTATTACTTCTTAAAATTTTAATCATAAAAATTATATATATTATAAGAATAACTGTGGCTATTATATTTGTGGAGCAAATCTGGAAATCTATTGGGTACCAGAAAAAATAGCTTTCTATTCTAAATATGTGGCATATATGTTTCATCTTTCTAAATAAATAGATAATAGGGAAATTATACTTTTCTCTACAGTTTTTTTCAGAGTGATCCACTTCTCATAAGAACCTATATTGGCAAATAACTAAATTTACATTCTCTTCTTTGAAATTCACCTTGTGTTTGAAATAGGTCTTCTGACAATTAAATTAATCAGCAGTCTCCAGGTATCTGCCAATTTTTGGCTCATTAAAGAAGATGCCTTGTGCTTCTATGGTGGAATCATCAGCTTAATTTTGCTTTAAAAACATACAATGGGAACCAATTATATCATATAAGTTGGTATGAGTTCAGTTAGCTCCTAACATTTTTATATGACTGAACAGGCAATTATGAGAAAAATAAATCTTAAGAGTAAGGATAGAATAAGGGTGAAATATTGGAATATTACATTTGAGTTTTACAAGCAGTGGTGAGATACAAGTATTTGAGCTGAACAACATTCTAAACTCTGAAGAGAACTAATCTAATTAGTTAGGACAGTTAGCATTCATATCTTCTTCTCTATCTAAAACACATATTTGTGGGTAAAGAAAGAAAGTTTCATAAGGTGTTCAATTCCAATAAACTTATGACAGTAGAGATCTATAGTTTGGTCAAGAGTTCCATAAGCCTATGCAACAACCACAAGAATCATCTTCACCAGAACCAGAAATATTTATGTAGTACACTTGTTATAACTCTGTTATAGTTTTGTACTGGTTCCTGACTATAATAAAGATTGAAATTGAATCTAACTCTGTCATAGGAAATTGATAAGCCTTTCATTTTCTCACTTATCCCCACCCCACATTACAAGATGTAATTTTAAGATTACAAGTCTATGCATAGCTGCAAGGCAAGATTTCTATTCAAGAAATAAAGATAATTTCTCCCCCTAAAAGTAGTTAAATCAGACAGGAAAAGACAGGAAAGACAGGCAGAAGAAGTTGCTATTTTGTACTCCTACTTGCTGAACCACTGAAATATTTAACAACAAAGTTGGGTTCTGCAATTTCAAAGGCTGTGAAATATGTGAAGAAAGAAATAAAACATGGGAGCAATAATAGTTGTATCAGAATATTAACAACTGCTCAGAACAATTTCCAAGAGAATGATTCCAAAGAGAAGTGGTGAACTTCTTTTTCTTGGATGAGCTCACCAGAGCCTAAACCTTCATCTGTTTGGGTTGTTTCATTACAGATTCCTCCAATAATAGTCAATGGCAATAAAACTGTGCACGACCAGTTCAAACTGCTGCCTCTTTTTATGTACATATAATCTGTGTGAGACATGTTAAAGAGGAATAAGGATTCAATTGTACAATAGCAATTTTGACATTGTTGATAATCAATGCAGATGTTCCTAGATTCCTCCACTGGTAGGAAATTGAAATTTTAAATCTCCCCTTCCAAATTTACTAGGCTATACCTTATAAAGTTTCTTTGTTGTCCAGTAATTTTCTTTTTTAAAAAAACAAATAATTATGTATACAAAACCAACACTAATCTTGAGGTCTTAGAAAAAATCTGCAACTATCATCAGGTCCTTTACTTAAATATTCCGAAGTCTCAGCCTGAAATGTTCTTACAGAAAAACAGCAGCAAATGAAGAGTAGGTTTAATTTGTTTCTCCAAATATAAGATCCTTTTGGGCCTGAAAATAAGTGAATTTTGAGCCCCAGAATTTATGTGAGGGATTTGTTAAGTGAATTTTGACCCTTTTTATGACAAGACAGTTCACTGCCTGAAGTTTGGTTACCTGTGTCAATGAAAGTCGTTGAAGTAAAGTTACTAGGATTAATTTCAATATGTGTCACTGAATAAGGCATAGCAAGAACTTCAATTGTTGAATATTATCTTATCCATTTTTCATGCAGAAGACAAAGTATGGACTACTGTGAATCATGACTTACAAGAGCATTTTCCAGTGGTAAGCAACCGACCAGAGAAGCATGCTGTGTTACAGCTTAATTACAGTGCCACCATGGATCAAATTTCAGCCATCACTGGTAGCGCCGAGTATTGTGAACAGTTCATTTCCTATGTCTGTAAACTGTCAAGGCTGCTGAACACCCCAGGTAGGCTAAAAACAGAAAGCTATTGTTGCCCTTATACAATTGTTCTTACTTGGCCATGAGACCACTCCAGGAGTAAGCTAAAGATGTAATGTTATTGCTGCTGTTAGAAAAAACTGTTTCAGTTTTGCAAAAAGTTTAAAGCATATCTAAAATAAGCTTTGAAGTCAGATCTACTTATATAGTTGCATGAAATGAATCAATTTATGATACAGGATATTTGAACATGAAACAGTGAGCATGAAAAAAACTGATTAGAAAAAGCAAGCACTCTAATTACACATCTTCCATTCAGACACAAGTATTTGCTGTGATAATTCCTTTTGTATAAAAATGATCAGAGTTTGTTTAGTCACTTAGTCACAAGCTTGCAAAAATGTAAACATTACATGGGTTGAGAGAAAGATGTATTGCACATATTCTGAAGTGCATTATTCTGAAGAGCAGCAGATAAACACTGAGAATGAGAAAATGTGTCTGAAATTTTCAGTACCTGTCTTTTCAGCCTGATGAAGAATTATGTCATCTTCTTTGTCAAGGGTGGATAATTTGTGGAAAAAGTTAAACATCTATTTTCTCTACTAAGGGGGGAAAGGGCTATCTTTAATTACATTTTTGTTTAAAACTATCATAATTCCATTTTCAGAATACCAATTGCAATATATTGTCCATCTTTCCTCCCACATCTTAAATTCGGTATAATACCCAGCTACTGCATCAGCCCAAAGTACAGAACTGTCACCTGAACACATGTAGAAAATATTTAAACCAGCCTGAAGGATGTACAGATTTGTAAAATTTACGTATCAAAAACAGATGAGTTAATTTTGCTCATAAATAAACATTTAGAGTAAACATTTAGTGTAAAATAGAAAAAATTGTGTTATTTTCAATTTCATAATTCTAGTAGCAGAGGGTTTTAAAAGAGTGTCCTATTGTTTTACTAAAAAAACATTTATTACATGTTTTATTTCCTTTTTTGTGGAAAAGCATTCAAAATGTTTTATAAAAATTAGGTATGTTATTGTATTTTTCTTCTGTTTCTTTTACATCCAGAAATGATAGAGAAGAAAATATCTTACAAAAAATCATTTTGATAAATTTTAATATACATTGTGGGAGGGTATAATATGTCTTGTACTATGTGGCCAGACTGCACTCATTAGCAAGAATGATTATTCTTGGTTATATAATGAAAAAGCAGAAGTGGATACATTTGTCTTTCATTCAGTATTCATTCTTATTCTTAAACCCCTTTCTGTTTACTGTTTAATACATAATGGTATTTTTACCTATCTCAGGTAAACTGAGATATAACTTATTTTGTATAACTTATTTTCTTTGGAAATTTCACAAATAAATCACAATAGGCCAACAGAAAACAATGGTTAAAATTGGGATTGTTTATTATTTTATGATCCGAGTAATATTTGAGACATTATCAAAATAATTGTTTCTGCTCAAAACGTAGCCGACAATTCAGATGTTTGTCTTTTGATTGGTGTCACATATCGGCATTCTGTACTTATATTCTTGTAGTAGTATGTATAGAACCACAGAAAAGATCAGAACTGAAGATATCAGTCAATCAGACACACCAAAGTGTTTAACCTATGTCTATGATTGCAGCAAATCTAATTCTAGGGGTCAAATTACCACAGGGAGTAAGTTAAACAATTTAAAATTGTTATTATTAGAAGATCATAATTCAGGAAATAAAGAAGCCCATACAACATTCATCTATTTTTTCATCACTTTCAGTTAGTATAGCAGGAAGAAGGAAGAGAGAAAAATAAAAGACAGTTATAATACTTTCTTAATAAAAATAATATAATCTACTGAAAACCCATTCATCTTTTTTTTGTTCAGGTTGCAAAACTGATAAAGGGCGAAGGCAGACTGCCTGAAAATAGCTGTGATGAATGAATGCTAAAATTCTATATGCCTGACGTATTACCTGCAGTTCATTTTTCTGAGTATTCATATCTGTGGAATAGCAGGCACCTTTCCATTCCACATTAGTAAGACTTACTTTTACATAAGTGGGTAGAACACTTCAGCCTAATTTTTTTAAAATAAATTTTTATTTTTATTTCTTTACATACATCGTTGGGTGAACAGTGTGGTTCCAGGTCATTTAACATTTCAATAACATGACCCTAATTTCATATTCATATTATCAATTTTCTTATCTGATTTAATATTATTGCAAGTTATCAGCTTTTATTATTCAATATTCTCATATATTACTTTGTATCATTCTCTATATTTTAATATTATTTTATTGTACATATTCTCTTAATAGTCATATTTGCAAAGTTTAACAAATTCTATCATTCAGGTAATCATTCATATATTCTTCTTTAGTTGTATTATCCAATATTTATCCCCTTTTAATGTTAATTGTGCCATTGTTTATTTTTAACACAAGACCCTCTCGAATCTCATTACAGTACATAGGTCATATTTTTCCATTTTATATTCATTTAATAGGCTATACATTCTAATAACAATATGTATATTTTTGTCTATTACTATACCTTGTATATATCTTTATTTTCCTCCACAGATTCCACATGACTTTCTTTCCCCCATCATATTTATTTTGACATACACCCCATTAGCAATTACATATCTTGAATAGTAGTTTTATAATAAAAACTTAATTCCATATTTATTCCAATTAAAATATTTACCCTTGTATTAACAATTTACATATCTTTAATAATAAGTATTAATTTCCCATTTCCCCCATTTTATCAAAATTAATAACTATATATCTTAACTCCTTCCCCTCTTCCCCATCAACTCTTGCTCTCCTTTCAGTATTTATTAATCTCTTCTTTCTTTGCATCTCATTTACTATCATTTTTTGACCCTTTCTCTTGCTTATTCCTTTTTTTCTGGTATATTCCACTGCTTCTCTTCCCAGTCATCTAGTTTTGCCCCTGTTCTCTCAAAAACCTCTCTCTGAATTTCCCTCCTTTGTTGTTTAACTCTCATAATTTCCTCCCCTAGATTTATTACCTCAATAATTAATATTTTAAGTTTTATTTCCCTTTTTCCCTTTCTCTTTGTTTGTTGGTTCTATCTTCTCTGATAGAAGCAACCATCTGCTTGCTGGTTTCTCATCTGTTTGGTTGAAGGCTCCATCTGCACTTCTTGCTTTTCTTCTGCAGTTTTTTCTGTAGTTTGTGTCACCTTTCTTCCATATTCTGAATTTTACTCATTAAGTCCTTAATGCTTCTGTTCATAATTTCTCTTATAGTTTGAAGTTCCAGCACTATTTCTCTATATATTTTGCTCATTTATATTTGCTTGTTTTATTTTTCTATCCAATTGTCCAGTATTTAAACCAATATTTTCCCCCGTCTGTAAATAACAATTTTTATATCCCAAAATCCATCAATCTATTTCTTTTCAGATATCCAAATCCCAGGGGAAATCTTCATATATTCCTTCACCAATTTAAAGTCAATATTCCAATTTTCTGGGATCTTTTAACAATACAGTTCCTTTTATTTTCCTTTAATTTTAGCTTTAAATAAATTAGGTTTTTGGAATCTACAGGATTTTTCTTTTAACAGGAGATGGTGCTCTTATATCAGTTTTCCCTTTCCACTCTTTTTTTTACTGTTTCTTTAATATGTCATCAAATTTATCAATATTTTCAATTGTTAGTTGTTACATTCTTTTTCCATAGTCAATTGCAGCATTTTAAAGCCCTGTCACACTGCCCAACGGATGCAAAACGTTTGTAAAAAGGACACAGCGGACGAAAAAAATGTTCCATCCGTTGTTATCCGCTCTCAAAAGGGGTGAAAATTTGCATAATCAGAGCAGATAACACGGAAAGGAACGGACGGGGGGAGGATGCAGGGCGGATGGAAAATGGATGCGGAGCGGAAGCCTAGCGGATGGAAGTGGATGGGAGCTGATGGCACATCCGCTAGGCTTCCGGGGGACCTCAGCAAAGCGGACGCGGAACAGATACAGCAGATGCAGAATGGACGCTGAGCGGATGAAGCGGATGCACAGCGGATGAAGCGGATGCAGAGCGGAAGCCTAGCGGATACACAGTGGAAGCCTAGCGGATGCCTGGTGTTAATTGCGCATACAGGGGGGATTTATTGCGTCAGCCCCGCGGATATAAAGGGAAGCAGCTCGGAAACAGGTTACCATTCTGAGGAAAGACCTGCTGCCAGGCGCATTGAGTGCCTTGCCTGCCAGCCTTGCTGCCTGCCTCCTTGCAAGCCTTGGTGCCTGCCTGCCTGCCAGCCTCCCTGCCAGCCAGCAACCCCACAAACATGGGGAAAAAGAGGAAGCCTCAGCCATCTGCTGCCAGCCCTGGCAAGAGGAACAGGGCCACCCTCCCGCCCCCTGGCCCTCACTCTGCTTCTGCTGGGGCTTCTGTAACATGGGCTCGCTCTTCTGCGGCTAGGGCTTCTGCTGCTTCTGCTTCTGGAGGAGCAGATGCTGCTGCTTCTGGTAGTGGTGCTTCTGCTCGTGCTTACTCTGCTGAGGCTGCTTCTGGAGGTGGTGCTTCTGCTCGTGCTTACTCTGCTGAAGCTGCTCCTCGTCCTGCTCATCCTGCTCGTGCTGCTGGACTTGCTCGTACTGCTCGTACTGCTCGTACTGCTCGTGCTCCTGGTGTTGCTCGTCCTGCTCATCCTGCTGGTCCTGCTCATGCTCCTGGTCCTGTTCGTGCGGCTGCTGCTGCTACTGCTGCTGCTGCTGCTGCTGATGATGATGATGATGATGATCCTGCTGCTGCTGCTGCTGCTGCTGATGATGATGATTATGATCCTGCTGGTGCTGCTGGTGCTGCTGCTGCTGCTGCTGCTGATGATGATGAAGATGATGATGATCCTGCTGCTGCTGGTGTGGAGGAGCAGCCCCTACAAACTGGAAGCCCCTCTGATGTGGGCCCATCTGGTCCTGACAAAGGGAGGAAGAGGCATATGCGGGAACGGGAGAGGAGGCAATACTCCATTGAGGAGGAACAAGAGGATGAGGTGCTGGAGTGGCTGAGAGAGAATGACTATCTGTGGCGGAAGGGACACCAGCTGTACAGGGACACCAAGAGGAAGCAGGCTGCTTGGAGAGAGAAGGCGGAGAGTCTGGGCTACACATCGGAGGTGCTCCTCGGTTGGTAGAAACATATGCACACCTGGTACGGGAAGCTGCACCTCAAGAAATCTGGCCAGGCCACGGTTAAGCTGACGGACAGAGAGGCCTATGTCATGGCCAGGTGCAGCTTCCTGGAGGGTGAGATCCGCCACCAAGGAGCAGCAGCAGCAGCAGCAACACGACCCTCTCTCTCTGGCAGCCTGTTGAGAGCCAGTCCTCTTTCGGCCGAGAGTCAGTTCTTGTCTCCAGGCAGGTTTCTGTGGAGCGTGCCACGGCGGAGAACCCGCGGACAGGTGTTTTAACCGTGGTGGAGCACGTGGAGGACTCCCTGGTGCAGTGAGAGAAAGTAGATGGCACTTCCACCACAGGCCCACCTGCATCCGCCCCCAGCTCCACCTCCAAAGAAAGGCAGAGAGCCAGAGAGGAGGGGCAGAGCCACACTGTCCTGCTGGAGATCAGGGACACCATCCGGAGCAGCATAGATCTCTCTCAGCTGGTCCACACCGACTCCTCATCCTTCTTCACCTATGTGAACCAGACCCTCACGGACATGGCGGAACCCCAGTACCAGGTGGTGAAGGACTGGATCACCGAGCTGCTTCACAACCCTCCAGACCCAGAGGCACCTGCTCCCACCCAGTCCAGGTCTGGTCCTCCACCCCAGGTGATGTCCCTCCCATTCCAAGGCTTCCCACAGGCCCTCACCTACCAGGGCTACGGCTACCAGGAGGTCCAGCAGCACAGGCAGCAGCCCTTCCCAGTCCAGGCACAGAGTCATCGGACGACACCGTTGCCACCGGTTCCACCAATACCACCGATGCCACTGATGCCACCCACGCCAATGATGCCACCGACGACAGCGATGCCACCCACGCCACCAATGCCACCAACGCCAGTCCTCACCCAGCTGCAGACCAGACAGCCCCACTACACTGCTCCTTCCTCCACCCCACAGCCAAGCCCAGCCTCAGTACATCTGTCCGCGGTACTGGGGCTGACACCACATGGCATGGAAGAAGGAGCTCTCAACATCACGGGGCTGAGCCAGCTGTCCGATAACACCTTCACCTGTTGTCCTCTCGGGGCCAGGCACCCCAGTGGGGCTTCAGACCAGCACGCCAGCACCAGCCACCTCCACAGCACCTGGACCCTTCACCCCTGAGACTGGGCACACCTCTGACTGACCAAGAGGAGTGCCAGAGACTGGGTGGCTACCTGTAGTCTTTATTTGGACACTTGACTTGGGTCATTTTTCTTTTACAGCTTGTAATTAATAAAGATTATCTTTGCTTCACACACTTGCCTCATTTATTTTATTAAATAAAGTCTTGGTGGAAACTTTTAGAAATGGTTTAAGCCTTTGCATGTTTGTGGGATGGGTAAGGATAGCAGTAGGGTGGGCAGGGATACCTTTGGGATAGGTAATAGATGTGGGATAGATAAACCTCCAGTGCAAGCATAGTGGGACTGTATGGTCCACCCTCCCAGGTGCCACCCCTATGGCCCTTCATTATCAATAACAATGTAAGAATTGATCCACACATGTCAACATAAACACAACTCTTTATTAAATGCCCTGTTCATTGTAGGCCCATCCAACATACATGGCCCAATCTCATCCGTGTGATGAGACAGGTTGAAGGAAGCATCCATTAAGCATCTACCATCCTGTCTTGCCACTCCACCGCTCCAGCTGGGGAATTACACCAGTGTTTCAGGAGGTTGCGCTGCTTCTTCCCTTCATGTGAGACTCTGTTGGGGCCTTGCACATCCTCAGTGTCTATCAGGTTTCGCCCTTGCCTCCATTCCCCAGGCTCCATGTCCCCATTGCCTTGCTGGAGGTCCACGAGCCTGTTCTGCAAGACTGGGTAGCGGGTGTGCATGAGATTGTGCAGGATGCAGCAAGCTTCCACATTCCTCCTCACGGTCTCTGGGCGATGCTGCATGGTGGTGAGAAGTACCTGGAACCTGTTGGCCAGGATGCCAAAGGTGTTCTCCACCACCTGCCTTGCCCTGGACAGCCTGTAGTTGAAGATCCTCTCTTCACGGGTGAGGAGTCTGGAGGTGTAGGGCTTCGTGAGGTAGGTTGTGAGGGAGAAGGCGTCATCCCCCATGATGAAGTAGGGCACATCTTGCGTGTTATTGGGCAGCGGGTCTGGATTTGGGAAGCCCACGATGAGGTTCCGTTCCAGCCCTTCCTTGAGGTCACTGGCGTTGTATACCTGGGCATCTGAAGATGAGCCGTTGCCTGAAGCATTGATGTACATGAACTTGTAGTCAGCATCGACCATGGCGAAGAGGATGATGCTGAAGAAGCCCTTGTAGTTGAAATAAGTGGACCCCGACTTGGCTGGCGCTTTGCAGGCCACGTGCTTGCCACCTAAGGCTCCAACGGTGTGGGGGAAGTTCCACTTCTGATACCACTGCTCTGCAACTTTCTTCCATCCTTCTTCAGTGGAGGGGCACTGGAGGAGCTCCTCCTTGTATTCTTCGATGAGGGCCTGCATTACCTCTCTGACCACAATGCTGATGGTGTTGGATGGCACCCTCCAGCCGTACTTCATGCTCCTGTAGGTGGTCCCTGAGGCCAGGTGGCACAGAGTGAGTGCCACCTTGACCCCAGGGTCCAGGCTGGGCCAGAAGTTGGTGCTCTGCTTGGTCAACCTGGGTGTCAGCCGCTGCACAACTTCGTCAAACATGGCTGGAGGCATCCTCATGAAGTTCTGGAATGCACGAGTGTCTTCGTTCCTGAGCTCCACCATCAGCTTGTTGTACAGTCGGACCCAGACGCTTCTTGGCCGCCTCCTTTTCTTCCTGTAGTAGAGTTCACAGAGCCTGTAGATGGCTTCGCACTGTTGCAGAAGGATGGTGGCCCCAAAAGGAGTTATGATCCATGGTGGACAACAATGGATGCTGTGGAAGAGCAAGATCCAGATTAAGGCTGCAGAGGTCTGCACAGCAGGGCTGCTGGTCTGAAAGTGAGATGCAGGTGAGTTGCTCCCCCTTTTTATAGGCAGTATAGGTTTTCCCCTTGGTGTCCTTTTGCATCCTCTAGGCATCCTCTAGACATCCTTATTTTCCGAGATAGGTCCCCTCTGCGAATGTTTTTTCCACTTTAAATGCTTTCTTTGTGTGCTGTATCTGCTTTCATCCTTTCTCCGTCTGTGCTACTAATGCTGTGCGTCCATTCCGCGTCCGTTCCTCTTCCTCCCTGCGTCCGAGCGGGTGCGAGTTGCACGGATGTGAAATGGATGCCTAGCGGATATAGCGGATGCATAATGGATGCAGAACGGATGTTCCCCTATGCCTAGCGGATGCAGAACGGACGCATTGGATAAATTTTCTGCTCAAAAGTTTTGAGCAGCTCAAAACCCTCTGAGCGGATGAAACATCAATAGATGGATGCTAGATAGATAGAGAGGAAGCAAAACGGATGCAGTGAGTACAGAACGGAAGCATCGCATTAACCAACGGATGGTAAGTGTTTTTCTCCGTTTTACATCCTCTTTCCATCCATTGGTGCAGTGTGACAGGGGCTTTAAGTAATGGCTATCCAATGCCAAATCTGGTGCAATCACCAGTTCCAATTTTGTAAATACTTATAAGAGTTTAAGTTATTTCTCTTCCGTTTCAGTTTTAAGGATTAAATTCTTTGCTTTTCCCAAATTCTTTCACAATTTTTTCTCTATCTTTTAAAATTGCTGCCAGTCCCAATCTTTATGAGTCCTCTTTTCTGTTGTTTTTATCGGGGTTACCTTTAGTAGCTCAGAAATATTTTCACCCAGTTCACACACTGTTCACTGACTCTTCATACAGCACAGTCGTAGGTTTTTAAACTGCCTCCCGCCTTCATGACAGCCATTTTGATTGTCGCTACAGCTCATCATCGGAGGGGTTTCCCTTAACAGGGAGGAGAGATGCAGCTCCCCTCTACCTGTCAGGCAGTCCCCCTTTCTTCACCACCCCTCCAGAGTAGTTCCAGTCCCTATTGGGATGCTCCAATGAGAGAGCTCAGAGTGAAGCCACGGATGATTGTGGACCCCACTCCAATAATGGCAGAAGCACAACTGGAGGTCACTTCAGCCTAATATTTATGGATAGGGATGGTTAATGGATAACAAACTATTAAAGCACAATTTGTTACTCAGGGAATGTGGAGATATTTCTCAATTCTCCAGTGTTTGAAAACATGTTTCCATTTAAAGATAACATCTGATATATCAACTGCATAACAAAATACATGTGATGAATAAGGACTGACCACTTGGCTCTGTCCTTGAGACAACAGCTGGTCCCCAAGAAAGTCACTATTTTTTAGCGAACTCAATGGCAAAATCAAAAGAGCTCTTAAATATTACTGGAAGAGATGGCCCTGGAAAATCTTGCTTTTTCAAGTACTGCAAATTATTAAAAGATTTCATTAAATTTGAAGGAAGTACTCACAATTTTCAGTAAAATATGTCTAAATCTTATAATACCACCTATTGGATGAAATGAGGATAGATGAGTTTGTTTGTGTGTGTACCATATTTAAATATTTCTGCTTTACTTTTCACAATGCAAAAAAAATAACTATGGTTCTTTTATAAAATGTATATTTCTAAATTTATTCAACCTTCAAGGCCAAGTTCTGCAAGTATGCTTATACAAGTAAAACTTGCATTTGTACAACACACATTTTAGTAGTATATATTAGCTGGGCAAAATAGGGCATCAATTTTTGAACCAAACTACCTCAAGTGTCTCTTGCAATTCTTTACTCCCTCCCCCATACAGTAGCAGATGCCTGATTGCTGGGAAGAGAAAGGAAGGGAAGGGAATATCAAACATATCTAAAATATAAGTAATACATACTCTAATAAGTTATACAATTTTGAACTTCCTTAGTAAACAAACAAGAGTTCTCTGGGAGACTTCTGTCCTTGAGGTGGCACCATGTGAAATACCAAAAGTGCCTGAATTTGTATCCAAATGTGGATTCTATGACTTGGGTACATGTTTGTTAGGATAGTTGTTTATTCAGTTGATTTATATTTTTTTCCAATCCATCACAAAATAATAGAGGGTTTCCAAATATACCCATGGAGATAATACTTCAAATATAACCAGAACATTCAGGATTTTATGTTTTGTTCACATAATCTCTAGTAAGTTAAGCATCCCATTTACTTATGGGAGGATATACGTGATAAATGCATTTGAACAGAATAAGATGGATTTTAATTTTTTAAAAAACCAAGTTAACACAAATCAAACTGAGACAATATAAGAAATTATATATCTTTCTGCAAAAAGTACTATCCTTTTGCAAAATGTACTATGCTCTCTCGAGTGACAGTTTTCAGTTAATATCAGGTTAGGTAAAGTTTTGTATTAATAATATAGCATGTTTTCTACAAACATTTGCTAATTGGTTAGTGTAGCATTCCAAGGCTCTATCTTAAGCTTTAGTGCTCTCAATTTCTTCATAAATAATCTAGTTAAATAGATGAGATAAATAAAGACCTGTCCTTTGGCACGAAAATTAAATATACAGTGATAGAATAAGCAGCATCTGGCTCAACAATAATTACTGTGTAAGTGTCCTATTGGACCATCATCTGAGTATGAGCCTGCAGTATACTACAGCTACTAAAAAAGCCTAGGACGCAGTCCTAACCTGCATCTGAGGGATAGCATCAAGATCACAAGAAATGCTGCACTAGTGAGGCCATACTTGGAATATTGCACACATTTGTTATCACTAGGATATAAAAAAAGATGCTGAGACCCTAGAAAGAGTACAGAGAAGAGAAACAAAGATAAAATCTGTATGATGAACAGTTATGTCTAGCCTGTTGAAAAAAAAGTATTAGGGAGGACATGGTACTATCTTCCAATACTAGAGAAGAGGATGATTGACCTAATGTCCAAAATACCTGATAGTAAGAAGCCATGGGTAGAAGGCTATAAAAAAGAACTCCAATGTGGAACTACGGAGAAGTTTTCTCACAGTAACAACAACTAATAAAAGGAATAGCATGACTTCCAGTAGGGGAGCCAAGGTGGAGTGGGTCTCCATTCTTCGAACCCGATTGTCTCACATTTGAGACCCTTAGGGGACATGGTAAGCCTGGAGAACAAAGCAGACTAGAGGGGAAGCCCAGGAAGCAGTGAGGTGCCCACTGCAACGAAGGGAAACCCCTACAACCCAGCGTGAAAATGACTGTCATTGCAAGATAGCAGACCCGAGGCATGAGGAAACACAGATGAGGAAGCAGAAAATAATTTGACAGACTGTATCAAGCGAAAACTCATTCCCAATACCAAAACAGAAGTGAAATTCCTGAGGAGCTATGTCCTAGATCATGAGTTGGCAAGATAAGGAAGCTCTGGCAGGGGGAAATCCCCAAGAAAGAAAGCAGTGATTTGAGAGGAGCAGTGAATTAGCATAATTGTGACAGAGAAGAGATTGACAGAAAAGAAGTGGACAAAAAGTTTGCTGTAAAAGTAAGCAAGAAAAAAAGACAAAGTAAGGAGAGAAGAATTAATTGGGAGGAGATCGGAGGAAAAAATAACTGAACTCTGAAGTCTTGGTGTGGAGAATGAGGACAAAGAAAGAGAAAATAGAGTGTGGGTGAGAGAAAGTGAAATGGTGGCATGAGAATGGTGAGTTGACTGACTGAAGTTAGAAAGTGAATTGGAGAGGGACCGAGAAGTGGGCTCTGCAGGCACTTCTGGAGATAGAAATGAAAGGACTGAGTGGGGAAGGCAATCGGAATTGGTGCAGAGAGAAGGGGAGATTGGCATTTCAGATAGACGGCAGGAGAAGGCAATTGGAGAGTATTGGAGGAAGAGCTCGGTGGCTCAGGCAGATGATGGAAGAAGGAAAAAAAGGAATGTGGATTGTGTACCAGGGCTAGTGACATGGAAGAAGAAACAAGCTGGGGTTGGAGATACATTGGAACGGTGAAGCTTTTTTTTTACACAAAGATGGAGGGGAATTGATAGGTGAGAGCGCTGGAGGCTTGAGGAAAAAAGGAGAAAGTTTTGAAGTAGAATCTGGAATCGATGGAAGAGTGGGTGAGCAGAGTTTAGAAAAAAACAGCAACAACACGCAGAAGGAGTTGAGATGCTCGAAAGTGGATCATAAACTGGCAAACAGTTGAAGGGGAAAGTGAATATTGTTGTGAGAAGAAAGGACTAGACTGAAAAGAAAGGCAAAGAAACAAGAGAAACAAACGAGGAAGGTGATTGGAGTTGGAGTGCAGAGAGACAGAAACTGGCATACTGACAAATGGTGAAAGAAAGAGACCAGAGAGTGTTGGAGAAGAAGGTGGAACAGGCAGGTAGTTAAAGAAGGGAGGAAAAAGGAAAACGAATGGTAAACAGTGGATTGTAAATGAGTTGTGAGTAGAGATAGAAAAGGAGTGAATAGGAGGGAGTAGCCAGAGGAAAAAGCTGATATTTTAAAGAAGAAATTGAAGGAGACAGAGAATGGAGGAGTGAGATTGGAAAGGCACCTGTAGAATAGACAAGTAAATAGAGAGTAGGATTGTTAAAGAACTAGATTAACCCACAGAGCAAATAATAACCAATATATTGGATTTAAAATATTGATTTAGTGATCTTTATTTAGAAAACCTGATTGTGTGATAAAACTTACATTTAGATTCATATAGATTTATTTATTTAAGAGTTGCAATCAGATTTTGATTCATAGAAGATAATATATTATATATTTGGATAACAACAAGGTATTAGTGAATAGGGGGAAATAGTCAATAAGAAAATATATTTATATTAAACCTGGGAAGATATATTGCAGTATAATAATTCAATATTGGTTGTCCTGAGGAAATAGGCAGTGAATGGTAGTGTGGGCAGATTGGATCAAACATCTCAGAAATATGACTAGTACTACAATTACAACTTTGAAATCTGGAAAGAAAATGACATCGAATTCAACATTGGCAGCACCTTCTCCGTCAAGCCAAAGATCGATAGAGGGAATGTTAAATATGGAAAAGCAGACTGTAATGATGAACGCACAGACTATGCAAAATACAGTACTGTCTATTCAGGAAACAATGTTAAAAATGCAGGAGTTGATGTCAAAAATCATGCTGACTTGAAAGGGGATTTTAATAAGCTGGACTATAAGGTAGAACATATACAACAAACAATGGAGAAAAATGAACAAAGAATAAAAGTGGTGGAAACCAGGTCACAGCAGACAGAGAAAAAGTTAGAATTGATAGACAAAAAATGGGTGACTGCAAATAAGGAATTGGAAGAGCAGAAATTCCCATCTAGAGATGGACAAGGCATCCTTCTACTTGCAGTTCCAAAATATTGTAGAGAAAAAGGAAGAAGACTTGGACATAATTATGGCTGACTTGATATCAGGAGCCTTGCAGAGGGATAGGCAGGAAATTGTTTGAGATAGATGAAGCCTACCACATACATACCAACTATGCTAGACAACACAAATTACCACGAGAAGTACATGTAAGGTTTGCTAGGAAAAGAGTGTGAGACATTACATATAAAATTACGAGGGAAGAACCACTTATGTACAAGGACAAAGAAATTCAAACATTAAAGCAAATTCCTAAAAAGGTAAAAGAAATAAGGAGAGACTATCAATTTTTAGCACAACAACTAAATAAGATAAATATATTGTTCAGATGGCTGATGCCAGAGGGGATGCTGACATCCTGGCAGGAGAGGAAGATTAGAGTAGACACGCTGGACTAAGCAAGAGAATTCTGTGACCAATTAGTAGGGGAGGAAGAAGAAAGTAGTAGTAGGGAAGAATAGGAATCCAGGAGTCAGGAAGATCAACCACAAGAGATAAGAAAGGTGGAAAAGGAAGGAGATAGTACAGAAAGACAGGAACAAAAAGGAACAGAAGGAAGAGAATTAAGGACAAGATCACAAAGGGATTATAGAATAACTAGAAGACAGAACCAAATCACCAATAAGAAAATGGATAAAGAAATTTGGCTAATATCTATAAATATAAATGAAAAGGAATCAAATTTTAAAAAGGCTATTCACAGAAAACTTAGATATTGTTTGCCTACAGGAAGTCCATATAAAAGATCAAGATAGGGACTGTTTAGAATTCCCCAGGCTAGGGAACTTATGTACCACCTTAGCAAAAAACAAAGAGGGATGAGCAGAATATATAAAGGCAAGCAAAGCCTTTTTGAAACAAAGTTAAATATGCAGATGAATATGGAAGGATTTTGACAATTGAATTACAGATTGGACAAAAATTAATGATATTGGTAATAATATATGCCCCAAATGAGAACCAAAAAGAATTTTACAAGACATTACACAAAAAAATTGAAGGAATAGAATATGATAATATATGTGTTATAGGTGACTATAATGCAGTATAGACCCAAGGAAAGTCGATACAGGGAATTTGGCTACAAAGAAAAGGAAAACATTACGAACCACATTTTTTGAAATGACGCGAGAATTAAATTTGGTGGATCAATGGAGGAACATAAATTCTTAAAAAATGGGAATACACTTTTTACTCAAATACCCATAAATCATGGTCTTATCTGGATATGGCCTGGATGAACTGAGAATTAGCAAATGAGGTAGATAAGATAGAGATTATCACAAACACATGGGCTGACCATAATCCATTAATAATAATTTGGAAGGGATATGAAAAAAAGTGAGAAAGTGGACGTTAAATTCTCAAATTTTAAATGAAAAAGAATATATTTCAAGAGCCAAAAAGGAAATGGAAATGTTTTTTGAGGATAATTTAAATCAAAATGCCTCACTCCATATAGTATGGGATGCGGCAAAAACATATTTTAGGATTATTACTATAGTATATTTGACAAAAAGAAACAAATAAAGGAGACAAAGGCAGGAAAAATTAACTACAGAGATTAGAGAATTAATATAAGTTAGAAAGAGAACCTCAAAATGAAGGAGTGAAAAATGATATGGTTTTAGTTAAACATAAATTAAATATGGTAAATCAAGAGGAGAGGGTGAGAGACCTAAAAGCAGCAAAACAAAATTACTTTGAACATTGGGGAGTTCTTGAATAAACAAATTAAAAGCATGAGATTGAGAACTAAATTTGAAAATATGATTAGGACATTATATACTAGGAAAAAGCTCGTGTGATGGTAAACAGAGATTGTACTGAAACATTTGAAATAAAAAAAGGAATATGACAAGGATGTCCTATGTCACTTCTACTTTTTATATTAACAATAGAAGCGCTTCTAACCCAAATTAGGCAAAACAGGGAAATAACAGGATTAAATATTAAAAATCAGGAATACAAAACCCAAGTATTTGCAGTCGATTTAGTGTTCTTTATTGAGTAACCGATGGAAACGGGGACAAATTTGTTAAGGGAAATTGAACAATATGTATTTGTGGCAGGACTAAAAATCAATAAAGAAAAAAAAAATGTTAGTAAAAAACTTAACAGAAAAACAAAAAAGGGGATTAGAAAGAGAACTGGGACTACAAGTGGAGAAAAAAATAAATATTTAGGGATTTGGCTTACAGGTTCGACTATAAAGGAAGATAATTACAAGAAATTGATATCACAATGTAAAAAAGATTTAGAGAGCTGGGAAAAGTTGCAAATATTGTTGATGGTAGGATTGCTACAATAAAAATGAACATACTACCAAAAATGTTTATACTTCTCCCAGACAATTTCCATAAAATTAGACCGAATTTTTTTTTTGAAGATTTGAATAGAATGGTGCTTAAATTTATTTGGTTTGGAAAGAAAACACGTATAAATACAAAAATACTACAAGACAATAGAAGTAGAGGTGGTCTAGGACTCCCAAAATGGGAACTATAATACCAGGTGGCGGCACTGTTATAGATTAAAGATTGGATAAATTTAAATAACAAGAGGATATTAGTATTAGAGAGGCATGATCTCCATAGAGGATGGCATGCCTTTCTGTGGGACAAAGGGAAAAGGACTCATTCATATTTTTACCATCATCAAATTAGAGATTCACTAATAATAATATGGGAAAAGTTAACGAAGAAGCATTACATCAAATTACTGGACTGGGTGTCACCAACGGAAGCAGTAATTTATCCTAATACAACACAGAATAAAAAGAGGATTAGATATAAGGAATTATTAGATAATATGGGGAATTTAAAAACAACAGAAAAATTAAAAAAACAAGATATGTTTGGATTGGTGGCCCTATATGCAGATAAAAACTAGGCATAAAAAAGATATGGAGGAATTTGGAATAGAAAGGGATCCCCAAAAATTAAAACAAATTCTAACGGGTAAAGAAGAAAAATTTATTACAAGAACATACAATTATTTACTCCAAGTAGAAATGGAGAAAGAAGTAGTTAAGAGCCCAATGATTGCTTGGGTACACAATGTAAGTCACAGCATACAGTGAGAAGATTGGGAGAAAATTTGGATCAAGAACTGCAAATTAACATTATCAACAGCATATAAAGAAAATTTAATCAAGATGTTTTATAGATGGCATTTGACACTGGCGAGATTGGCCAAAATATATCCAAATATGAAACTGCAAAGCTGGAAATGTAAGCTCACAGATGGAACATACTACCATATGTGGTGACAATGCCCCAAAGTTAAAAAATATTGGGAAAAATAAGAAAAATGGATTAGAGAAATTACGGGGTACAATATTGAATTTAAGCCAGAAGCTTTTTTACTGGGGATGATTAAAGGAAACCTGAAGAAACATATCTAATATATCGTGCAACAATATTAACAACAGGAAGAATTGCTTATGCCCAAAGCTGGAAAGTAGATGATGTACCTTCAGAAAACGTGGTGATAAATAATTGTGCCGAGATGGACAGACTTATGAGAAAACTAAAAGGTAAAGAGGAGTCTGAGTTTTATGAGGTTTGGGAAATGTTATATATATGATTAGATAAGAAAAATAAGATTTGATATGGAGAAGAATTGTAAATATTGTACTTAAGTATATAAGTAACACTAGACACAGAACCATTAAAATGTAAATTTTATATGTATTTTGAAAATAAATAAAATTTACAAAAATAAAAAATAATAATAAAAGGAATAGCATATCTCCTGGAATTGTTAGTACTCCATAACTAAAGATCTTCAAGAAAAGATTGGACAGTCATTTGTCTGGTATGCAATAAAATCTCTTGCCTTGGGCAGAATGTTGGACTAGAAGACCTCTAATAAAGTGGTGGGATTCAATTTTTTTTTTCTACTGGTTCTGTGGGCATGGGTTGGTGGGCATGGCTTGGTGGTCATGTGACTGGGTGGCTGTGGCTAGGTGATCATGTGACCATCACATGGAACAAATAGGTCAAAGTCTAAAGTTCATCTGGACTTACATCCCACCTCCTCACACCTGGTGGGAATATGCTTGATTCTCAGAGGAAGAATTTTGTAATTCTTCCCAAAAAAAAATTGTTTTGTAATTTTGATTACAAAACCCCTTCCTATCTCTATGTTCCTGTTCCCACAGCTCACCAGCTATCACTGTGGCAGCCCTGAAGATGCCAAGGAAAATAGCTCCAGGCTGACAATAGAGCCTATCTCAGTAACAGTAAATTATCATCCTCATAGTGCTGACTGCTGACTGCTATTCACAGAAGTTCCACCAAGCATGCCAATGTGAGCTGTAATTTTAGAAAAAAATGGAAGAGCTAGAAAATCCTCACTGCAGCTCCATATTTATTCTGTGCCTTCTGATCTATGACTGGAGTCTATGATTTGCTCCTTCTAAAGACTAGATTCTTATTCTTATTCTTCATTCAGCTTTGGATTTTGCGACTACTAAAAGTGGTTTATTTCAAGATCAGGTTTTTCTAGCACAAAACTTCATTCCCTCCTCAATATGTAACCTGTAATGTATAAAAATCACTGAGTGTAGCTGGTACTGACACACATAAACCATGAAATTAGTAGGTGTCAAAATTGATAGCCTTTATATGATGCAATCATATTGTGGAAGTGTTTCTCATAACATCATGCATGGTGATTGATTGAGACAATGGAGTGAACTTTAGTGTAAATGACAAATAATAATTATATTGATCTGAGCATTGAAGCATTCAGATTATGAGGTGACATTCAGTAAATGCATATCATGCTCTCACTACTGCTCTGGAAATAGAATTTGTCAGTCTACAGATAGTTACTTTAAAGAAGTGTTTCTCAATCTTGATAACTTCCATAGATGTGAATTTCAGTGCTCAGCAATACCCATGTTGACTAAGGGATTCTGGGAACTGAAGTCTATAGTTTAGAACAAGAGCTGGCAATTACAGCAATAAAATAATTAACAATGAAATAAAATAAATATCCTTTATTCAAAATAATTTACAATTGTGGTAAGAACTATTAGTTTTTGGTCAAAATCATAGCATATGTTTCCAACAGGTTTCCCAGAAATCCTCAGAAAGAATGTTACATATATGTTCAAGCATAGGATTCTGGAAAGTAATTGAATATAGTATAGACTTCTTAGGAGCTATTGAATACAGCACAAAAAGCAACAAGTGAACAAAGTTGCTGCCTGAAATTGCTATGTATCTTGCAGCATCAACAATAATAAAATAATAAATACAACTCAGGAAGTTGTTCTTGATTAGGATTGAAATTAATTCTGAGCAATATGTGGCTCT
This sequence comes from Laticauda colubrina, assembly GCA_015471245.1. Taxonomy (NCBI): domain Eukaryota; kingdom Metazoa; phylum Chordata; class Lepidosauria; order Squamata; family Elapidae; genus Laticauda; species Laticauda colubrina. The sequence goes on along the minus strand of BLBF01000044.1, from coordinate 24,508,964 downwards.
TATATATATCAATAAATAGAAGAATTTACTGGTAATATAGAAAAAAAGACTGATGGGCCAAAATTGTTTATTTAAATTTATGTGATATAAAGATTTAAATTGCCATATTTTCAGCTTGATTATAAATGTCAGAGATTAATGTTTCCTTGGATTGTAGAACAATTGCCCTGCCAAAATAATATTCCACTGAATACTCTAAAATATGATATGTTTAAATATACGAGATAAAACTTACTACATATAATAGTTAATGTAGCTATTACTTTTACTTATTCTAGTTAAGACTTACTGCAACTTCAATACAGGAGTACATTCATCTACTTCTATGAATCATTTCACAAAATCAATTTGGCTAAAATCAATTTGATAACCTCCACGTCATCCCCCAAAATAAGGTCATAAGGTATTTATGTAGTCCAGAGTTGTTCTAGTGTTTTACATTATACTTTAATTTAGTGTATTATATTATACAATGTTTATAACATCATTCATTACTAGATAACAAGTTTTCTGTATATCTTTCCCATGGCAGTCAAACTCTACAGCAATCACATATGATTGCTGATATACAGGTATAAGAAAGAATGTCTAACGTGGCTGTCTTTTTGCCTAGGTTTGTCCAGCTGGCAGAGGGGAAATGGATGGGGCCTAGGGAGGAGGTGCCTCATCTGCTGCGGTTGCTAGCAGGCAGGGGATGGCCAGGGACTGCAAGTCTGCATCACCCTCTGACAGCCAGCCTTCCCATCCCCATCAGTGCCCTGTGGATGAGTGCAGCAGGCCCAGAAAGGATCTCCCTCCCGCACCCTTGGCATTACCTTCCAGCCTGCGGGGCTCACATCACTCTGCTCACTGAAGCTGCCCGCGAAAGGCCTATGACAGGGGAGGGAGATCTGTTCCAGGCCTGCTGTGTTGAGCTGAAAGGCATGGGCCAGCAGGTGGACAGGTGGGCATAGGAGAGCCAGCTGGTGGAGGGGTGATTTGAGCAGTGCAGCCTCGCTGTCCCTGGCTGTCCCGCCTCCTGGCAGCCACAGTAGGCAAGGCCCAGCATATGCAGAGTCCAGTTGGGGGGGTGAGATGGTGGCTCCTGTTACTCCCTTCAGATGCAAATGGAGCAGAGAGCACCAAGGCAGCCAGAGTAGTGGGTGAGAAGTTGAAGGAATGTCACCAGGAAGGCAGGTGCTCAGGCTTGCATCCATCTAGGTGAACTTCACTGGGCAACGAGGTTCCACTGGGAAAGAGAAAGAGGGGTGATCCATACTCAGGGGTCCTGCTGCTGCTGCTACTCTTGCTTGCAAAGAGACTGTCAGCAGCACCGCAATGCCTTCACTGCCCGGCTTCCCCGGTACTTTCTGCTACAGCTTTTGTCTGGAACAAAAGGAGAAGGAGCTACACAGAGCCATAGCAAGGAGAAGGGAGGAGGGGGCTTCATCTCTTGGGTTCTCAGACTCTAGTGCTGCAGTGGAAATCAGGTGGGAGGGCAAATCCTTCACCCATTAATTCATGCATACAGAGGGTGTGTTGCATTCCCACAATGGATTAAACTAGAGTAGAATAAGCAGCCATCAAGGGAAAGGCATAGTGCATTCTCTTTCCCTCAACCCCTTGCAAGGGGTTTTAGAACACTTTAAACTAAGCGTGATTTTTGAAGGTTGCACTTTCCAAAGAAAGGGTGCACTTTCTTTGGTGTTTTGAACTGTGAGATATATGGAAAATTTAAATGCTAAAATAAACCTATCGCAATTAGGACAACAAAGCCAGGTAAAAGGCAAGCCACCCCTTGATATGGGTGACATCAAGTTGGCCACCCCCACCCAATCACATAATTACCCAGGCACGCATATCCAGATGGTCATTAGGGCAGAGAACCAGTTGTTAAATTATTTGAATCCCACCACTGGATATCATCATCTTCTTTGGGAATTCAGTCATGTCCAATACTTGGCCACTCTATGAATCAGCATGTTCCATGCCCCTTTGTCTCATACTGCCTCCTTCAGATTCACTGTAGTCATCTTGTTGTCATCCTTTATAGTGTCCAGCTATAAAACTAAGGCAGCCTCTTCTCCTTTTTCCACTGATCACTCCCAGCATGATGAACTTTTTGAGAGAGTCAGCTCTCATGACATGACCAAAGTTTGATAGACTGTTTGACAATCTTGGCTTCAAATGATAATTTTGGTAAGATTTGGTCTAGGACTTCCTTGTTTGTTATTTCTGCAATCTATGGGATGCAGACTTGTCACTTCCAGCACTATAGTTCAAAGCTGTCCATGTTCTTCTATCTGACTTCTTCAGAATCAACAGTTTACAGTTGTAAGTAGCAACTTGAAAAAATATTGCATTGACTCATCTATGTTTGGTTGTGAGGCTGATGTCTTTTATCTTTGAGATGTTATTCATGTGAGATATTGCAGTTCTTCCAAATGCTATGCATCTTCTATCTCAGGGCTTCAGTTACCCCTTTGGTAGATTTTAGAGCCCAGGAAGATCAATTCTTTTACAGTTTCAATGGTCTCATTGTCAATCTGCACACAGAGCTGTGTATTGTCTGCAGTTGTCATCATCTTTGTTTTCTGATGTTTAAGTTGGAATCCAAATTTTTCACTTTCTTTTGATTCTCAGGATTAGCCACTCTTCCTTGCTTTCTGAGAGCAATGCTGTATTATCTGTGTATATTTCTCTGTATATGTTGAATAGCAAAGGTGAAAAGATGCAACCTTGCCAAGTAGCTTTTCCAATTCTGAACCATTTTGTGTCTCTACATTCCATTGTTACAGTGACTGTCTGATCAGAGTACTAAATGAGTTGGATGTGGTATGGTGATATTGTGAGTTTTTTGAGCCAATTCCAAAGCTTATCATGGTTAACACAGTCAAAACTTTCTCTTGTATAATCTCTCATGGTTGCTTCCTGCAATTGCTCAGCTCATTGCTTTCTTTAGAAAAACAAGAACCATGGACTTGACTTCACACACCAAAATCGGAGCCAGCTTTTTTTTTGATAAGGGAGGTCATCAAAGTTGGCTTGATGGTGGTTCCATTTACAATATTTGAATTATTTTATTTTTCTCAAATATTGGCTACATCATCCAATGCATAATAATTCCATACATAATTCTTCCATGGCTGTATAATGAAGCAATGGGAACTATAGAATTCAAATGGACAGATATCTTCATAAGAAGCCATCATGATAAATAAAATCTTTAATTCTTAATAAAAAGCCACAATGTTTATCCACACATAAAAATGATAATCCTTCAATAAGTTATGGTTAGAATTATGTCTGTTAAAGGCAGAAATTTCTCTTTTTGCAGTTAAAATCTGATTTTAAACAAAAAATACATACACAATCTCACATATTTTATGATCCCTGGAAGATCCAAAACTCATAACTTTTACATGCATCATATCATTTAAATGACAACTAATTTCTTATCTCGGTATATTTATTCTAGAGACAAACTATTCCATGTTATTTGCCTGCAATAATCTGAGCCTACACTGGCATTCACTTCTTTGATTAGCTTTCCACAGCATAAACTTAAATGATATGAATTTGGGTACTAAATGTTTCATCTATTACACTCTAAATTCTGCAATCAACCTAAAGTGATAATAGAAGTACGGCATTTAGAGGCCAAATAATTCAGGGGCCATATAAATGGCTGTAAAATGACATAAAAGGTATTTTATTTTGGCAAAAATTCTGTAGCAATAAGGGTATTTTGAAAGGAATAAAAATAGGCAAATGGAATCCCTTGTATGATAGTGCCAAGCCTTACATAAAATTTCACAAAGATCTGCATCTGACAGACCCCTTTTGGTTCTAATCTCCTCCTAGGAGATTTGAAATCTGGAATATATTCTAAATCTTTGTGTGGAAGGCATCCTGAGAAAATTCAGCTGAATCATTTTACTTGTACAGGTAATTAAGAAGGCATAATAAACCCAAAATGAAGATGCACATTATTGAACAGAAAAAATTATTTTTGTAGTTTATAGTAGTGAAAAAATAGGTATGAAATGGGTTCTTTCAGTAGAGTTTGAATCTTTGAAATCATTTCACTAATAAACTGTAGAATACTAAACTATGTCCTGTGAAGTGTTTGTACATTTTCTGAGTAATTCAGAACAGAGGCATCCACATACTGATAGCAAAATTTAATGTAGGCTCTGATTTATTTCTGTTTAAAATTTCAGCAAAGTCTAAAAGATAAGTCAGCAGCTTCTATAAAATCCAATAAATAAACTTACCTGAAAATGACACAAAATCAATGGTGATCTCTTAATAAAGTGCTTAAAATAAACAGCAAGATCAAAGCCAAGATAGAATCCTAATGTAGCAATGAATTATCTTGATTACTTTGGGATTTTTTTGTCAGATTCAGTGGTGAAGTTAGAAGAATGTTAATCTTTTTTATTTGGTCTATCTTGGGCACAGAATTTTTCTTGAAACTAAAGAAAATTTAGGGTAAAATTTTAAGCCCATGTCACACTGAACCAATGGATGCAAAGAGGATGTAAAATGGACAAAAAACCTTGCCATCCGTTGGTTAACGCGATGTATCCGTTCTGTACTCACTGCCTCCGTTTGGCTTTCTCTCTATCCGTCCAGCATCTGTCTATGGACGTTTCATCCGCTCCAAAGGTTTTGGGCTGCCTAAAAGTTTTGTGCGGAAAATGTATCCAGTTCGTCCATTCTCAATCCGCTATGCATCCACTACGCACCCGTTACGCATCCGTTACACATCTGCTATATCCGCTAGGCATCCGTTCCGCATCCGCGCAATGCGCATCCGCCTGGACGTAGGGAGGAAGCGGAACGGACGCGGAACGGATGCAGAACCGATGCAGAACCGATGCAGAACCGATGCCTAGCGGAAACAAAGCGTTTAAAGTGGAAAAAACGTTCGCAGAGGGGACCTATCTTGGATATTAAGGATGTCTAGAGGATACCTAGAGGATGCCTAGAGGATGCCTAGCGGAAAACCTATACTGCTTATAAAAAGGGGGAGCAACTCACCTGCATCGCACATTCAGAACAGCAGCCCAGAGGTGCAGACCTCTGCAGCCTTCAGCTGGCTCTTCCTCTTCCACAGCATCCAGTCATGTCCACCGTGGATTGTAACAAAGTCCTTTTGGCAGCCACCATCGTTCTGCAACAGTGCGAAGCCATCTGCAGGCTCTGTGAACACTACTGCGAGAAGAAAAGGAGCCACCCAAAAAGAGTCTGGATCCAAAGATGGTTCGCCAGTAGAGCGGAGGATGGACTGTACAACAAACTGATGGTGAAGCTCAGGAGCGAAGACACTCAGGCATTCCAGATCTTCATGAGGATGCCTCCAGCCATGTTTGACGAAGTTGTGCAGCGGCTGACACCCAGGTTGACCAAGGCAAACACCAGCCTCCGGCCCAGCCTGGAACCTGGGCTCAAGGTGGCACTCACTCTGCGCCACCTGGCCTCAGGGACCTCCTACAGGAGCATGCAGAATGGCTGGAGGGTGCCATCCAACACCATCAGCATTGTGGTCAGAAAAGTTGTGCAGGCCATCATCGAAGAATACAAGGAGGAGCTCCTCCAGTACCCCTCCACTGAAGAAGGATGGAAGAAAGTTGCAGAGCAGTGGTATCAGAAGTGGAATTTTCCCCACACCGTTGGAGCCATAGATGGCAAGCACGTGGCCTGCAAAGCACCAGCCAAGTTGGGGTCCACTTATTTCAACTCCAAGGGCTTCTTCAGCATCATCCTCTTTGCCATGGTCGATGCTGACTACAAGTTCATGTACATCGATGCTTCAGGCAGCAGCTCATGTTCAGATGCCCAGGTATACAACGCCAGTGACCTCAAGGAGGGGCTGGAAGGCAACCTCATCATGGGCTTTCCAGATCCAGACCCCCTGCCCAACGACACGGAAGATGTGCCCTACTTCATCGTAGGGGATGACGACTTCTCCCTCACAACCTACCTCATGAAGCCTTACACCTCCAGACTCCTCACCCGTGAAGAGAGGATCTTCAACTACAGGCTGTCCAGGGCAAGGCGGGTGGTGGAGAACGCCTTTGGCCAACAGGTTGGCCAACAGGTTCCAGGTACTTCTCACCACCATGCAGCATAGCCCAGAGACTGTGAGGAGGATCATGGAAGCTTGCTGCATCCTGCACAATCTCAGGCGCACCCGCTACCCAGTCTTGCAGAACAGGCTCGTGGACCTCCAACAAGCCAATGGGGTCATGAAACCTGGGGAATGGCGGCAAGGGCGAAACCTGATCGACACTGAGGATGTGCTAGGCCCCAACAGAGCCTCAAATGAAGCGAAGAAGCAGTGCAACCTCCTGAGACAATGGTGCAACTCCCCAGCTGGAGCAGTGGAGTGGCAAGACAGGATGGTAGATGCTTAATGGATGCTTCCTTCAGCCTGTCTCATCACACAGATGACATTGGGCCATGTATGTTTGGTTGGCCTACAATGAACAGGGCGTTTAATAAAGAGTTGTGTTTATGTTGACATGTGTGGATAATTGATTACATTATTATTGATAATAAAGGGCCATAGGTGTGGCACCTGGGAGGGTGGACCATACAGTCCCACTATGCTTACACTGGAGGTTTATCTATCCCCACAGCTATTACCCATCCCAAAAGTATCCCTGCCCATCCCACAGCTATCTTAACCCATCCCACAAGCATGCAAAGGCTTAAACCATTTCTAAAAGTTTCCAGCAAGACTTTATACAAAAAAAGAAATGAAGCAAGTGTGTGAATCAAAAATAGACTTTACTAACAACAAGCTATAAGACAAAAAAGAGTCTCTGGCACTCCTCTTGGTCGCTCAGTCTCAGGGGTGAAGGGTGCAGGTGCTGTGGAGGTGGCTGGTGCTGGAGTGCTTGTCATCAGCTCCTCCAGAAGCAGAAGCAGCAGAAGCGCCAGCCCCAGAAGAGCGAGCCCGTGCTGCAGAAGCCCCAGCAGAACCAGAGTGAGGGCCAGGGGGCGGGATAGTCGCCCTATCCCTCTTGCCAGGGCTGGCAGCAGATGGCTGAGGCTTGCTGTGCTTCTGCATGGTTGTGGGGTTGCTGGCTGGCAGGGAGGCTGGCAGGAAGGCTGGCACCAGGGCAGGCAGGAAGGCTGGCAGGGAGGCTGGCACCAAGGCTGGCAGGAAGGCTGGCAGGCAGACATGAACCAAGGCTGGCAGGAAGGCAGGCAGCAAGGCTGGCAGGCAGGCAGGCTGGCAGGCAGACTGTCTGGCAGCAAGGCTGGCAGGGAGGCTGGCAGCAAGGCTGGCAGGGAGGCTGGCATTGAGGCTGGCAGCAAGGCTGCTAGCAAGGCTGGCAGCAAGGCTGGCAGGCAGACATTCAGGCAGGGCAGGCAAGGCAGCCAATCCGTCCGGCAGCAGGTCTTTCCTCTGAATGGCGACCTGCTTCCGAGCTGCTTCCTTTATATCCACGGGGCTGACGCAATGCCTCCTCCCCGCATGCGCAGTGAATGCCAGGCATCCGTTAGGCTTCCGCTGTGCATCCGCTGTGCATCCGCTGTGCATCCGCTGTGCATCCGCTGTGCATCCGCTTTATCCATTCGGGGTCCACTCGGCATCCGCTGTATCCGTTCCGCGTCCACTTTGCTGAGGTCCCCCGGAAGCCCTGCGGATGTGCCACCCACTCCCATCCGCTCCCATCCGCTTCCATCCGCTGGGCTTCCGTTCCGCATCCGCTTTCCATCCACCCTGCGTCCTCCCCGCGTCCGTGTTATCCGCTCCGGTTATGCAAATTTTTGCCCCTTTTGAGAGCGGATAACAACGGATGGAACATTTTTCTCATCCGTTGTGTCCGTTTTGCATCCGTTGGCCAGTGTGACATGGGCTTTACTTTGTAGAGACTTCCCTTCTTCCCTCCCACCCTTCTCTTCCCCGCTCCCCCTTTTATTTCTATCTCTGTTTCACATAAACTGGAAAATTTGAAAGTGTTTTGGAGGATACCCATAAGAGTCAAGATATTTTGAGGTTAAAAAATACAAAACAGAAATCATATCTGCAATAATTAATTCAATCTGTGTCACGTTTCTATTTAATATATTTTCAGTTTTTAGAAAAACTGGAAATAAATGTGAAATAGTTACAATGGTAGTTTATCTGAAATCAAGGAAAATCTGCATTATGTGTTTATAACCATAGATATTTTATTCTAGCAAAAATGATGGCAATTCTATGTACCACCATATGGATTCGTGAATGATTGACAATGAGTAGTCCTTAATAATACTACATCTGCATGGAGGGAAATAAGCAGTGGGATGTCAAAAGGTTTTGTCAAGTACTTTTCAATATCTTCATAAATGACTTAGATGAGTGAATGGAAGGGAACTCATCAAATTTCAAATGACATTAAGCTGGCAGTAATGGGCAACACCCCAGAAGACAAGCTCAGGATCCAAAAAGATCTTACAGACTTGAACAATGGGCCCTATATATTTTTTCTGCTTCTTCTGATTTTCCTTCAATTATTTTAATTTTTTCTTCATGTTTGGTTAACATTTGTTGAAAAGTCCCCAATTTTTCATCTATACTTTGGAATTTGGGAAAAAAATCATCAATATGATCAAGCAATATATATAAAACAGGCTGCAAAAGTGTTTATGAATGGGGACACAACAGAGAACATTAATATGAAAAGAAGCACAAGACAAGGATGGCCATTGTCCCCCTTATTATTTATTTCGACTCTGGAAGTGCTAAATAAAAACATCCACCAAGACATAGAAATAAAAGGCATGTCGAAAAAAAAAAAAGAACAAGACAAATTACAAGCTTTTGCAGACAATTTGATGTTTATTATAGAAGAACCGCAAGAAACGGAATACAGAAAATAGAAGACTATGGTGACGTTGCAGGATTGAAAATAAAGAGAAAATTAACATCTTAGTTAAAAATCTGACAAAAGAACAGAAAAAAAGACTTAATGGAAAATATAGACATTCAAATAGTTAAAAAAGTAAAATATTTGGGAATACATCTATCAGTGAGATGTATAACCATAAAAGAAGACAACTATTTAAAAGTAACATGGCAAATTAAATTGGATCTGGAAAAGTGAAGAAACATGAAATTATCACTGTTAGAAAGAATAGCCACCATTAAAACAAATATTTTACAGAGAGTGTTATACTTGTTCCAAACAATCTCAATAAAACTAAAAAGGAAATATTTTGAGGAATTAAATAGAATGGTAACTAAATTTATACGGCAAGGCAGAAAGACAAGAATCAGGTTGAAATTAATGCAAGACTCTATCAATAGGGAAGGTTTTGGGTTGCCAAACTGGGAACTATACTATCAAGCAGCTGTCTTTACTGACAAAAGAATGGATAACTCTGTGACTTAGACAATTGCTTGTACTGAAGAGACACAATTGGGGCGGGGGGGATGCCTTTCTATAGTATGAAAAATATAAAGCACATAAATACTTTCAGTGACACTACATTAGGAATGCCCTATTTGAAAATACCAGTCTGGATCTCCATGATGGAGGCACTAACACACCAAATGTGATGGACATGGAAAATTATAAGACATAAAGATATTCCAAATGAGAAGGGAGAATTAAAAAACAAACAGGAATTGAATAACCAAGGGATAAACTTAACATGGTGGCCACATGCCAGATACAATCTAAATACTGCAATACAGATACAGCTTGCCTTCAGAAATTGAATCCAGTGCTTCACCACTGGAGTTTTTAAAGAAAATACTGGATAGCCATCTGTCTGAAATGGTATAGGTTCTCCTGCTTGAGCGGGAGATTGGACTAGAAGCTCTCCAAGGTATTTTGTTATATCATTTCAATAAAATAAAGGTTTAAACACTATTCCATTTCAGACAAGTGGCTGTCCAGGCTCTTCTTAAAAACCTCCAGTGTGAAACATCTGAAGGCAAGCTGTTCCACTGGTTAATTGTTCTCACTGTTAGTAAATTTCTCCTTAATTCCAGGTTGCTTATCTCCTTGATTACTTTCCATCCATTGTTTCTTGTCCTGCCTTCTGGTGCTTTGCAAATAAGTTGATCCCAGAAATTGATATCAGAAATTTAAAAATATTGTAAAAATAATATTACAGTCTCTGACTATTTGTAATCCACAAAAGAAGGTAGAATGATAATGGCAGTTTAGGACAATAAAAAGTAGTTCAAATGCAATTTACCATTTAGGTAATAAAAATTTACAATCCGGCTATATATTTTTACAACAGTTGTAAGCAACTTTTTAAAATGTTCACTCAGTTTTCTCAGGATCATACAATATATATTTGTAAAAATGTATGGAATTCATGATTATTTAGTTAGTAAAAAAACTGGGATCCAGGTGTGGGATTCTTCCGGTTCTGTCCGATTCTACAGAACCCCTTTTTAACTTTCTAAGCAGTTCCGAGAACCAGTAATTAGAAGCAATTAGAAAAAAACCTTTTGTTTTTTTCCACTCTTATTACATTCTTGGCAGACAGCCTAGACTTACTGTCTTTGGAGTTTTGGAGGCTTGACTTTCTTAAAGGGGAAGGGTTGTTTTAAGATTTTTACCCTGCTGTTGGGAGGAAATACTTTCCTGGACAATCAGCACTTTGAAGAAATAATAGAATAATGAAGCAAAGCTTTTGACAGGGAACCAAGATGAGTGACATTCTGCAAGGCTTCTTGGCTAGCTAGAAAAATTGACATTCAAATGTGAGTTTACATACTCTTTCTGATTTTTGGTCGAAAACAAGTTTTCGGTGAAGGTTAATTCTATGTTTCGTGAAGTTTAATTCTGATGGAATACTTTTCCCTATTCAGCTTCAACAAGCAACAGCTACTGTTGTGATTTAATTATTTGTATTGTGTTTGAATTTTTTCCTACCTCATGGTTTCTTTTTCTATCTGGGGAGGGGGTCTTTTTCACTACTTTAGTACTATCTGACACTGTCCTTTTGGGGAATACTTCCAAGAGGCAGGATGCAAGTTTGGCACTGATTTTTTTTTTTCATACCTTTCTTGGGAGCATGTGGCCTTTTCTTAAATCTGGATGATTTCCTTAGGATATCTTGTGAGGTGAATGAGACCAGCTGGTATCTTTGCAAATGGACCTTTATGCCCTAGCAATCTCTCAGATGGATTACTAGAATAGAATAGAATGCATTATTGGCCAAGTGTGATTGGACAAGCAAGGAATTTGTTTTTGTGCATAAGCTCTTAGTGTACATAAAAGAAAAGATAAATTCGTCAAGAGCCAAGAATCATAAGGTTATCATAATAAGGAATCATAATAGTTATAGGGTACAATAAGCAATCAAATCATATTAGGAAACAGTCAATAAAAATCATTAGGATACAAGCAACAAGGTTACAGTCATACAGTCATAAGTGGGAGGAAATGGGTTAAAGGAAGGAGGGAGGACTGATAGTAATAGTAATGCCGACTTAGTAAATAGTTTTACAGTGTTGAGGGAATTATTTGTTTTGCAGAGTAATGGAGTTCAGGAAAAAATTGTTCTTGTGTCTAGTTGTCTTGGTGTGCAGTGCTCTGTAGCATCATTTTGAGGATAGGAGTTGAAACAGTATGTCCAGGATGTGAGGGGTCTGTAAATATTTTCAGAGCCCTCTTTTTGACTCGTGCAGTATACAGGTCCTCAACACAGTCTTTCCATGAAGCTGCAGCTGGTACAAAATGCAGCTGAATCGACAGTCCACAATGAATATATTTATTGTGTGAGCTACATTGGTTACCCGTTTGCTTTCAGATTAACTTCAAGGTGCTTTAAATGCCTAAATGGCATGGTTCCAGGTAGAAACCAAGGTGGTGTCATGTTTAGAATGTAACTAACTTTGCCTGTTCCCAGGAGTTCATTCCTGACTGTGTCATACCCTTGGTAGAGTTGGACTCTACCAAGGAACAGCCGACAGGGAGTGGAGGTGTGGCTCCAGAGGTTGTGGAGGAGGCTGGGGAAGGGCAGAGGCCGGCTGGGCAGTCAGAGGAAGAACCAGGCCCATCCCCTCTGCATCTTAGGACAGTCAGGGAAGAACGGAAAAGGAAACAACTTGGCTTATGAGAGAGGAAGCAACCATGATCCCCCACATTGGTGGCAGCTGGGGAGAATCGTATATAAGAGAGACTGTTAAAACACAGCATTGTGTTTTTTGACTATTTCTAATTTGTTTTATAACTTGTAAGCTGCCAGAGTCCCCTTGTAGGGAGATAGCAGCAAAACAAACAAACAAATGTTGACAATATATGAAAATATTAAATGTTGGTTAATAATACAAGTACAACAAAGGGAAAGTTAAAAAATAAAGGCTAGGTCACACTGGCCGACGGATGCAAAACATATGTAAAAAGGACACAGCGGATGAGCAAATTTTCCATCTGTTGTTATCCGCTCTCAAAAGTGCCCCAAATTTGCATAAACAGAGCGGACAACAACTGAAAGGAACGGACGTGGGAAGGATGTAGCGGGGATGTAAAGCGGATGTTCGTAGGAAGCCTAACAGATGGAAGCGGATGGAAGCGGATGACACATCTGCAGGGCTTCCGGGGGAGAATAGCAAAGCGGATGCATAGCGGAAGGAACGGATACGTAGCGGATGCATAGCAGATGACACGGATGCATCACGGATACTAATAGGATGAATAGCAGATGCCTAGCGGATGCCTAGTGGGTGCAAAGCGTTCACTGCGCATGCGGGGAGGATGAATTGCATAAGCTCCGCAGATATAAAAGGATGCAGCTCGCAAGCAGGTCACCATTCAGAGGAAAGACCTGCTGCCAGAGACATCTTGAGAGAACACCATGGAGAAGAAGAGGAAGCCTGTGCCCACTCCTGCCAACCCTGGCAAGAAGGACAGAACCACCATCCCACCCCCTGGCGCAGACTCTGAAGCTGCTGGTGCTCCTGGTGTTGCTGCTGCTGGTGCTTCTCTGCTGGTACTGCTGCTGGTGCTGCTGGTGCTTCTGCTGGTGCTGCTGGTGCTTCTCCTGCTGCTGCTGCTGCTGCTGCTGCTGCTGCTGCTTTTCCTGCTGCTGCTGCTGCTTCTCCTGCTGCTGCTGCTGTGGTGGACCAGCCCCAAGGCCCTCAAAGCCCTGCTGCTGAAGGCCCTGAAGCCCCTGCCAGAGGGAGCAAGAGGCAAGGCAAGGAGAAGGGGGAGAGGAAACAGTACTCCATTTCTGAGGACCATGAGGAAGAGGTGCTGGGATGGCTGAGGGAGAACGAGTACCTGTGGAGGAAGGGCCACAGGCTCTATCGCAACACCAAGCAGAAGCAGGCAGCATGGAGAGAGAAGGCGGAGAGCCTGGGCTACACTTCAGATGTCCTCCTGGGGTGGTGGAAGCATATGCACATTTGGTATGGCAAGCTGCACCTGAAGAGATCCAGGCAGGCTGCTGTCAAGCGCACTGACCAGGAGACCTATGTCATGGCCAGATGCAGCTTCCTGAAGGGTGAGATCCACCACCGAGGAGCAGCCCCTCTGTCAACCCTCTCCCTCAGACAGCCCACAGAGAGTCATTCCTCTTCCAGCCAGGAGACAGCTGCCATGTCCAGGCAGGTGTCTTTGGAGGGCCCCACGACAGAGACCCCCCCCCCGACAGCTGCACTCCCCATGCTAGAGGATGTGGAGGATTCCCTGTCTCATATGGAGCAAGAAGAAGCAGCCACCAGAGACCAATACACCCCACCCCCAGCTCCACCACCACAGAAAGCAGGCAGAGAGGCAGACCAGAGGGACAGAGCCACACTGTCCTCTGGGAGATCAGGGACACAATCAAAGCCAGCACAGATCTCCTCTCCCAGCTGGTCCACTTTGACATACCATCCTCCAACAGCAGGCCCTTCATCACGTACGTGAGCCAGACCCTCATGGACATACCCGAGGCTCAGTACCAGGCGATGAAGGAGAGGATCACAGCTCTTCTCCAACACCCTTCAGGCCCAGCTGAACCTGCTGCTACCCACTCCAGGTCTGCTCCTCCACCCCAGGCGATGTCACAGCCCTTCCACGGATTTCAGCAGCCACTCGCCTACCAAGCCTACCACAACCAGGACTTCCCACAGCAGAGGATGCCCTTCCCACTCCAGACCCAGGTTCCACGGATGTCACAGACGCCACAGATGCCTCAGCCAACCCAGTTGCAGACCAGACAGCCCCACTACACTCCTCCTTCCTCCACCCCACAGCCAAGCCCTTCCTCAGAACATCTGTCATCAGTCTTGGGCCTCACATCCCAGGTCCTTGAGGAAGGGCCTCTCAACCTCATGGGACTGAGTCAGCTCTCTGAGAGCTTCCTGCACACACCATCTCCTGTTGTACTCTCGGGGCCAGGCACCCCAATGGCGCCTCAGACCAGCACTCCAGCAACAGCCACCTCCACAGTCCCTGGCCCCTTTACATCTGAGACCATAGTCATGCCTCAGAGTGACTGAAAAGAGTGCCAGAGACTGAGTTGTTACCTGTTCACCTTATCTTTGCTTAAAGACACTTTACTTGGGTCATTTTGCTTTTTAATAAAGTCATACAGTTTGTTATTAATAAAGGTTATCTTTGCTTCACACACTTGCCTCATTTATTTTATTAAATAAAGTGTTGGGGAAAACTTTGAAAAAAGGGTAAAGCCTTTGCATGCTTGTGGGATTGGTAAGGATAGCTGTGGGATGGGTAAGGATAGCTGTGGGATAAGGATAGTTGTGGGATGGGTAAGGATAGTTGTGGGATGGATAAACCTCCAGTGCAAGCATAGTGGGACTGTATTGTCCACCCTCCCAGCTGCCACACATATGGCCCTTTATTATCAATAACAATTTAATCATTGATCAACACATTTCAACATAAACAAAACTCTTTATTAATGCCCTATTAATTGTAAGGCCACTCAACGTACATGGCCCAATCTCATCAGTGTAATGAGACAGGCTGAAGGAAGCATCCATTAAGCATCTACCATCCTGTCTTGCCACTCCACTGCTCCAGCTGGGGAGTTGCATCAGTGTTTCAGGAGGTTGCGCTGCTTCTTCCCTCCACGTGAAGCTCTGTTGGGGCCTTGCACATCCACAGTGTCTATCAGGTTTAGTCCTTGCCTCCATTCACCAGGCTCCATGTCCCCATTTTCTTGTTCACAGTCCAAAAGCCTGTTCTGCAACACTGGGTAGCGGGTGCGCATGAGATTGTGCAGGATGCAGCAAGCTTCCACGATGCTCCTCACGGTCTGTGGGTGATGCTGCATGGTGGTGAGAAGTACCTGGAATCTGTTGGCCAGGATGCCAAAGGCGTTCTCCACCACCCGTCTTGCCCTGGACAGCCTGTAGTTGAAGATCCTCTCTTCACGGATGAGGTATTTGGAACTGTCGGGTTTCATGAGGTAGGTCCTGAGGAAGAAGGCGTCATCACCCATGATGAAGTAGGGCACATCTTGTGTGTCGTTGGGTAGGGGGTCTGGATCTGGGAAACCCATGATGAGGTTGCGTTCCAGCCCACCCTTGAGGTCACTGGTGTTGTATATCTGGGCATCTGAAGCTGACCCGTTGCCTGAAGCATCGATGTACATGAACTTGTAGTCAGCATCAACCATGGCAAAGAGGATGATGCTGAAGAAGCCCTTGTAGTTGAAATAAGAGGACCCTGAGTTGGCTGGAGCTTTGCAGGCCATGTGCTTCCCATCTATGGCTCCAATGGTGTGGGGAAAGTTCCACCTCTGATACCACTGCTCTGCAACTTTCCTCCAGCCTTCTTCAGTGGTGGGGCACTGGAGGAGCTCCTCCAGGTATTCTTCGATGATGGCCTGTACCACTTCTCTGACCACAATGCTGATGCTGTTGTGTGGCACCCTCCAGGCATACTGCATGTTTCTGTATGTGGTTCCAGAGGCCAGGTGGTGCAGAGTCAGTGCCACCTTCAGTCCAGGGTCCAGGCTGGGACAGAAGTTGGTACTCTGCTTGGTCAACCTGGGTCTCAGACTCTCCACAACTTTGTCAAACATGGCTGGTGGCATCCTCATGAAGTGCTGGAATGCACAAGGGTCTTCATTCCTCAGCTCCACCATCAGCTTGTCATAGAGCCCAAACTCCACTCTTCTCCCAATCCATCTTCGGATCCAGAGAGCTCTTGGACGTCTCCTTCTTCCCCTTGCATAGAAAAGGTGAAACAGTCTGAAGAGGGCTTGGTTCTGGTGTTGAATGACCGCAGCTACCAAAAGGAGTGTGCGATGATCCATGGTGGAGATCAATGGATGATGTGGAAGAGCAAGGGCAAGGCTGAAGAGGTCTGCACGCCAGGGCTGCTGGACTGAAAGTGAGATCCAGGTGATTTCCTCCCCCTTTTATAAGAAATGTCGGTTTTCTGCTAGGTGTCCTTCCACATACTCTAGACATCCTCCAGACATCCTAAATATCCGAGATACATCCCATATACGAACATTTTGTCCGTTTTAATGCTTTATATACAAGATGCATCCGCTTACATCCTTTCTATGTCCGTGCTGCTAATGCTGTGTGGACGTTCCGCGTACCTTTCACTTCCTCCCTCTTTCCGCTTTCCACTGCAGCGGATATGAGTTGCACAGATGCCCAGAGGATGCCGAGAGGATACATCGGACATGTAATGGATGACAATGGACTTAGAACGTTTGTTCCCTGTATGTGTCGCAGATATAGATCGTACGCGGTGCAAAGTTCATCCGCTCAAAAATAAAAAAGAAGATACTTCAATACAGAATGTTTGGGATACAATGAAGGCATATGTAAGAGGTTTGATAATAGACTATACAAGAAAAAAGAATATTAGGAAAAGACAAACCTCCAAGGCCTTGGAAGATGAATATATAAGACTTGAAAAAGAATTACAGAAAATACCACAGAAAAAAGATATTAAATTGAAACTGGATGTAATTAAGCATAAAATGGAATTAATAGAGAAAGAAGAATTGGCACAGAAAATTAGAAATTCTAAACAGAATTATTTTGAAGATGCAAATAAACCAGGTAGATGGCTAGCATATAAACTGAGAAAGGAGAAGGAATCAAGAAAAATATTGAAACTAATAGATGATCAAGGTCAAGTTTGTTGTGGTAATAAGGAGAAAAAGGAAATTATTCGAGATTATTATGGACAACTATATAAACAAGAGAATATTGATGAGGAAAAAATTAAACAGTATTTACAGAATGTTAACTTACCGAAGATACCTAAAGAGACTGAAGAAATGTTAGAAAGCAATATAACAATGATGAAATTAAATGAAGCATTTAAAAGACAAAATAATGGGAAAGCACCAGGTCCAGATGGGCTTCCGGCAGAATTCTACAAAAAATTTCAAGAATCGTTGAACACCCCATTGTTAGAAATTATGAATGAAGTTATGTTAAAGAAGATGACACCTAAAACATGGTCAGAGGCTTATATTACACTTATTTTAAAGGAAGAGGCTGACCCGTTGCAAATTAAGAACTATAGACCTATTTCCTTATTGAATGCAGATTATAAAATCTTTGCTTCAATCTTAGCAGAAAGACTGAAAAAATATTTAAATAATTTTATTCATCCAGATCAAAATGGATTTCTGCCAAAGAGACAAATTAGAGACAATATGAGAGTAATTTTGGATACCTTGGAATATTATGAGGCTCATCCTGAAAAACAAAATGGCTTTGATATTCCTAGATGCTCAAAAGGCATTTGACAACGTGAACTGGAGATTTATGTTATTACTATTGGAACAGATGGGCTTTGCCAGAAAATTTATTCAAGCAATAGAAGCCATATATAATAAACAGACAGCAAAGGTAATGATGGAGGGAGAATTTACAGATCTTATTAATATAAGAAGAGGCACAAGACAAGGATGTCCCCTATCTCCTTTGTTATTCGTATTAACTTTGGAAGTGTTGAATAGAAATATTAGAGATGACAAAAATATAAAAGGAATGAAAATTAAAAAGGAAGAATTTAAACTACCAGCTTTTGCTGACGATTTAGCTTTTATTCTGGAAGAACCGTTAGAAACCGCTCCAAAGTTATTGGAAAAGATAGAGACATATGGTGAGATGGCTGGCTTGAAAATAAATAAAGATAAAACAAAGATTTTGACAAAAAACATGTTATTGAGACAAAGAGAAGAACTGACAGATCTTTTGAAAATTCAAGTTACAAATAAGGTTAAGTATCTGGGGATATATTTGACAGCAAGATGTAGCACATTAAAAGAGAATAATTATATTAAACTCAAACAACAGATAATTACAGATTTGAAGAAATGGGAAAATTTACAATTGTCATTAATAGGGAGAATTTCAACAATTAAGATGAATATTTTACCTAGAATTTTATTTCTCTTTCAAACAATACCAATTAGACTTGGAAAAGACTATTTTGAAGATTTAAATAAAACTATGTTGAAGTTTATATGGCAAGGTAAAAAAGCGAGAATAAAGTTAAAACTTTTGCAAGATGCTAGAAATAGAGGAGGTTTTGGGCTGCCTAATTGGGAACTGTATTATCAAGCTGCAAGTTTGATGTGGGTCAAAGAATGGATAACATTAAGAAAACATAGATTGTTGACATTAGAAGGACATGATTTACTGTTGGGCTGGCATGCTTTTTTATGGTACAAGGGAACTAAAACACAGGGGTATTTCAGAAGACATTATATACGGGAGTCTTTGTGGTTAAATTGGGAGAAGATAAAAAAACAATGTTACTTGAAAATTCCAGTTTGGTTATCGACTATTGAAGCTTTTTCCTATCCTATGATCTATAAAAAGGAACAAACAGTTAGATATGGGGAACTGTTGGATGAAAAGGGTGGACTTAAAACGATCCAAAACTTAGAGGAACAAGGTATAAGGATGAATTGGTTTTCATATGCGCAAATACACTCAAGATATCTTGAAGATTTTAAAACGGAAGGATTCTATGATAAACAGACTGATTTAGATAAGATATTGATGGGTACTGATGAGAAAGTGATTAAAAAGTTATATGGTTATTTATTGGGAATTAAGCTAGAGGAAGAACAAGTTAAAGAAACTATGATTGCATGGGGGAAGAATTTTGGATATGGAATTGATTTAGAGCAATGGCAAAAATTGTGGTCTCAAAATTATAAAATGACTATGTCAATAGCATATAAAGAAAACTTGTATAAGATGTTTTACAGGTGGCACCTTCCCCCGACAAGAATAGCAAGAATGTTCAAGAACAAATCTGAAAAATGTTGGAAATGTCATCAGATACCTGGCTCATACTATCATATGTGGTGGACTTGTGAGAATGCCAGAAAATATTGGACTAAAATTCACATGTGGTTGGAAAAAATGACAAAGAAACACATAGATTTGAAACCAGAGATCTTTTTATTGGGAATTTTACCTGATATATATAATAAAGACTTGAAATATTTGATTGTAAATGTATTAACGGCGGCTAGGATTGTATTTGCTAAAAACTGGAAGAATGAGAAAATACCATTGCAGGAAGAAATTATTAAGAAAATATTGGAATGTGCTGAGATGAGTAGATTGACATTTGAAATTAGAGAACAAGAAGATAAACAATTTTATGCAATTTGGGGTTTTTTTTATCAATGGTTAGATGATAAAATACAATAATAGAGCATTAGTATTATATATATGAAGGGTTTTTAGGATTGATTTGTTATGATTATATGATAAGTTATAGAATAAACTGTTTGAAGTATTGTTATCTCACAAAGCATGAATGATTAAAAGTATAGTCAGAAAAAGATTTTTTTATTTTTTTTTAGTAATATTAGAATATGGATTGACAATATGAGTGGTTATGCAATATAACTGTAATTGACACTATAAAATGAATGCACAAAACTGATGAACCAACCAATACACCGGAAGTATATATGAGAGTAGATGTTTTTAATGTTTTGTACGTTTGTCTATTTGTAGAAAATTAATAAAATTTAAAAAAAAAAAAAAAGTTTTGTGCAGCTCAAAACTTTCTGAGCAGATGACATAGCAGTAGACAGATGTTTGATGGATGGAGCATATGAAACACGTTTGCAGTGAGTACACAACGGCTGCATCACATTTTCCAATGGATGACAAGCTTTTTTGTCTGTTTTACATCCTCTTTGCATCCGTTGGTTCAGTGTGACATGGGCTTAACATTTTTGTATTTTTTTCTCTTTTCTTCCTCTCTCCCTCCCTCCATCTCTCCCTTCCTCCCTCTCTCCTTTTTTCCTCCTTTCTTCTCTCCTTACTTTTTTCTGTCCTTATATGTGAATTATCTTTTAATAATAAAACAGTAAAGAAATTGATATCCAGTTCAGATAACTTTTTTTTTTCCTCTTTTTAAAGTTAGCTCATAGATGATATGCAGAACACTAATTATTTGGCTTTGAAATTTTTCTGTCCATTCACTGATCTCACATTTTTGTATTAAAAAAGGAGAGTGTATAAATTTGCCCTGTTATTGATGCATAATTCCAATTGAAATACATTTAAAGAATTAGCTTTTGAAAAACCCAACAAGCTTTAGGCTAGATTTAATCTACTCCCAATTTGATGACTTTCAGAAATAACTATGTTTGAATTATTCTAGTTGTGTTATTAATTAATACAAAACCAATGTAGTTTGGCTATGACCATGATGGTGAATCTTTGGCACGCATGCCTGAAGTGGCACGCAGAGTCATTTCTCTGGGCACAAGGAGCCATCAACCGGTGCTCTTCCAGGTTCCGGTGCAACGGCCAGCTGGACTTCACATGCATATGTGCACCAAAAACCAGAAGAGCACCCACCTGGTGCACATGCACGCTCCAGGAAGATTATCTTGTTTCTGACGCACGCCTGTGCATTGGCCACTTGATCTTCTGATTTCTGGTGCACATGCGGGCACAAAGGCCAGCAATGGGAAGAGTATCGGGCACACATGGCAAAAGATCTGGAGAGAGGCAGAGCTGTATACCAGGATGTGGGAGGCTATGGCTTCCCTCCCTCTCCACCTGAGTAGGATTCTTGGGCAGCTCCAGCCCATAGTGCATCCATGTTCTGGAGCACCTGGCAGGCTTGGGCATCCCAGAAGAGTCAGCTGTCCCTCACACAGCCCCCCTTCCCACCACTTTTGCCAAGGAGGCATGACCACTTCCGTCCCCAGCATTCGTCCCACCCGGCTCAGCTCCTGAAACTCCCCAGAAGAACTGCAGAGGCAAGGACAGGAGTGACTGGCCATCCACCACAGTTGCACCCACACCGGCAAGCTGAACCTTTGGCAGCATCTTCATTTGGGCATCTCGTCTCCCCGCCAGATGCTCCTCCAGCATCCCGCCTGCACAACAGCCATCACTGCTGGGGTGAGGGGGCATCAGGGGTGAGGACAGGAGAGCCAGAGCTTTCCTCCTGCCCTCACCCCAAGCAGGCTTCTTGCGCAGCCCCAAACCTCCAACCCACAACACTAACTTGCATCCATGGTCCAGAGCACCTGGACGACTTGGAACCCCAGAAAAGCTGATTGCCGCCCGCACAGCCTCCCTTCCCACCACTTTTGCCAAGGAGGCATGACCGCTTCTGTCCCCAGTGTTCATCCCACCCAGCTCAGCTCCTGTGCCTCCCAGAAGAGCAGCAGCAGCAGCCACCACAGCCACAGGGGGAAGGGCAGGAGTGACTGGCTAGCCACCTCAGCCATGCCATTGAGCTGGGCCCTCGGCATCATCTCCATTTGGGCAGTTCACCTCCCTGCCAGCTGCTCCTCCTCCAGCATTCCGCTCGGAAATGGCAGTGCAACAGCCACTGCCACCAGAGGTGAGGGGAAAGTGGGGTTCAGGACAGGAGAGCCAGGGCTTCCATCCCTTCTTGTATGGCCCCAGTCATCCTGGCCAGCAGCTCTGCTCCCCTTGCTGTTCTGCATTCCAGTGCGCTGGCCAGCTCAGGCATGAGGCAGCCATCCACCCAAAAGAGCAAACTCTGCCCCATGTACCTAATCCTAAGCCAGCCAGGCACTCCAAAACACAGATGCACATCAGTGCCGTGGGCTGGAGGGTTGGGGCCATGCAAGGAGCCTGTTCAGGGGGGAGGGAGGGAAGCCTTGGTCTGCCTGTCCATGACTCCAATGCCCTCTTGAGGCAGTGGCTGTTGCTCTTCTGCTTCTTGGCAGAATGCTGGAGGAGGAGCTGCTGGCGGGGAGACGAGCTGCCCACATGGATCATTGGTGTTGGAGTGGCTACAGTGGCCAACTGGCTGCTCCTGCCCTTCCCCCTGCAGCAGCTGCTGCTGCTCCTACTGCAGCTGGGTGCTAGAGGGCGAGGATGATTTACCAGTGCAGCCCCACCTCCCCAAAAGAGCAGCAGTAGAAGGCACAGGGTGAGACACCAGCAGTGGTGGTGCACACATGCAGCCCTGCCTGCCAAAAAGAACAGCAGCAGCAGGTACAATCGGGTGGGAGACAGGAGTGAGAACTGCTTCTGCCTTTTTGCCACTGGTGGCAGCAGGAGCAATGGGCAGGACAGTTGATCACCGAACCAGTGAATGCTTTCAGGAGAAATGCCAGAGTAAGAGGTGTGCTGGCCAGGAAACAGTCATGCTCCTTTGGCAGAAGTGTGTGGGGGGGTCTGCTGGCTTGTTCTCGGTGGCAGGCTGGAGAGTGGCACTTCATCCCGCTGGAGTTGGTTCTCCTACCTGCTGGCTCCCCAACCCAAGCCCCAGGAATAGTGACACCTCTTCCCTTCGAAGCCAGGAAAGGGCACCAGCTTTCCAGCAGAGGAAAGCGGCATTCCCCACCCAACTTTCTCTCCCTGTCCAGGGTTGCAGAACTAGGTTGTCAGTGGGGATGTCCCGCCATCCTGATGGGGACCAGGGCAGGGAGGCACAAGGACCCCCAAAAAGCCAGGCGGAGCCAATGCATGCGCACTGGCCAGTTGGTCTTTGCACATGCATGTGCACCAGAAACCAGAAGACCAGGTGCACTGGAAACCAGGAGATCCTCTGTTTTTTCAGTTTCTGGCATGCAGGTGCACTCACACACACACTCCTGTTTTGGCACTCAGTGCCAAAAAGGTTATCCATCATTGGACTAGGATTACCAGATCTGAATTGTAAAATTCCAGGCAATCATTAGATGGCAGTGAGTACCTCCCGTGCTCATCTGGAGTTTTGCAGTCCAGATCTGGAAGCATTAAATTTGGCATAATGATTGAAATCAGCTTAAACTTCTAAATGTAAAATCTGTCGTTCAAGTTGATTCATTGTAATTTCATGGACACAGCCATGTCATTTTTGTAGCAATAAATAAATGATTTGATATGGACTTTTCTTTATGCTTAGTATTCTATTCAGGTTTCCCATCCAAGTACCAATCAGGATTGATTCTCCTTAGTTTTTTAAGCCAGAGAAGATCAGCTAGTGCTATAACATGAATATTCAGAACAGCGACAATAGTGTTTGTTTTCATGCACTTTTCCATTATACTTTCTCAATATACTGTAGAATAGAAATTACTAAATAGCTAGCATGAATTTCTGTGATTTTTTTTTCTGCAGCATACATTTTTGTTGCTTACATGATTATTCCACTATATTTTGCACAACCTTCCCTTAGCATTTTTGCTTATGCATTTTCTATTATTAGACACAATTTATTCATCTTTTCCAATGTATACTTTATTTGTATAAATGCAACTTAGCCCTAACATTTGCTTTGCAACTTTCCTAGATGTATACTAATTTTGATGCAATGTCTATTTTTATAAAGTTTTCAAGCTAATAATAAAAAAATTACTAAGATATATTAATTACTTCCATCTATGGAATAGCAGAATCTAACTTTAGTAAATCACAACATTTGATGACAAAAGCCAATGAGAAATTTATTTTACCCTAATAGAGTAACTCCTAATATGCACTGCAGTCTGCATGTAAAATAGAAGCAATATTCATTTCCAAACCATAAAATAAAAAGTGCACATGCCAAGGCTCAGGATTGGCTTTATATTTATATTTATATTTACTGTTTTCAGATTATTGCATTATTATTTTTGGCATGCTTTAACAGATTTAAAAGTAAGCATTATTGTTTTGGCATGTTTTAAGAATTTTAAAATGTATGGTATTCAAAAATAAGCTTTTAAAATAAGCTCCCCCAAATGAGGAAATAAAAATAATGGTTCTTCACTTTTCAGCCTAAAGCCAAACAAGAGTAGCAACAGACCCATATATTTAAAATATTATTGGAATGATAGATTTATTTTCCTATAGAACAAACATGTCCCCATCAACTGCCATAACCCTCTCTCACTGATAAATGAGAGGAATTGCAGAAAAATCACAATAAAGGAATCAACAAGTATGAAGATGCATCAAAATCTATATTCAGGTGCATTGAAACTGCAGTGCCTGGGCTCTGAGCCAGAATTTACCCCAAATCTCAAAATTAAAAAAAAAGTGTCCTCTTTTATTTTATTTTTACAACTCAGAACAGTACCCATATACAACACACTTCCTCCTCCTATTTTCCCCACAACAATCCTGTGGGATGTGTTGGACTGAGAGAGAGTGGTCTCCTGCTTTCTAGCCTGGCGCCTTAACCACTAGACCACTGGACCAAACTGGCTTTCCATTTAGACCAAGCTGCCTTATATGGTAGAGGAAAGGAAACATGTAGTATCAAAAAAGTGAAGTTCCATGCTTAATTAATATATAATCTCCAGTTACAAAAGAAAAAACTCTGATAAGGAGACAATTTTTCAATTTTGACTAAATTGTCTCTATGCATTTTTAAAAGTTGAATTCTTTTCAATTCCTCAATATTAACACCACAACAATGTAAATATACCTGTGTCAGTTATTAGATCAAAGAGATGATCTTTTTCACAGTGGGGCCAGTCTGTATCCTGTTATCAATCTATTCATATTCTATTCAAGGCCATTCCTCCTTGAAGTCTAGAAAAGTACACAAAACAGAAATAGCTATATATGTAACACAATCTCTCCCAAATGAAACTATACATTAGAATTTTAATTTCCACAGAGTTTTAAAATCTCATGGTGTTCTTTCTTAAGCCCATGTCACACTGCACCAATGGATGGAAAGAGGATGTAAAACGGAGAGAAACACTTGCCATCCATTGGTTAACGCGATGCATCCGTTGTGTACTCACTGCGTCCGTTTTTTTTGAGCGGAAAATGTATCCAACACGTCCGTTCTGCATCCGCAATGCATACGGGGAACATCCGTTCTACATCCGTCGTCATCCGTTACATGTCCGCTATATCCGCTAGGCATCCGCTGCACATCCCCCCAACTCAAATCTGCTCCAGCGGAAAATGGACACAGGGAGGAAGCGAAACGGACGCAGAACGGACGCGCAGCATTAGTAGCATGGACGGAGAAAGGATGAAAGCGGATGCAGCTAACAAACAAAGCATTTAAAACGGAAAAAGTGTTCGCAGAGGGGACCTATCTCGGATATTTAGGATGTCTGCAGGATGTCTAGAGGATGCAAAAGGATACCTAGTGGAAAACCTATATTGCCTATAAAAAGGGGGAGGAACTCACCTGGATCTCACTTTCAGTCCAGCAGCCCTGCTGTGCAGACCTCTGCAGCATTCATCTGGCTCTTGCTCTTCCACAGCATCCATTGATGTCCACCATGGATCGTAACACAGTCCTTTTGGTAGCCACCATCGTTCTGCAACAGTGCGAAGCCATCTACAGGCTCTTTCAACTGTTCTACGGGAAGAAAAAGAGACGTCCAAGAGCTGTCTGGGCCCGAAGATGGATCAGGAGAAGAGCAGAGTATGGACTGTACAACAAGCTGATGGTGGAGCTGAGGAACGAAGACCCTCGTGCATTCCAGAACTTCACGAGGATGCCGCCAGTCATGTTTGATGAAGTTGTGGAGTGGCTGAGACCCAAGTTGACCAAGGCAAACACCAACTTCCAGCCCAGCCTGAACCCTGGGCTCAAGGTGGCACTGACTCTGTGCCACCTGGCCTCAGGGACCACGTACAGGAGCATGCAGTACAGCTGGAGGGTACCACACAACACCATCAGCATTGTGATCAGAGAAGTGGTGCAGGCCATCATTGAAGAATACCTGGAGGAGCTCCTCCAGTGCCCCTCCACTGAAGAAGGCTGGAAGAAAGTTGCAGAGCAGTGGTATCAGAAGTGGAACTTCCCCCACACCGTTGGAGCCATAGATGAGAAGCACGTGGCCTGCAAAGCTCCACCCAAGTCGGGGTCCACTTATTTCAACTACAAGGGCTTCTTCAGTATCATCCTCTTCGCCATGGTCGATGCTGACTACAAGTTCATGTACATCGATGCTTCAGGCAACGGCTCATCTTCAGATGCCCAGGTATAAAATGCCAGTTACCTCAAGGAGGGGCTGGAACGCAACCTCATCATGGGCTTCCCAGATCCAGACCCCCTGCCCAACGACACACAAGATGTGCCCTACTTCATCATGGGGAATGATGCCTTCTCCCTCAGAACCTACCTCATGAAGCCCTACACTTCCAGATGCCTCACCTGTGAAGAGAGGATCTTCAATTACAGGCTGTCCAGGGCAAGGCGGGTGGTGGAGAATGCCTTTGGCATCCTGGCCAACAGGTTCCAGGTACTTCTCACCACCATGCAGCATCGCACAGAGACCGTGAGGAGGATCGTGGAAGCTTGCTGCATCCTGCACAATCTCATGCATACCTGCTACCCATTGTTGCAGAACAGGCTCGTGGATCTCCAACAAGGCAATGGGGACATGGAGCCTGGGGAATGGAGGCAAGGGCGAAACCTGATAGACACTAAGGATGTGTAAGGCCCCAACAGAGCTTCACGTGAAGGGAAGAAGCAGCGCAACCTCCTGAGACACTGGCGCAACTCCCCAGCTAGAGCAGTGGAGTGGCAAGACAGGATGATAGATGCTTAATGGATGCTTCCTTCAGCCTGTCTCATCACACTGATGAGATTGGGCCATGTATGTTGGATTGGCCGACAATGAACAGGGCATTTAATAAAGAGTTGTGTTTATGTTGACATGTGTGGATGATTGATTACATTATTGATAATAAAGGGACATAGGTGTGGCACCTGGGAGGGTGGACCATACAGTCCCACTATGCTTGCTCTGGAGGTTTATCTATCCCACAGCTATTACCCATCCCACAGGTATCCCTGCCCATCCCACAGCTATTACCCATCCTACAGGTATCCCTGCCCATCCCACAGCTATTACCCATTCCACAGGTATCTCTGCCCATCCCACAGCTATTACCCA
Organism: Laticauda colubrina; assembly: GCA_015471245.1. NCBI lineage: Eukaryota > Metazoa > Chordata > Lepidosauria > Squamata > Elapidae > Laticauda > Laticauda colubrina. The sequence goes on along the minus strand of BLBF01000044.1, from coordinate 24,481,721 downwards.
TCCCACAGGTATCCCTGCCCATCCCACTACTATCCTTACCCATCCCACAAGTATGCAAAGGCTTAAACCATTTCTAAAAGTTTCCACCAAGACTTTATTGACAAAAATAAATGAAGCAAGTGTGAAGCAAAGGTAATCTTTATTAATAACAAGCTGTAAAAGAAAAATGACCCAAGTCAAGTGTCCAAAGCAAAAATAAAGTCAACAGGTAGCCACCCAGTTTCTGGCACTCTTCTTGGTCACTCGGAGGCGTGCCCAGTCTCAGGGGTGAAGGGTCCATGTGCTGTGGAGGTGGCAGTGGCTGGAGTGCTGGTCTGAGATGCCATTGGGGTGCCTGGCCCCGAGAGGACAACAGGGGATAGTGTGTGGAGGAAGGTCTCAGAGAGCTGGCTCAGTCCTGTGATGTTGAGAGCCCCTTCCTCCATGACATGGGGTGTCAGCCCCAATACCGATGACAAATGTACTGAGGCCAGGTTTGGCTGTGAGGTGGAGGAAGGACCAGTGTAGTGGGGCTGTCTGGTCTGCAGCTGGGTGAGGACTGGTGTGGGTGGCATCGGTGGTGTGGCTGGCATCTGTGGCATGGGTGGCATCGGTGGCGTGGGTGGCACCAGTAGCATCAGTGGCACCCGTGTCATCCAATGTACCTGTGCCTGGACTGGGAAGGGCTGCCTGTGCTGCTGGACCTACTGGTAGTTGAAGCCTTGGTAGGGGAGGGCCTGTGGAAAGCCTTGGAAGGGCAGTGACATCACCTGGGGTGGAGGAGCAGGCCTGGACTGGGTGGGAGCAGGTTCATCTTGGTCTGGAGGGTTGTGAAGAAGATCGGTGATCCTGTCCTTCACCACCTGGTACTGGGGTTCCGACATGTTCATGAGGGTCTGGTTGACATAGGTGAGGAAGGGCTTGCGGTTGGAGGATGGGGCATCAGTGTGTACCAGCTGAGAGAGGAGATCTACGTTGCTCCTCATGGTGTCTCTTATCTCCAGCAGGACAGTGTGGCTCTGCCCCTCCGGTCTGCCTCTCTGCCTTTCTGTGGAGGTGGAGCTGGGGGTGGATGCGGGTTGGGCTGTGGTGGAACTGCCGTCTCCTTTCTCCCACTGCATCAAGGGGTCCTCCACGTGCTCCGCCAGAGGTAGTACAGCTGTCGGGGGGGTCTTCATCGTGGCACGCTCCACAGATACCTGCCTGGACACAGGAGCTGACTCATGGCCAGAAGAGGACTGGCTCTCAGCAGGCTGTCTGAGAGAGAGGGTTGTGATAGGGGCTGCTCCTTGGTGGCAGATCTCACCTTCCAAGAAGCTGCACTTGGCCATCACGTCTCCCGGTCTGTCAGCTTGACCGCGGCCTAGCCAGATTTCTTGAGGTACAGCTTCCTGTACCAGGTGTGCATGTGCTTCCACCAGCCGAGGAGCACCTCCGAAATGTTGCCCAGGCTCTCCGCCTTCTCTCTCCAAGCAGCCTGCTTTCTCTTGGTGTCTCGATAGAGCCTGTGTCCCTTCTGCCAAATATATTCATTCTCCCTCAGCCACTCCAGCATCTCCTCCTCATGTTCCTCTTCTATGATGTATTGCCTCCTCTCCCGTTCACGCGTCTGCCTCTTCCTCCCTTTGGCAGGGCCTTATGGGCTCTCATCAGAGGGGCTTCGAGGTTTAGGGGCTGTTCCTTCACACAACCACCAGCAGCAGCAGCAGCAACAACAGTAGCAGCAAAAGCAGGACCAGCAGGACCAGCAGCAGCAGCACCAGCAGGACCAGGAGCACCAGCAGCACCAGGAGCAGGACCAGGAGCATGAGCAGGACCAGGAGCACCAGCAGGACCAGGAGCAGCACCAGCAGAGTAAGCACCAGCAGGACCAGCAGGACCAGGAGCAGCGCCAGCAGAATAAGCACCAGCAGAAGCACCAGCACCAGGAGCAGTGCCAGCAGAGTAAGCACCAGCAGAAGCACCAGCACCAGGAGCAGTACCAGCAGAGGAAGCACCAGCAGAAGCACCAGCACCAGGAGCAGTGCCAGCAGAGTAAGCACCAGCAGAAGCAGCATCAGCCAAAGCCCCAGCAGAAGCAGAGTCAGGGCCAGGGGGTGGGAGGGTGGCCCTGTCCGCTAGGCTTCCGCTCTGCATCCGCTTCATCCGCTTGGCATCTGCTCTGCATCCGCTCTTTCCATTCCGCGTCCGCTTTGCTGTGCTCCCCTGGAAGCCTTGCGGTTGTGCCATCCACTCCCATCCGCTTCCATCTGCTAGGCTTCCGTGGAGCATCCGCTTTCCATCCGCCCTACATCCTCCCCCCATCTGTTCCTTTCCATGTTGTCCGCTCTGGTTATGCAAATTCGGGGCACTTTTGAGAGCGGATAACAACGGATGGAACATTTTGCTCATCTGCTGTGTCCTCTTTACAAACATTTTGTATCCGTCGGCCAGTGTGACAGGGCCTTTAATTCAACATAATCAGAAGCAACCTCAAGGTAATTACAAAATACTGGTTAGGCCAGCAGTGGTGAACCTATAGCCCATGTGCCAGTGGTGGCACTCAGAGTCTTCTCTGTGGGCACCCACACCATCACCCCAGCTGACCTCCATCACGTTTCTCTGATGCATTTCTTGACCTCATTTGCAGGACTAGAAAAAATGTATGAAACAGCATTCTGCCTTCATCGCAGTACAGTTCCTCTTGCTGTCTTCATGGCCTGCCCCTTGCACAGTACAGTGAAATTTAGTGCACTTCAGAATGGGGAAGATGGGGTCCTCTCCTGCTGGAGCCCATTACGATGCGGAGCCACAACGCAACCCTGCATCATTGTGGGCTTGTTTTCACCTTCCGGATGTCAGTTGCTTTTCTTTCAGAGCTGCCAGTGTTGGGATGTCCCACCTCCCCATCAGTCAGCTGGTCTTCAGCTCTCCGCCTACCAGCTGAGTGTGGGCGCACTGCTCCTGGCTTCTGTCAGATTCCCATCACTCAGCACCAGTTCAGGGATTTCTTCCTTCCCCTTGGGGGGAAGAGGGGGGAAGAGAGAGAGGGAGAAAGCGGGGAAGAGGGGGAAAGATAGGGAGACAGACACAGGCAGAAAGAGAGGGAGGAGAGAGGGAGGGAGGGAAAGAGTGAGAGAGATAAATTTGCAATAAATAAGTGGGTTTGGTGTTGCAGTTTGGGCACTCAAGTCTCTAAAAGGTTCACCATCACTGGGTTAGGCTTTATCACAAGCCATGTTGGCACAGTGGTTAAAATGCTGTATTGCAGGCTAACTTATTGCTCATTCCAGGAGTTCGATTCTGACCGGTTCCAGGTTGATTCAGTCTTCGGTAAAATGAGAACTCAGATTATTGGGAGAAATATGCTGATTCTATAAATCACTTAGAGAGAGCTGTAAAACACTGTGAAGCAGGATATAAGTCTAACTGCTATTGCTAATTAATTTGGAGGAACATCAGATTACACTGAAGGCAGAGCAATACAAGCAAAATAGAAATCAGAAATGAAGGCAGCAAATTTCATAGCATGATGATTTCAAGAACATACTGTAACAGAGATGTGAGAAAAAGTCTTACAGCTACTAAAATTAGAAAAAAAAACTATTTTAATATTCTGTATGGAGAGAGAGAGAGAGAGAGAGAAACAGTTTGATGTGGTGGGTTAAGTCATCAGGCTAGAAACTAGAAATCATTAGTTCGGGGGGGAGGGGGAGAAGAAAAAAAATTAACAAGCCATATTTTAATGTAATACTCAAAAGAGATGAATGGGTTTCTCTTAATCCTCATCTTTGTAAGCTATTTGCTAATCCTCATCTTTGTAAGCTATTGTTCGAAAGTACAAAATTAGATGGATGAAGAAGCAAGCTAGGTAATTACTAGGAAACTATTATGAACTCCTTCCTTCCAAGTTAGCCAGTAATATCAGGGTAACAGTTACTTAGCAACTCATGCTTTTCTCATTTCTTTAGCCACTGTTAACGGTTTGGTTTCATGAAATTGATGCTGATGCAAGTGAAAGGAGTGGTAAAAAAAAGTTTTCTTGGAAATTGAAGTATAAATTTTAGAGTTAAAAAGTTTTCTTAGCTCAAAACTAATATGCAAGCATGGTATATATTTTAAAATATGGCACAGAATAAATCTAGCAGATTATCAAAATAATTTCAGTTTTCATGCATTCCAAATCTTATGGCTAGATGAATGAGAAGAAAAAACTACTGTTTATGCAGCTAAGAGTTCTCTGTAGACTCACACACAGATGCTCTTCTCCTATTAAAATGTCATAATTAGTTCATGCTTTCATGATGAAATATGTAAAATAATGTGATATTTTCTAAGACAACTGTCTTACTTGATTTCAGTCCTGTTGTTTTTGATATTTTGTGCACAATAGTACATGTTTGAATATTCTAAGGATGTACCCATCCTTCAGATGGAATAAGTACACGGTTACCATGTATTTTCTCTCTCTCTTTTTAAAAATTTTATTGGATTTTTATTTTTAAATATACATCAATATCAATACATGAACAGTGCAGGCTCTGGGTATAATTCATTTTGATACAAGTAGCAATAATAATATTAATATTTGTTACATTAATCAAACTTATGTAATCCTAATATTAATATACAAGTTTGTTTTAAAGTAGTTATTCAATATGTCATGTGTGGGTGTGTCAAGTGAGGGAAATCTTGTGTGGGGTCTTGTGATAGGTCAGGTGTGGATCACCAATGGGAGTCTTGTGGTGGATCTTTTGATGTGATGGTCACATTAGGTGAGGATCATTGGGAGTTAAAGTGTTGGTTGGAGGAGGTTGCATGGGTTGGTTGAAGGACCCTGCTATGTCTGGTTGGCTGTAATGGTTGATTTGACCAAAAAAAAAAAATGTTCAACAAATTTTCTTATTTAGCTTTTATTCTTCTTTACAATTCTCTTTGCTTCTATATTTTTTTCTTTAGTAATTTATTTTTCCATCATTTGCAGCCTGTTCATGCACAGTTCAGATTGAGGTTCCTTATATCATTAGCTTAATTTTATAGGGGAGTATTATACCAACTTGATATCCTCAGAGAAACTCTGTAGCAGAGTATGAGGGAGATACTCATCATTCCTTTTCAGTTTGCAAGTTAAGAGGCAGACTGATATACCTACAATATCGATACATTCAGGGGTGGGTTGTTACCAGTTCTCTCTGGTTCAGATCAATCAGTCAATTTTATGGCCAGTTCAGTGAAGCAGCAAATCCCATCCCTGGCTGACCCCACCAACCCCTCCTAGAGTTCCCACAAGGCCCGTTTCAGACACCAGGTAAGTGCAGGGCCTGCGTGGAGGCTTGGGGAGGGTGCAAAATGCTCCAGAAAGCCTCCAGAGCCCAGGGAGGGTGAAAAACAGGCCTCCTGAAGTTCAGAAATGGGGCAGTCTTCAGCCCCAGCAGAGGTACAGAATGTAAGGAGGCTGTTTTTGCCCTCCTGGAGGCTCAAGGAATGCCTCCAAAGCTCAGGGAAGGTGAAAACAGCCCCCCCCCCCCATCATGGTGCAGGAGGCCAATTAAGCTATGCTGACCATGGCCATGCCCACCCAGCAGCCAGAAGAGAACCAGTTGCTAAAAATTTTAATGCTCACCTCTGGGTATATTCCCAATACATTACTTCATGCTATTAAACGCTTATTACTTACTATTCAGGGTAGAAGAAGTTAGAAGAATAAGAAGCTGAATTTTAGAAAATTAAAATAGTGTTAAGTTCCATATGCATTCAAGATTAATAAAGCACTAATTAGGGTATGCAAATAAGGACTTCCTGAATTCCATCATAAACATTCATTTGATTTCTTACCTATAAATCATACTTTGTTAGTGTATTTTGTTATATAATTGGGGAATAACTGATTGATGAGCCTGTCCAGTTAGGTCTAATTTATATCTTTATGCAATCAGCTAATAAAGTATTATGAATCTAATAAGCAAGTAAGAAGAAACTAATTATAACATGTGTTTGCTTTACTTTGGAAAAAATGATCATTAAAAATAATTGCTACTTGATAGCAAAACAATGCCAAATAAAGTATAAAATTTAAGTTTTATACACAATAGCATGATGTCTGAGCCATTGTAGGCAAATAAGTAGTGGCAATGTAGTGGCAATCATGCAAAAATAATAAAATGAACTAATAACATAACAATGAAAGTAAATGAAGTCATAAAGGAAAAAATGCAGTCATCAAGAATCATAAGAACAACACTTAGTGATAATCATAGATTACTGATAAGCAATCAAATCATACTAGGAAACAAATAAAACAATATAAATTGTAACAATATAAGCAACATGTTTATAGTCATAAGTGGGAAGAGAGAGGTACTAGGAAGTGTTATTATAATCTAGTAGTAGAGAATAATAGTAATACAGTCTTAGTAAATATGTTGACAGGGTTTTGGGAATTATATGTTTAGCAGAGTGATGGCATTCGGGGAAAAAACTATCCTTGTTCTGGTGTGCAGTGCCCTATAGCATCATTTTGAGGGTAGAAATTAAAACAATTTATGTCCAGGATGTGAGGGGTCTGTAAATATTTTCACAGCCTTCTTTTTGACTTGTACAGTATACAGGTCCTCAACGGAAGGCAGGTTGGTAGCAATTGTTTTCTCTGCAGTTCTAATTATCCACTGAAGTCTGTGTCTGCCTTGTTTGGTTGCAAAGCCAAACCAGACAGTTATAGAGGTGCAGATGACAGACTCAATAATTCCTCTGTAGAACTGTATCAGCAGCTCTTTGGGCAGTTTGAGCTTTCTGAATTGGCTCAGAAAGAACATTCTTTGTTGTGCTTTTTTGATGACTTTTTTGATATTAGATGTCCATTTTAAGTCTTGATATATGATAGAATCTAGAAACTTGAAGGTCTCTACTGTTGATACTGTGTTGTTTAGTATTGTAAGAGGAGAGTTGTATAGAATATTATAAGAGGTGGTTGTCTACCACCATTTATATGGTTTTGAGTGTATTTAGTTCAAGATTGTTCTGGTTGCACCACAAGGTGAATACTGTATGAATATACACATTTCTAACAAAACAGTTTAACAATGGGAAAATTACCCAAAGAGGTGGCAATTCAAGGCTTGAAAGTCATATGTGAGGCAAGCTTTAATTTTCATGATTAGCAATGGACTGGACTCAGGATCTAAATGGCCCTTTCACATTGTTTTATTCTCTATGGTAAACTGTCTTTTGATCCAATAATCACTTATTAGAGCCACGATAGTGCAGTGATTAGAATGCAGTACTGCAGGCTATGAATGCAGAATTAGAAAGCAGCTTGCTGGCTGCCAACTGGCTGCAATGTGGCAGTTCGAATCTCACCAGCTCAAGATTGACTCAGTCTCCCATCCTTCAAAGGTCAGTAACTGTTCAAAATAAAAGTCTCCAGGATCCATTCTTTATCTTTCACCTTCAGACAAAATAATCCTGTTATCTTTCTATTCTCATGTAACCAAGGTCACATATTTTCCCTTTCCTCTTTTCAGTTTTTTATTTTCACTTCAACCTGCAGGTGGCACTGTTGCTCTGCTTTCTCTTTTCTCTTCCTCATATTATCCCAATATAAAGGCCCTGTCACATCTGCCGACGGATGCAAAACATAAACAGAGTGGACAACAACGGAAAGGAACGGACGGGGAGAGGACGTAGCGAGGATGTTAAGTGGATATTCCACGGAAGCCTAGCGGATGGAAGTGGATGGAAGCAGATGACACGTCCGCAGGGCTTCCGGGGGAGCACAGCGAAGCAGATGCGCAGCAGAAGGAGCGGATGCAGAGCGGATGCGCAGCGGAAGGGGCTCTCAACATCACAGGACTGAGCCAGCTCTCTGAGAGCTTCCTCCACACACCATCCCCTGTTGTCCTCTCAGGGCCAGGCACCCCAACGGCATCTCAGACCAGCACTCCAGCCACTGCCACCTCCACAGCACGTGGACCCTTCACCCCTGAGACTATGGGCATGCCTCAGAGTGACTGAGAAGAATGCCAGAGACTGGGTTGCTACCTGTTGACTTTATCTTTGCTTGGAACACTTTACTTGGGTCATTTTGCTTTTACAGTTTGTTATTAATAAAGTTTATCTTTGCTTCACACACTTGGTTCAGTTCTTTCAGTAAATAAAGTCTTGGTGGAAACTTTTAGAAATGGTTGAAGCCTTTGCATACTTGTGGAATGGGTAAGGAAAGCAGTGGGATGGGTAATAGCACCTGGGATGGGTTAGGATAGCAGTGGGATGGGCAGGGATACCTGTGGGATGGATAATAGCTGTGGGATGGGTTAGGATAGCAGTGGGATGGGCAGGGATACCTGTGGGATG